>VZTI01005982.1:40566-83756 GCA_013397865.1 Struthidea cinerea
CGGCTCTCCTGCTCCGGCGGTGCGAGGTACGGGCCGGAGGAGGGGTGGGTTGTCCCTGCGCTGCCCCGGCTGCAGCAGCTCCGCCTGGCTGCCCTGCCCTCGCCCCGTCTGAGGGGCGCGGGGCGCTCCGGTGCTGCACGGTGCGGGGCGCGGGGCGGGTGGCAGCCGGTGCGGGGCATGGTGCATGGCATGGCACGGTGCGGGGCGGTGCATGGCACGGGGTACGGCACGGCACGGCACGCAGCGCGGTGCTTGGGGCTGGATGCGGCACGGCGTGGAGCAGTCCCGCGCTCCGCACCGTACGGGTTTGCAAGGCACGGCACGGACGTGGTGCAGTGACCTCAGTGCCTGTCTGTGTCCCTGTCCTTCTCCGGCTGTACGTGTGTCTGTCAGAGCCGTCCGTACGTCCAGTGGAGGGGTGGCTTATTGTTACTGTCTGGTGCTGGCACTTCGTTCTGGAGTGAATTTTGTTCCGTGTGTTCGTTTATGTGTCTGTGGACCGTGCAGGCTCCGTCCCGTCTGGTACCCTGTGAAGGGCCGGTTGTGAGGGAGAGTCATGGAACAGGCGGTGCTTCAGGAGTGAATGGCTGTGGTGGTTCATCCAGGGTAGTTCAGTGGAGTATAGGATTCATTGAAATATTTAAGCCTTCTAAAGTGCTTGTGTAATAATACAAATTTCAACATAGCCATGTGGCAGAGAGATCCACAGGTTAAAACCTTCATGCCAGAAAACTTTGTGTGTTTACTGTCTTATATGTCGTCTTTTCATTCTGGTATGTGTGTCTTTTCCTCGGCCATGACAGAGGAGAGGTAGGGGCTGCGCAGCCCACTCCTGTTTCTTTTGGCTTTGAGGCTGTGAGTGTCACAGTAGCATCCAAATGCTTTGATGTATGCAGCAGCACCCCTCCTGCTCCTTTCCCCCCTGGACAGGCACATCAGTATTTCTTCTCAGGAAAATCTTCCAAGGCCTCTAATCCTTCTCCTTTGTGAGCTCTTCCTGTCTGTGTCTATCAGCCAGAGTCCCTTCTCCGCTCCTACCCTCAAACCAGCTTTGCCCCTGTAGCTTTATCCCCCATCTTAACATCCATTCCTAGTCTAGACACTCCACAGCTAAATTATTCTCAGCCGATGGCCAAGGGATTAAGGAAGAGCTGTGGAGGTGGATGTGGGACCTGATGGCTGTCTGCATGCAGCCCCTTGCCCACAGAGCCTGGGGCGGCCTGCCTGTAGCACTACTGACTCATCTTTATTGCAAAGGGACTGTGTGAACTGCTCGCCTCGGCCCTCAAAGATGTGCCAGATCGCCTTTTCCTCAGCAAAACAGGCGAGTGCTGGCACTGTGAAACAGCCTTTGGGGGTGAGGGGGGGAGCCCCGCTGGAGTCCCTGTGAGCAACATGTGGGAGATGCCGTAGCTGCCAGCATTGCAGGGACATGCCTGCTCACTTTCCTTCAGAATCTGTTAAGCCTAGATGGTCAGTATGATGGTCAGGACAAGGTATAGTGATTTATGTGAGCCAGTCTGTTTACTGATGTGCTTGTGGAGAGAGTGGGGATGTGTGAGTGCACACAGGTTGGCAGGCTGTGGATTTTTCTGGCCTCCCCTCGAATCTGGCCTGCTGGCATGATGCTTCTATTACTGAAAATTACTTCTAGCGGGAATGCTGAATCACGTACTCCCCATAACCAGGAGATACAGTAGGATGAAGGTATCAGTCATTTGCTTTTCTTTAGTGGTGTTTGTTATTTAGTTTCCCATTTTGTCTTGTGCTCTTCTTATGGCAACCCAGGCAGTGATGCCAGCAGGCTGGGCGCTTCAGCATGGTGCTTATTAGCAGAATTCTCCCTAATACTCCTTTTAACTTTCTAGTTTAAATTTTAACCCATTCCTAAATCTCTTTATGAAGGGCTACCTCACAAAAAAATAATCTTTAGTTGTGTTTTACACCCTTGAGATCTTTCCAGACTGCTGGTTTGTCCCTCCCCATCTTAGTCATCCCATATTGTGCTAGACAAAATTAGCTCCTAACCTTTCCTTATAAATCAATCCCTCTGGCCCACTAGAAGGTTTTTTTTGCTCTTCGTCTGAACTCCATCTGTTGAGGGTGATAGAAACGCCCGGCAGGATCCCAGTAGGTGTCCGTCTCGCCTTCCTCCAGAGGTGGCACAGAGTAAGGGGCAAGTGGCCTCTAGTGGCCGTGGCCGAAGGGGAGCACCAGCCGCCAGTGTACCGAAGGGGAGCACCAGTGCTTTCAGGCTGAGGGCTCTCCATTCTTCAGAAACAGGGGAGCTGGTAGGGTTAGAATTGGAGAACACACCTCTCATCCCCACCTCTCTCTCATCCCCATAGCATCAGAGCTTTCCGACAGCTGGGCCCCAAGTCCTGCCGGCTTGGGGTGCCCACACATCGCATCCTGCTTTCACAGGGTGGTGAGTGGGGCATTGATGGAAATCCTGTGAGTATCTCCCAGTCCCTCTGAAATTTCAAAGCAAGTCCCCAGGGCTCTCTTACTGCTACTACAACTGTCTGGCTTTTAGTTGTTCAGCCTCATTAGAGTGATGGCTTCGACATAATTCTGAATGTGCTGCTTTGATGGGTAAAGAAAGAGTAAGTGCTGGATTTTCCCTCCCTTTCAACTTCGTTTAGGCAGTAAGGCTGTAGTTTTAAACTCAGTGTTCTTGTAAAGCTGGTGTCAGCAGAGTGTGTTGTACCCAGCAGTTCTCTAGGATGTGGGTTTCCTCCCTCCCGGAGCATAAAATGCCCCTGGAGCCTCTGCCTTGCTGAGGACATACCTGAGCTTGACCTGAAACAAAGTACATTGCTTCACACCACTGCTGATAGTTTTTAGTTTACTTCAAAGGCCCCACAAGGCATGTTAGTGGCACAGAGGTGAAGCTGAACATTAGCATTTCTTGTGTTAAATTACCTTTACCATTTTGTTAGGTTTTAGGGATTCTGACTCTACAGGAGCTGCTGTCCAAAGCCCCATTATCTTTTTACTCCCTAAGTTATAGTGCTTACAACGCATATTTGCAGGCAGTCTGTAGTTATGAATGTTCTGTTCCTTAAAAATGTCCAATCCTTTCTTTAACCGTGGTGATGCCATGGCCCTGCAAAGTGAGGTTCCCCTGCCAGCTCTTCCCACTGGAATAAAATGTTCCCTGCCTTCAGTTTCAAATGTACTGCTGTTTGTTTTCATGGAATTATAACCTCTTCTTGAATTAAATGCAAAAAAAAAAAAAAAAGCCATGTATTAACCTTTTCTCTATCATGCCTCCTACTAAAAGGCAACTCAGTCTCTGCTTACAGATGATTTCCAGACCTTTCTCATTTTTTCTTCTATCTCTTGGAACCCTTTTGCTCTATTTTTCTTGGAAAACAGGTTTTGAAGTTGAAAATTATGACTTAGGATTGACAGAGTGGATTGGGTGTTTTAATTCTTTTCTGCCTTGTTCCTTATGGCCTGGATGCTGCATTTGCTGTTTAGATGTCTGTCTTGGCAGCCTATTTCTCTTGAGATGTTGAGGTCTTACTGAGGATGAAATTAGTGACGAGTCCAATGAGGTGCGTTTCAGGGGTTTCTTCCATTACGTTTTGCCTTGTTCCTGATAATTACGAAGGTGGACCAAAGGAGCATCCTTCATCAGTGATCAGATTAGCTCCTCAAAAACTTGCCTTACAGGTGGTCCTGGGATTTTTGGTTTGGGTAAGCTCTTCAGGTAGGCAGAGTAAGCAGACTGTCGACCTTCTGGAGATCTTCAAAGATAGAAGGGATGATGAAGTGGCCTTACTGGTGTCATCCTTAGTCTTTTGTGTTTTAGAACAGTGTCCCATGCTAGGTACTTCAGAGGAGATAGTTAGAAAGCCCTCAACAGATAGCCAGGACACAGACTACAATACTTACTCCAAAACTTTCAAAGCTGGAGAATAGCTTGTTCTGAAAGATGGGTTTAAATTATCTTAATTTTCTTTGTCATAAATAACAACTTGTTACCAGAGAGATGGCCAAGCTATCCTCTGACTTTGCAGATTTTTGCTCCTTGATGACATCACTGAAAAAAAAAATGTTTTCTTTTGCCAGTTTTGCATTCATTTGTATTCTACCCTTGTAGTTTTAACGAATGTCTCTTTTCCTGTGCTATAAGCTGAGGACACTTTGCTTCTCCCTGTGCCCAAACCACTGTGTATGTGCTTCCATCTTCTCTGTTTCAGATGAGTTTTTGGAGGTCAGGATCTTCCCAGTGCCAGTCTCTGTACCATCTCCAGTTCTTCCTGGGGTGCAGCCCATGCTTCTTAGGCTGTGCTGCTGCTGTAGATGGTTTGACTAGAGGTGTTTCTGTGTTAGTCTGATTGTCAAGCATGGCACCTCTTTGTCTTCCTCACCTGTAGTTGGATATTGAGCAGATCGGTTCCTTTGTGCTGCCCTCAGGGACTTGTGTGTCCCTTAGCCTCACCAGTGCTGACAGGGCACAGATCTGCAGCCTGAAGGTTGGCCTCTTTGCCTGTAACATGTGTTGCTTTGTGTGTGGCGTTTGAATGATGAACTGTTTGTCCTTGTGCTATCTCTGTGGTCTGCACAGCTCTCTCTGTGGCTCCTTCTGGCCTTTTTTGGGATCTGCCCAAAGCTAGGTGCTACAGGACCACTGCTGCCTGCTCCTGGCATGTACTCCCAGCACCTGATCTCTCTGACTTTTTCTTTCCCTGGTGGTCAATCACACCCCAGCTTTGCACAGCTGTGCTGCTGTAGACGTGGCTGAGCAGGAAGCTTTTCTTTCTCTTGCACAGCCCATGCAGGAGCTCTATATAGCTGCTGTCTCCATTGGCCCCTCTGACCTTCCAGAGAAGGACAGGGTCCCACCTATCCCTGATCAGTTGGAGCCGGTGGCCAAAGCAGCGTGGGTTGGGCCACTTGCCCCTGCGCACTGCTGGGGACAGGCCCGTGCTAGTGATGCCGGGGAGGTTCTCCAAGGGCCGGTGAGGTGACCTCTGGATCAGGAGCCAGGGGGTTGAGGGCAGTGGCCAGCAGTCTCCCACGACATTCCCTTGTCCTGCCCTCTCTCCACAGGTTATGCCACTCTCCAGGTTTGCTGGGTGCCTGCCGGTGAAAGAGAAGGGTTGATATTTTGCCCAGGCCCTTAGGTCCTGAACCAAAATGGCAGCTGGAGAGTCCCCTCCCATAGGAGATGTCTTCATCGACTTGCAGCAGGTGAGGTGGGAATCCGGCAGCAGCGGGGCTGTCTCTTCCCCAGGGCCCGTGCTCCTGCTGGCTGAGAGCGGGACTGGTGTCCTGGCAGCGTGCTGCAGTAGGAGACACAGCCTGCATTTACCGGGGACAGGTCTGCACGAAGGGTGCCCTGAGGCTGCCCATGAGCCCGTATCCTCTCCAGACAGCAAACCGTGGCCCAGAAGAGGTCAGAGGTTGCTCTGTGAGGTGCCTCTGCTTTCACATGCCATTGGGTAGGGTACACAAGTGACAGGAGGAGCTGAGCAGCTTGCAAATAAACTGTCTCCATTTAGATAGTTCCAGTGCTCCAGGGGCACCTGTGCTGAGGTGAGAGGAGAAGCAGTCTCACCCACCAATACAAAGCTGCTCCTAGGCCACATCTAAGAACAGGGATGCGAGGAGAGCTAAAGCTGCCTTGCTCCCTCTTTCTGCCTAGCAGATTTGTCACAGTTGGGCCTCCTCCTGTTTCCATGGAAACACGGGAGTCCACAACAGCTCCGCGCTGGCATTTCAGCTATATTGACGGAAAATTTTACCAGCTGCAGCTGCTCAGGAGAAAGAAAGAAAGGCCAGGGGACACCTGGTGATGCTCATCTCAGGGCATTTCCATCAGCAAAAGGCAGAGAAGTTCCCATTGCCTGAAACAGGAAGAAGATGGACAGAAAAGCCTGAAGAAAACATCCAAGGGGAACGGGGAGTCCCAAGGTGTGTGGAGGGGAGGCGGGAAGGCACAGGGTGGTCACTGACCCAAGGGCAGCTCACCAGAGCAGGGATGCTGTTTTCCAAGGGGAAATACAGAGGAGGTCTAAGAATGAGAGAGAGATGGCAGACTGGGCAAAGGGAAAAACAGAGGGCAGCAGTTAAATGTGAGGAAATTCCAGCCAAACAAAAGCCATACATTTCCTCTAATAGGAAAAACAGGCACTGGCAGATTCCCTTGATACCTGCCACTCAAGAGAGGTGTGGAGGACGACTAAGGTGTCTCTGCAGAGTGTGCCTTGGAGCTTGCTGGTCTGTTCTGGCACATGGTCTTGAGCAGAGCTCTGCTTCTATGTGAGAAATTGTACCCCAGGCCTGTTGTCTGGAGCCTGCTGCTCCTTAGCAAGCCGGCCCTGTTGGAAGAGCAGGAGGATCAAGAGGGCTTTAGGGGTCTGCCGTGTTTGATTCTTACCTGGCGGTTTCTGTGCAGGGCAGAGATCACGCAGAGAAAGCCTCTCCTGGTGCCGAGGACGATGAGGACTTGGATAAGACTTTGTCAATCGAGAGATTTGGGGACCTGATAAGCAAGTCAGCATCAAGCAATCTGGAGAAGCAAAGTCGCAGCTACAGTGAGAGAGATTTTGAATGTATGTAGGTTTTGAAACGTTGTACCCACTTCCACCCTCACCACTAGCCCTCACTCAGTCCCGTGCAGTCTGCAGCCTTGTGCCAGGACTGAAGATTGTATTAGCCTGCTATTCACTTCCTTCCTCCAGAGCCTTCCCAAGGTGCTATGTACACACAGTTTAGCACCAGAGCCCGCGGCCTTTTTCCAGTCTGTTCCTGTTTTCTCTGTCTCCATAGGCATAGCTACTGCACAGCCCACCCAGCAGCATAGCTCAGCCCGGGGTGTTTGCTCACCTCCTAGACCAGTCTCCGAGACCTCTGCAGCTACTTCCCCAAGTTGAAATTTCCAATTTAAAACAATTTTTCTTCCATGTGGCTGCAAAGAAACATCCAGATATGACCAGAAGCCAGGCTGTCCTCGCCAGTCTGAAAGCAGATGGCTCCAGTCAGACATGCCTGTGTATTTCTAAATAGCACTCAAGAATCCATGGGGCTTATCTGATCAGAGAAAGGAACTGCAAAATAAAAATGGAGTGTGAATTTAAAGTGCTGTAGTTATCTCACCTGAATTCATCTTAGCATATTTATTCCTCTAACTGCCCTTTCATGAAGAAGGCATCTGGTCTGCCCAAACTCACTTTGCGTGTAAAATGAGAATGTACCCACGAGAGTGACCGTAAGCTGTTGCCTGATGTGGGTGGGTTATGTAGTAGTAACAGCAGTGAAGGGCAGGAAGAGGCCCCTGTCCAGCAGCCTGTTTGTGTGGCAGACACGTAGCAATGGTTGGGAGATTTTCCCAGTCTGTGGCTGTCCACAGTCACATACTGCTTATTTTCCAGCTTGGCTTTGATGGGATACAACCTTGGGAACATTATGTCCCAAGTACATCACCAGGCTGTTTTCTGCTTGGCCACTCATTGCCAATGGCTGTTAATAAAAGCTTGCTGGTAAAAGTCTATTACTGTAGTGCACCCCAGCTGCTGTTTTTTGCCTGTGTAATTTCTCTACAGAGGCTGCATTCAAATAACACTTCCCATCTGGGCTCACAGTCACTCGTGCACATGGCTGCAAGGTGCTAATAGCTTTGCTGTGGGTTGAATTCCTGTCCTGTGCCTGTAGGACCTACCTGCTCAGAAGCTCTGCCTGTGTGCACAGGTGTGCGGGTTGGCTTGGAGGACATGGATGATCTGCTTGAGCATGCATGGCAGAAGCTTTTTGAAAGTTTGACTAGAGATTTGTACTCTTTGGGGTTGGGGTTTTTATTCCTTATTAATAGGAGAATCCTTCTTTTGTCAGAATCAAGCTTGTTTTCCTCTGAGCTCCTGATGTATTTCTGTTGTCTAGGACTACATCAACCCTGGTTACCAAAAGTTTTATGCAGTTTGTATTCATAAAGCTGGAAGATCTCGTTAGGTCATTAGACTTTTAAAGATAACATACCAGCCCATAGAGGTGAATGCTCTCTGGGCTTAGAAATCTTTCCTGCCCTAGTCGAAGCCAGGAATTCCTAATATGTAGGCTCTTCCTTCTGGGCTCCCTATCCAAATTACTTTTTCTTATCTCTTGTATCAAGTTCACCAAGAAATGTAATCAAACATCTGGGACACTAGTTTGGCAGTAACTTTCCATACAGGCAGGCAGTGCAAGGAAGGGAGCAGGGAGGGAGGGCAGGGACTGGATAAGCAGGAGGACAGGCAGGAAGAAGAGGGAGGTAGGAATCCTTTTGTGTTTGGGAGAGGTGCGTTTTTCCCACCTCCGGACCACCTCTGTGGAGATGTGATCAGTTGACATGAGGAGGGCTGAGTGCAGGGGTGAAGAGAAGAGCAGTGCTCCCCTCTTCTGTGCCAGATCACACATTTACCATCACTGCCCTTCCCTGCAGCCCAAGGTTTCAGTTTCCTTCTGATCCAAAACATAAGTGTTTCTGTCTTGGGCTGAAGTGAACAAGCCAGAAGGGAAAGATGGGCTGTGTCCTCGCCAGCAGCTTTGTGCTGTTGAAGGAGCAACGCGTGTATAGTTGGGGTCTTCCTTGCTTTTTATATTAGAAATTCATGCCTGACGTGTCTGTGGCATGCTGTGGAAGTACAGCAGCAGGACAGGAGGGTCTTTCTGCCACACCTTGTGAGTGAAATAGGGTACACCCAGATAAGTCAAAGAAAAAAAACACTTTTGAGAGAAAAGTGTTTATAAAGAGCCCAAACTCATTCCAATTTGCAGACGTCTGACCATTCTAAATCTCCTCTAATCTTGCCACATGCTGCTTCTTCTGAACCAGGGGGATGTGTGAAATATCCCTGCTGTTCCCAAGGGGGGAAACAAGGGAGAAAAGACTTGAAAAACCAAAGGAAAGGAAACATGACAGCAGAACAATGAACCTGCCTGGCTCTCCCAGGGAGAAGGTTACAGCCTACATTGAAAATGTCCTTTGAAGGTAGTTTTCACTATAAACAGATTTTGCTGCCATGTCACAGGAAAGCTGGGAAGGAACCAAATCAAAACAGACTGGAAACAATTCCTCAGGAAGAGCTGCCGAGCAACACCCCCTTGCCAAGTGGCTAGTGCCCCCCTGATTTCAGCGGCTCCAGGTGCAGCCCCAGGACCTGTGCATCCTGCAGGCTGTTTGTGGGAGGCTTTGTGCCTGCACATAGCCCTGGCAGCAATGGCTTCTCTTTCTCTCACAGGGGGATGCTGAGCTTACCCTGTTCCCTGCCTGGTGCGTTGCCTTTGTTTTGGAGCGAAGGCTTAGAAATGCCCTTAATTTCTTCTTATTCTGTAATTCCCATGACACCCAGGTCAAGCCTGTATGAATTTCTCTTTGTAGATTAGTTTAAAGAAAAGTCCTTCTGCCCTGTTTCTTTACCCTGGTTTTTAAAAGACAGCCTCCTAACTGAACCTGAATTTCAGAGGCTGGTAGACACATGCCCTCAAAGTACCTGGGATGTGGACTTAGGTTGCATCTGCACTGTTGTTCCTGTGGCTGTGTAGGAGGAACTTTCTGTCAAAGCCTGGAGGATAAATAAGCTGTATCTGTTCAACTCAAAGAAACGTTATGCAGAAAAGAAATTACCATCAGTTAGGATGGAAAAGACCTTTAAGATCATCAAGTCCAACCTAACACCAAGTCCACCACTAAGCCATGGCCTAACCACTAAGTAATGTCCCTAGAAGTTTGTAAAGGGCCCAAATCATGCTTGTTTGAGGATGCAAGAAACATCTCCCCATGTTTGGGAAGGGGATGTTGCCTCTGGTAAGTCAAGGCAGCTCTGCACAGCCATGCAAATGGCTTTTGGCAACAGAGGGAGAGGGGTGCTGCCTTCCCCAGGGCAGTGGAGCTGTGTTGGGGTGGTTTGGCACTGCACAAGGGCTGTCTCCCCACCTAGCCCAGGCTGGACACAGCCTGCCGCATCACTGAAAGAGCTTTGCTATGTCCCTGCGGGCTGGTGGCTCTCCTTGCCCTTCCTGGCCCTTGATCTTCAGACCATGCTGTTTCCTGGAGGGGCGCCTGGCAGGTTCCTCCCAGCCTCTTCCTGCCCCTGACTCTCTTTTTCTCTCTCAGTCCACCGCCAAACCTCGCACCACATCCATCATCCCCTTTCCACTCACCTCCCTTCTGCCCTCAAGTTCCAAAAGAGGCCACCCCGTGCCAGCAGAAGGAAAAAAAGGAGGAGGAAAAAGAAGAAAACCTCAATACCCCCCTCAGAGGTCACCCCCACCATCCAGGAAGAGGACGAGGAGGGAGGAGAAGAGGAGGAAGAAGAGGAAGAAGAAGAAGAGGAAGAAGGAGAATCTGAGGCAGAGGAGGTCCAGGAGAAAGAAATCTCTGCAGAGTCTGAGGCTGAAGCTCGTGGGAAGGACACATCCCCTAAGCTGGAGTCCCCAAGCAAACCAAAGGCAAGGCCAGGGCATGCCTATCTGGATGTGGCTTGGAGTCTGGGGGGAGGTGGTAGGAGGGTGCCAGTGAGTGTGCTGCTCAGGGATAAGAAGTCGTAGCTGCGCAGTATTGTGGGAAGAGTGTTTTTGTCCTTGCCTAGCAGAGACGGCCACCAAAGGACAGAGAGAGGTAAGTCATTGCTTGGTGTGGATGCAGGGGCGGGTGTTCATGACCGTTTTGGGGCTATAAGACCCATGGGGGAAGATCAGTGTGTCTGTTCTTAGGGTTTATAGTATAGTGGAGGGCTCAATATGACCAGTCCCAGGGTATAGGGCATGTGGGGAAAGTCATTGTGGCCCACCCAGAGCACGATTTGTGTGCCAAGGACTGGGGTGAGGGCTGTCTGCCCCAGCTCTCGCTGTCAGCACTGTTGTCTCTGCAGTTCACCGTCGGCAGTGATGAGGAGGAGTCCAGCAGCGCCCTGGCTCCCGCGCAGTTCCACGTGGAGGAGGAGTGTGGCATCCTGTCCCCCATGCCTCGCTTTGCTGACCTGCTGCAGGACAAGGGCCCCGCCTCTCTCCACAGGTAGGCGAGCAGTGCCAAGCTGCCTGCTGCTTTCCCCGACTCAAGGTCGCAGCACAGAGTCTGTCCCCAGGGGTAGTGGCTGTGCTTAGCCTGAACTTGCCTGCTGAGTCAGAAGGGACGTGGGCCCCAGAGGGAGAGCATCTGTGAGCAAGAGGGCTGCTCTCTGGTAGGACAGTCACTCCATGGAACTCCTGCAACCTCCCTGGGTCCATGGGATCCCCATAGTGCGGGGTTAGAGGCACTGGGCTGCACACCTGGAGTACCCTTCCTCCCAGCTAACTTGTGCTGTTGTGCAGATCTGCAAGCAGGGAAGCCCCAGGAGGGGACCATGAGGCCTTCAACTCAGGGGTAGGTCCCCAACACTGGGCACAAGCTGATCCCACTCTGTGGTAGGAAAGAGAAGGAGCTGAACAGGCAGCCTTCAGGTTTTGCAGGAGATGCCTCCTGGCCCTGCTCCTTTTCAGGAACTTGCTGGTCAGGGCTGGGCCATGGGACCCTGACCCCTAAGGGCCACTGCCCATTCTCATTCACCCTGTTTACTACCATCAGTCTCTTTGGTCCCTACAGCCCCCCCGGGCCTCGAGAGCGTCTGTCACGTGGGTGGGAGAAGCGCAAAGCCTGGGGCCAGGTGGCGAGTGGACAACGGGTTACCTATGACTTGAAGGAGAGGATGTGCATCGGCAGCATGACCACCCTGGAGAGCGCGGCGTACCAGCGCGTCCCCACGGATGAGGCCGAGGCCCAGATGCTGGCGTCTGCTGACCTGGACGGCATGAAAAGTGAGGCTTTGCAACACTACCTGCATTACCAGTGCCTGTGTCCCTTTGTCCCGTGCTTCTGTTGCTCTCCCCTAGCAGCCTCAGGCATGGTCTACAACCTGCCACAGGACCTGGTCCTCACCTTCCTGTTCCCCAGATCCTTCTTTTCCAGCAGTGTCTTATCTCTGTCAGCTTTGCATTGTTCACAGTGCTGATCCTCCTGTTTTCAGCATCTCTACTCCCACCTACCCCATGGATGCCTGTTCCTCCACCCACCCCACTGTCCTCTCCAGTTCAGAGTTCCCAGCATTTCCCTGAGACCCAGCTCTCTCTTCTCCTGACACACTTTCCCAGCAATCAGCCCTCTGTGTGACACGCCGCCAGCTCTGGTATTGCAGAAAACCTGAGGTGAGGAGCCTCCCCTCTCCTCTACTCTCCTGGCAGAGGCAGCTGCCTCCTCTGGAGCGCCTCAGAGGGGGACTGCCCCTGTGCGTGGCACGAGGACAGAGAGAAGAGACGTCATGGAAATGCACGCTCCGGGCCCGAGGACATGGAGAATTCAATAGGTTGCTCTGCAGGCTGGAGAGGGAGGGAGACACCAGAGGGGAGTGAGGGAGAGAAGCGGTGCTGCATACGCAGCCTGGCTGTCCCCGGGCCACGGGTGCCGCATCCCTGGGCATCTGGCACAAGAGCCCACAGCAAAGCGAGGACCCTGCTCTGGAGGAGCTGGTGGGGAAGCCCCCCATGGAAGCATCCCTGGGTGGAGCCAGCCTTCCTGGAACCTCATCAGTCCTTGGGACTGCTGCAGCCGGCACCTTCATGCCCCGTGAGCAGGGGAGCGAGGCACCGCGGCTGGCCCCAGGGCTGTGGTGAAGCCCCACCAGGGGAGCAGCTTGCTTTCCACACGTCAGCCTGCCTGTCCTGGCTCCTCATCTGAAGGGGTGTCGTTCATGACACCTGACCCCTGACCTTCACAAGGACAAAATGACAACCCTTCAAGAGAGAGAGGAGCCAGCGAAGGAATCAGAAGGGGGCAGCAGCCCAGAGGTAGTGATAAGCACCTGTATTCGCAACTCACTCGGCTATGAAGATTTTGATGAATTTGCCTTCAATTTTGAAGACTATGATTTATGGGAGGCCATCAGAAACCATCTGGGCTACCCGGGCGGGGAGCCCACCTGTAAGTACTGGAGCAGTGACCCCACCGTTGCAGCTGTAGCTCACAGCCCCTGGCTACAGTGCATAACCCGCCCCCCGTGTTTGTTGTCTGTACCCTCTCCATGTCGGGTTGGTCTCCTGGTTTAGAGGAAGTACAGTCTGCCCCACTGTGTGTCTGGGGACACCAGAGGAGCTGCCTGATGCCTGTGTGTCTGTGTGAGGTCTTAGTACTGATCTGTGTTGTAGTGCTGAGCTGCTTTCCTCTGTGTGTCTCGCTCAAGCAGCTCCAGAGGCAGCTGCGTCTTGCTGTTTGTGCTTATCAGGATGTGACCCGTGCTGTGGCCACAGATAAAGCAGCTGTTCTGAGGTGTGTATAAGGACAAAGAGATTTCCCCTTCCATTTGTAGCACAAGGTGACAGTGTGTTGCTGCTCTGTTTGCTGGAATTTGAGTCGAGGTGCGGATCTGACAGCGGAGGTGGATATCGGGTTCTCAGCTCTGCACCGTAGCCTAATTGCCCAGAGGAAAAAAAATAACCTAGTCTTTGTACCTGCATGTTTGAGCATGACTATGAAACTAGCTGGTGGCAGGCTGGCTGGGGTGCCTGGAAGGGGGGAAAGAGGAAGGAAGGAAGCAAGAGTGGGAAAAGCAGGGAAGGAGAGAATAGAAATCCTGAGAGTCAAGAATGTCTTCCTGTTCTCTGCATGTGTTTCTATACCTGCACATCCCTTGCAGAGTGATCTCTGAGCCGTCTCAGAGACCACACAGAAACCAGAGCCTCACTCCCATCTCGCACAGGGGTCCTTCCTCAGTAGATGATGGTAAAAGGTGGCCCACCTTGGGAGTGATCCTGTTCATAGCCATGGCTCATGGGTGGTTATCCAAATGTCCTCATCTGGATCATGTGTTAATTTTTCAAGGGATTTTAGGAGTGCACATGGTGGGGTGATGTCCCAGAGCCAGCCCAGTAAACAGCTTTGCACACAAGAGTGGGAAAGCAGAGTGATTGTAACAGGAGGTCAGGATGCCTTGGTTCAGCTTCTGGCTCTGCCACAGACTCTGTTTGATCTTGGGCAAAAGACTTAATTTTCCCTGCCTCCCAGTCCCAGCATCACGTTCTCTTTGTCATGTGTTCCATTTTCACAAGCCTTCGGGGAAGAAATGTCTGCCTATGTGCTTCTGCAGGGACCAGCAAGTGGGGATTAGCTTCTGGCTGTTACAGTAACAAGTCTGCTACTTGTTACTGTGAATTAATAGGGCATATAATAGTAGCAAAGTTCAAAATAGGAACCTGGAGCAAATTGGTCCCATCAGCTGTCCCAAGCTGAGTGAACTGTAAATTAAAAGGGTGAAAAAATTGTTCCAGGTTCACCTTGGAAAATGTGGCTATTCTTGGGAAGGTAGAAGGGGCAGATCACTCTGCAAGGTGTGATAATGCATCACTTACAAAGTGGGGAAATTGGTCTTTCTAGCAGTTAACACATTCATTGATTGCTGCAGCTAATACTGCAGGTGCACTGTACAGTCAATTCTTTAATTATTTCTGTACAGTGAACCCACATTGTGGATTAATCCTGCAGAGAGGTATGGCAGAGTCAGACATGGCAGAGACACCAGAGTCTGTTTTGTGCAGAGCCAGTCCACTTTCAGCCAGTGCCACTTGCCCAGCTATTCACTCCATGGCAATGCCTCTTCCAGGACCAACTCAGATCCAGGAGGAATCAATTTGCTTTTGAATAGAATGGGGTCCTTGGCCTCCTTGCATTCTTGTAAGTGTTTGGAGCATGGGAAGTGCTGGACCCGGACACCTCACTGGCAGCAGGGATGAGCCATCCCTGTCACACTGAACTTAGGATCAGCCAGGAGAGATTTGGGCTCTGTGCAGGACAGGGCAATAGCTTTTTTCAGAAGCCAGTGTAGGGTTGTGTCTTACAGTACATTGATTAGCATTTTGTTTAGTCTAGTTTTAAACATTTCAAGAGTCTTGAGTTTTAAGTCTCTTTTTAAACATTTCAAGAGTCCAAGTTTTAAATCTCTTTTTTCTTGCTATAACTTAACCATTGGGGTATATGGGCAGTGTGCACTATCCCTGTGATGCCAGGATAGCAGGTTGCTCTCTAGTACTGGTACAAATATTCTGATGCCTCTTTCTGGTCTTCCTTGTATATTGAGGGCAGTGGAAGGAGGGGAGCAGGAGCTGCAGTATAGATTGAAGGCAATTGCCCGCTGAGTTGGATTGACCAGCAAAGGCGTTCTTGGGGAAGATTTTAACCAGTGCAAAGTCATATTTGTCATATTCAGATTTAAGCTGGTGGAAAAGGAACTTGTTCATCTGAAGAAATCTGACTGTGGAAGCCGACATGACGAGATCATCCTCTGGAAGAGACTGTAGGAGATGCTGTGTGGGAGGGTGACACACCAGTTCATTGTAGTGGAGCTACCATAGGAATTGCTCTCTGTCCCCTGACATCGTCGCTGTCTTCACATTCAGATCCTGGGGAGCACTGAAGAGGAGCTACAGCAAGAGCAGTACTCCCTGGGGAGTTTGGCTTCAAGCAAGAAGGACAGACCTGTGCCTTGAGCATATCACCCTTTGGTCTCAGTCCAAGATCCTGTCCTGAATGAGTACCACAGATTTAGGTGCTCCCTTGAGCTTGGCTTTTATTTGGGGAAGGCACCAATCTGACAGGACACAGAAAGGGTCTCTGTAGAGCAGCCTGGAGCACCTCAGCTGGGTTCTGCAGGGGACTCCCAAAGCCAGTGGTTCTCCTAAATTAAGACCACATGTCCACCCTGCTCCTATGAGTTGTATCCACCAGCTGGCATCTCAGTAGCCACAAACACTGCCAGGCATGAGCAGCAAAGTAGATCTCTCCTTAGTCTGCTGTAGGTAGAGTTCTGGAGGTGCGCCTTCACCGATGCACTCTGACCCTGCAGCACTCTGGTTCCTGTCCTGTCAGTGAGTGCAGGAGTCACTGGAGGTGCTGTCAGGAAACGCGGCTTCTTGCTTTTTCTCTGTCCTCCAGCTGTTTTCTGGCTGACTGTGAATGCTTTTCTGGATGCCTGTGAATGCTTTCTAGGGCTGTTGTTGAAGAGTACTGCATAATAAGTTGTCATTGCCATGGGGAAAGCTTGCTGTGCTCTGTCTTGTTGGACAGAGTGTACTCTGGCCCTGGTTTTCCAGGGACATGGTGAAAAGGAGTCCCAGGGTGCATAGGAGAATCAGATGCTGCAGGGATTGGAGCAAAGGTACCAGATACCAAGATCATCTGCCTGGTGGGCTGCTTGTTTTATGCATGAGCTCATACTGATTGTGCTGAAGTGGCTACTGTGCACGCAGGAACTGAGAAATCCATGTGAAACTCCACAGAAGCCCCACACGTGCCCGGCTCCCAGAAACACTCGTAGTGGTTATTGGGCAGTTATTGGCTCCTATTGACATTGTAGTGCAGTAAGCGGAGCAGGGAGGAGTCCCGCCATCAGCAGGACGTGGATCAGCAGGGCAGCCAATGGGGGGAAATGCCCTGAGGCTCGGTATTGATTCATTTTATATTTAATTTAGCGACCCAGATTTCCAAGGTGCAAGGCCATGGTATGCCTGGCCTGATGCTGGGTGTGTCTTTCCATGCCAGAGGTGTACAGATATTTTTCTGCAACATCAAAGAGACCACTTCGACTTAAAACCCTGTGCTTTTTACTGTTTCTCATACCCTGAGAGCTGCAGGTCTTGAAGCTATGTGCAGAAAGATGCATGCAGACAGAACATTCACCCCAGCCAATGGAGAGCTGCCCTTGCTCTGCCAGGGAGAAGACCTTGGCATTGTCTTACAAGCAGGGCCAGCAAACCGCAGTGGACCAAAGCTGAGCAAAAGCACTGACTCCATAATCTAGTTGGGCGAGCCTGCCCGTCCTGGAACCAGGCTCTGAGGCTTTCCACATTCCTATGCATTGTCCATGCTGAGAAAGATACACTTGCTGTCTCTGGGTAGTGTCCAGGGAAATTCCCCATGGCAGGCTGTTTCTCCCAGCCCAGCTGCTGTTTCTCTGGCATTGCAAAAAGGCTGGCACGGTTGTGGCTGCATTTTGGTGGGCACTGGCTAGCCAACAGCACTGATGATGGGTCTGTAGAGCAGCCTTAACAGCCTGTCTGGAGGTTGTGTGAGGCTTGGCCTCAGCCAGCCAGGCTCAGCACAGACCTTTGCGAGGGCATTACAGCAGCACTGCGGAACATCTAGAAGCAGCGATAGCTCGACTTCACTGCCAGCCTCCGAGCCAGCCCCAGGCTGCAGTGTTACGCTACAGTCTCATCACACAATTAAATAAAACAGACATTGATATTTCCTTATGTCTCCCAGACCAGAAGCTAAATAACCTTCCCTTTCACTGCCCTTTATGCTTGCTGAGCACCAGGCCTTCCCCTGATGCAAGAGGTGAGGCCCAGCCAGGTGCCTGCCTGTGCTGTGTGGGTGCAGAACTGTGCAGGCAAGGCTGCAGGTTGCTTTTTGTTGGGGGAGTATGGGGAGGATTCCCACACCACTTGTTTGGGTATCATGAATAAAAGCTTCTGTGATGAAGCCCCAGTGTATGCACAGCCTAGGAGGAAGCCTTCTTCATGAAGGGGTTAGCTCACAGACATCTGGAAGAGATGAAAGCAGGCAGATGATGCAGGAAGGATCTTCAAAGGTCTGGAGGATGATGGTGAGTTCTCCAGCTGCCAGGGCTTTGGTAGCCTAAGTTAATGAGAGAAGGATGTGCTCGGATGTGTTTCCCTGCCAGACAGTGTATATCCACTAGACAAATTGGTGGCCTTTTTTCCTTTCCTCTTTCTTCAGGCCACCGCTTTGAAGATAACCCAGGTGTGAGGAGGCATCTGATGAAAAAACCATCTCGGAGTCAGATCACCAGGACAAGCAAAAAATTAGCATCAACTCCATCTGTCAAGAAAAAGAAGAAGAAGAAGAAGCTGGATAGAAAGCCCCACGAGGTATCCATGTGCTGTCCTCCCACACTTATTCAGAAGCCATAAATCAGGAGTAGAAAACATGCAATTTATAGTGATAAATGTGTTTCAATATAATTAATTCTTTACATGACCTTGAGGGTGGCATTTCAAGCTATTATCCATTATCATGGGAGCTGAAAATGCACTTTTTTCAATAAAAGTGGAGATATTTCTGAAACCAAAAAGCTTTGACCTTAGGAAAGACATTAGAAAGTCACAGAAATTGTGATGCTGTTGTGGAAGTTGGCAGCACAGTAACATCACTATCTCTGGTAAGTGTGGGAAATTTAGCGGAAAACCAGGAAGGCAGAGGACAAAAATGCCATAGTTTGGTAGAAAGGGATGCAGCATTGCATCATTCTCTCCCATCTGCCCACACCATGTGACTTGGGGCTTTCTGGTGCTCCATGTGCTGATGGAAGCTCCTGCCATGCTGTTGGTGATATTTGTCCTGGCTGCTTCTGTGCGGTAAACCTCTGGTTAAACCACAGCAGGTTTGTTCTGGTAGCGCGTCAGACCAGGCGGTGCCTTGAGGAGAGAGCTGAGGCTTTCTGCGTGCTGCTGGTAGAGCTGTATCTCATGTCCTCGCTGTAATCCACACTAGGTGTTTGTGGAGCTGAATGAGCTGGTGGTGGATAAGAACCAGGAGATGCACTGGAGGGAGACAGCCCGCTGGATCAAGTTTGAGGAGAATGTGGAAGAGGATACAGCAAGGTGGGGGAAACCCCACGTGGCTTCACTGTCCTTCCGCAGTCTGTTGGAGCTCAGGAAGACTATTGCCCACGGTGAGTCAGGAAGAGCAGACCAAGGTTTGTCTCTTGCTCTAGGACAGGTTTTGCTGGATAGCTTGTGTCGCTGTTAGGTCCCTCACTGGAGGCACGAAACAGTGTCTGTGTCCAGGCTTCGTGTAGGGTCTATGGAGACAGACATCCCGCAGCCTGTTTGGCAGGGTTTGCATTAGCCCAAGGGTGCCTGTGTTGGTTCCACGCTCTGCTTCACTGGTCTCAGGCACATGGCAGCTGCAGCACCCAGCTGTGCCTTGGTCTGGAGGTCTTGGACCCATCTTTGGTGTGGAAAGGCAAGTTTGGTCAGAGTGGGAGACTGAAATGAAAGGAGATACCAGAACTACCACTGCATCTTGGAGCTTTTGGGTTCTCGTGGGGCAAGGGTTTACAGAAAGGACATGAGACACCTGGACTTGGGCATTTCTCAGCTGAATCTGTACCCCAGCCAAAGCCTGGCTCCTGGTGGGACAGCTGTGTCCCCAGGGTGTGAATGCAATAGGGAGCGTTGCACACTAGGAGCAGGGTTCTTCCCCTCATGCTGGCAGGTGCCGTCCTCCTTGACTTGGAGCAGACCACTCTGCCTGGCATTGCTCACCTCATGGTGGAGACCATGATCATCTCTGACCAGATCAGAGCAGAAGATCGAGCCAACGTGCTGCGTGCCCTGCTGCTGAAGCACAGGTGAGTGGCAGGTGGATGAGGGCTCCCAGGGCTCAGCGGTTATCTGTGAGCCCCAGGTGGGAAGGGAGGCAGACCCCCTCATGGCCACCACTCTCCCCCTCAGCCATCCCAATGATGAGAAAGAGGGCTTCTTCCCGAGGAACCACTCCAGCTCCAGCATGAACTCCATCGTGGGAAACCACCATCACAACCACACCACAGACACTTGTGTGCCCCTCATGGGGGAAGAACGCATTGAGATGGCCGACCCCAAGGCCAACGAGACCGAGTGCAAGGAGGTGAGGGTGACCTGGGGGGGTTACTGCATCTTTTTCCACACTCTGGGGACCACTGTTGGCTAACAGCAGGCCATGGCACCCACCTCTGAGCCCCTTCATGGGGAAACCTTGTAATGTGAGGACTGAGCTCCCTGGATCACCTGGAGTGCTGGAAATCGTGTCTCTGCATTGTGATTTTGGAACCTAGTTTGGCTTTGCACTGTATGCAGATGTCTGCTTGAGCGTGTCATGGCAGCAGCAGCCCTGGCACTTGCAGGGTGGCCTTTGCTGTGAGGGTGCCTTGCTGGGAAGCAGGCATTGGGCATTGCAGCCAAGGCAAGCCCAGCTGCAGGTACGCCAGTGGGTTGCAAGGCTGTGCATAGAGACCAGAGCATGGGGACTTCATCCTTACTTAATTGTATTCTTTCCTGGCAGAAAAACCCGCATCTCCATAACTCTGAGGGCCATCGTAAATACTTGAAGCTGATGGAGAAGATCCCTGAAGATGCAGAGGCCACAGTGGTCCTTGTGGGTAAGAGGTGGCATGTAGAGTCCCCCAGTGAATAGTGCAGACCCTGGTGTGGCCCCTGCTGTCTGTGCCCTCGCTCCCGAGGGATATTTGATCATCTCATACATGTTCAGCTGGGGAGTGAGCTTGGTACACTCTCCCCTTTAGTGATGGTTCACATTCTGTTTGTCTGTGGCAAATATATGGCCTGCCAGCGTAGTTCTTTTCCTAAATTAAAAAAGAGGTTGATAGACACTTCTGCTGGGAGCTGGTGCCCAACTGAGTGGTGAAAGTCCTGCCAGTCTCGTAGAATGTCTGGCTGTACAACTCAGTAGTAGATGAGTGGTGCCTGAGGGACTGATGGCCAGGCCATCACCCTGCCCTCTGACCATTGCTGCTCTCTGTCTGGCCTCTTCACACCTTGCCAGCAGCCTCTCCCTGATCAGTGTTGGCTGCTGGCTGTGTGTGCCAGCAAGCTTTGAGTTGACAGAAGCAGGGCCTGGCTGGTGGCAAGGTCTCAGGTATTGGCCGTAGCACTGCCAGGACATATTCCTCTGTACAGGAGGGCTGTGAGCAGGCAGGCTCGAGCATCAGTGGGCTTGGTGCCTCCTGATTGCAAGAGTATTCCTTCTCAGAACTTCACTGGCATTAACATCTCAGCAAACCCAGCTACACTACAAGCAAAGTAAATGTCATTGTCTATTCAGTAGATTAAAAGGCGAAGAGGCTTGGCAGCTCAACCAAACTGATGCTTAATCACAATGAGGCCAAATCAGGTTCATAAATGCTTTTGAGTACTCAGATAACTAAACATTGGCTTGTTTCTGAGCTAAGGCTGTGTCTTGGGATTCACTTTGACTCTCAGAGGGCCCAGATTTGCCAGCCTAACACGGAACACAGCTCTTTGCTGGACACAGATGGCAGAAAGATCAGTAATAATGCCAGAGAAATACCAGTGTTCAATAAACATTTGTGTTCGGTGTGTGAAGGAAGCGGCTGGTGTGCCGGAGGATGCGGGAGTACTTCCCAATCTGTTAGGGACTGAGGAGACTGCCAAGCACTGATGAGATACAGACATTGTAAAACAAAATGTGCAGTTTGCACCTATGAGTCTTTAGAGCACTGACTTACTTCTCTCTGAAAAAAAATAAAAAGTTTAAGAGTATGGGGAATGTACAAGGTAACAGAAAAAGCTCATAGCATCAATGCTCAAGGAGGGAAGAACAGTGAGCCAGTACCTATAGGTTGTTTAACCTGACATCCTTCTTGGCCAACATAGTGGCAGAGCTAATATGGGATTCAATTAATAAAGAGCTGAAGAATATGAATGTAATTATTGCCAAGCAGTAAGGTTTGTGGGAAATAGGTCATGTCAGGCAAACCTGATTTCATTCTTTGATGAGATGAGAAGTTAGTTTGATAAAAAGTAACATGTAAGAGGCTTCCTTCCATAAGTGGGAAGCAACCTTCCAATTTAAACTTAGCCCCTTGTTGTGTAAGTAGAGCCCATCTGTAAGGGATTAAGAATGGGCTAACTGGGAGGCTAAAGAAAGTAGCACTGCTTATGAATGATCAGTGAAGGACTTGGAGCGGTCCTCAGCGTGAAGGTCAGTGCTGTGTCCGTGGTCTGGAGAAAGTACGTAACTGCAGGGCTTGTGGGAACCTCCAAAACCCCTGTCTCTGTTGTTAAAGGCAACCCAGTACAGCTCACCCCAGTGATTAACTCTGCTCCTAACATTGCCCCCTGGTAGGTTGTGTGCAGTTTCTGGAGCAGCCAACCATGGCCTTCGTCCGACTAAATGAGGCCGTCTTCCTGGAATCTGTCTTGGAGGTCCCCATTCCTGTCAGATTCATCTTTGTGCTGCTGGGACCTAGCCAGGCCAACATGGACTACCATGAAATTGGCCGCTCCATCTCCACCCTCATGTCCGACAAGGTGAGGAGCTGATGGGCAGTGATGCTGGCATAGGTGAGGGAGCTTTGCTGGCTCCTTAGAAGACAGTCCTGAGATGAGAACTGTGCAAAGGCTCAGGTGGGGTAGGCAGGTGTGAGCACCTGGGATTTTTAAGATCAGCCTGGCTCGACCAAGGTAGAACACTCCAGTGCAGAGGAAAGAGTAGGACAGACACTTACTTGGCTGGGACAGTGTGCTAGGCTGTGTGAAGAAAGGGGCCATGTGTAAAAGCAGGAGCAAAGGACGACCCAAGGTTAGAGGAGTGATGTTCAGTTGACACTTAACAAACGTAGAGGTGGGGAGGCTGAGTGATGCCCGTGACCATGGCACCTGGCCTAGACCACACTGACATAAAAACCCAGCAATGCCTGGGGACTGTTTTCAGGTGTTTGGATGAAGCTTTCTAGCTGAGTCCCATGGCTGGGGCATCCATGCAGAGGAGCACATCCATACAAGAGAGATGAGGAGGCAGGAAGGTTTTTCTGCCAAGCATGTGCATTGCTTGAAGTCCCCCATCTGTCTAGATGGCAGTGAAATTCATTATCTTGGTGAGGAATTAAATGCAAGGGAAAGACAATCTGAGCACCTGCTGCATACATCCAGCACAAGAGGATCAGGGGTTCACAGGTCCTTCCTGCTGGTACTATGTAACTATAAGCAAGTAACAAACCTTCCTGTCCTGCCACTGTTGCACAACTTTCACTGAACTGGAGACTAAAAGGCTCAATCAGAAAAAATACATTAGAGGGAACAAATTGAAAGATCCCTTCCCTGGAGTTGCACAGGGCTCAGCTGAGAATGTGTTTTTAGCCAGAAGAGGTGAGGTGCCATTCCGGCTTCAGTGCTGTGTTTGTGGGCTGACGTCACTCATTTGAGTCTCTGCTCCTCTTGCTGGAAGAGCAGAGCCGGCTGCCACAGCCGGGGCTGGCGATAGCAAGGTTACACAGTCCTGGCGCCGTGGAGAGAGTACAGTATCGTTTACATTGAAGCTGTGGCTCCAGGGAGTCTGTGTGCTGCAGGGACCTTAGCTGTCCCCTACCTGCTTTACAGGCTCTTCACTCGTTCATCATCCTCCAGCCTTTTCTCTGGAGGCATGTTCCAGAGGCAGTGCATCACTTCCACCTGTTTGCCAGCACCCCCCTGCCTATCTGCAGTAGTGCTGTCCCCTCCTGGTCTCCTTAGAGTCCTTCCTTGCTACCTGCTCTTGCTGTCAGAAATCTCTCCCCTTTTCTGCCTAGTTTCCTTTGCATGGCTTCCCTCATGCTGTAGATGCCTATTTTCTCTCTCTCTCTTTCTGTCTCCCATGTGGAGACTCCCAAGAGTCTCTCAAGCTCCCTGCTCAGGTCATGGTTCTTGTGCTTTATAACTATGGTGCTTTAGGGCTCTACCAGGGCTTCTCCCTCAAAACAGGAGGCAGGATTCAGGAATGTGGGTCACAGAGTGGCAGTAGTGAGACGAGTAGTGGATGGAGGAGTGGAATGTTGCTCTAAAGGTCACAGCAAGCGTTGTCTTTCCAGGCTGTAGGTAGCTGGGTCTAGTCTTGGTCTGAGCCTTCTCCCTCTCTCTTTTTCCCTGCCCCTTCCAGCACTTCCACGAGGCTGCATACATGGCAGATGATCGTCAAGACCTCCTCAATGCAATCAACGAGTTCTTGGACTGCAGCATTGTCATCCCCCCATCAGAGGTGGAGGGGAAAGACTTGCTCAAATCCATTGCCACCTTCCAGAAGTTGCTGCTGAAGAAGAGGAAGGAGAGGGAGCAGAAGTCCATGAAGGAGGGGACTGCTCAGGAAGCCAAAGGTCTCTCCGTTCACATTTGGGCAAGTTTGTGCCTAGTGCCCTGAGTGCCCCAATGGGCCCTCCCCTGCCAGAGCCTGGCAGAGGGAAGAGCAGGGCCTGGTTCCTACAGTGGGGACGGGGGAGCGGGGCAAGGGGAGTAGGACAGTGGCTGTGGGCAGCTCTGGCAGCTGGGTACAGCAGGAGGCAGTGGGATGTGCTGTCGCAGGGGGCCCACCAGGCTAGTACTGCTGGAGGAAGCTCTCTATGAGGTACTGGGGAGTGGGACAGCCTAAGGGCCCAGCTGTGTTCCTTGCTGAAGCCCTGCCCTCCATGCACCTCCAGAGCTGTGTGAAGTGAAAGCTGAGGAAGAAGAGGAGGAAGCTGAGGACGACCCTTTGAAGCGAACCGGGATATTTTTTGGAGGTCTGGTTCGGGACATAAAGCGCAGGTACCCCAAATACCTCAGTGACATCAGAGACGCCTTGCACAGCCAGTGTCTTGCAGCCGTTCTCTTCATCTACTTTGCTGCTCTCTCTCCTGCCATCACCTTCGGGGGACTCCTAGGTAATGGGCCTGCTTTCTGGTCTGCTCTTTGCACTCTGGGACACTGGCTGTGTCTGTGTGATGCTGTTCTGGGGTGGGCTTTGGTGCTGTTCGCTCAGGGAGAGTGGTAGTGCTGTGCCTCGGCTGCTGCCTTGTTGCCTCCCTGCCATTTGGCCTCTCTAGCCTCGGCTGCCCAGGCTCCCCCCAGTGCTCCCTCTGTGCTCCCTGCCTAGCACAGGGTGCCTCTGACTGATGGGATGGGGACCTGCCTCCTCTATCTGGAGCTGTGCAGCCGGCCTGTCTGTGGTGATGGTGCCTATGTCCAGGCTGTAACACTCACTCATTGTTCTCTTTCCCAGGAGAGAAAACTGAGGGTCTCATGGGGGTCTCCGAGCTGATAATCTCCACCTCAGTTTTAGGGATCCTCTTCTCCCTGCTTGGAGCCCAGCCACTCCTGGTCATTGGCTTCTCAGGGCCTCTGCTGGTGTTTGAAGAAGCTTTTTACAAGGTACATGTGAGGCAGTGTCTGTGCTTGGCACCTGATCACTCTGTCCTTGCTCTGGAGAGGGTGGCTGGCATTTCTCAGCTCTACAAAAGGTGTTTGTTAGTGTCAGCTCTTCCAGGCTGCTCTCAGCTCAGCCAGGGCTGCCCCTGGCTCTGCTGACCCCTTTCAGGTCTGGCTATAGGGACTTCCACCTCCCGTTGCTGTATCCATTATCCCTTGAGGTGTGACGCTGATAACAGCACTCCTCTACCTGTTGTGAGGAGAGCACTGTCCCCCAGCCCTGTGCTGCAGCTCATTGACATAATGAGCACTCGTAGCTGCATCCTGAAACTTTCTTGTTCTTTGGGCTTCCTTTGAAGGCCATTTCACCACTTTTACCTATGTCCAGGTTTCCTTTTATTGGAGCCCAATAACATTGAGTGTACCACCCATTTGGGATGTGCCACGTACATTACTCCCACCTCTAACGATGAGCCCAAGAGTGTGTGTAGAGATATCCTGGCCAGCCAGGGTGGATATGTTTCTTTCTGAAGTAGCATGACCTCTTTGCTCTTGAAAGCATCCCCATATCACTGGACCTTCAAGCAGTGGATCTAATTCTTCTCCTTTTCTCTGACTCCCAGCACGTCTGTGTCTTTAAAAAAGCATGTTTTGTTCTACAGCTAGATTTTCACCTTGTCAAGAGTTCGGAGCCAGTGATGCCATTGCAGAGTGGGAATTTCTCTGCTCTCCTGTGACTGCACTTCTCACTGACTGCTTTTGCATTGCCCAGTCACTGTGTACAGAGGTGTACCTCTGCCTGTGGTGGTACCGAGGAAGGCTGGAAAGGGAGGGGTGTGATTTGTGGTGGGAATAGTTGGTGTGTGTGGATGAGCAGAGGCAGTGGAGATGGTCTCCTCTGTGGTGACAGCCTGGGGGCTTTTCTCCACACACATACAACTGTCTGTACGCAGGGTGCTGTCTGAGATCGTGGCCTTTATGCAGTGGGATGTAGCAGGATGCTCGGGCTCTCCTTTGTAGGGAACAGGCTTGTGCAGTTGAGTGCATGGAGCAATGGAGAGCTGTGTTTGAGCAATGGCACCTCCATATGGGTGGGATGGGCAGTGCTGTGCATGGGCTGGCTTCAGGAGAGCACGGAGATACTGGTACGAAGACTGGAGCGGTGAAGACCTGCTTGGTGTGAGGTGTCAGGTGTTAATGCAAAGTCTGCAAATTTACCTGTGATTCCAGCCACGAATTCACTCATACTGTGCTGGGTGCCTGAGCAGATGAAGATGCTTTTTTTCCAGGAGAGTCTTTGATCTTAATGGGGAATGGATGCAGGAGGCAGCCTGAGGAGCCATGAGTAACTCCTTCCGCTTTCCATTTCAGTTCTGCCAGACACAAGGCATTGAGTATCTGACAGGCAGAGTGTGGATTGGTTTGTGGCTCATCGTCTTCATCTTCATTATCGTGGCAGCTGAAGGAAGCTTCTTGGTGCGCTACATCTCGCCCTTCACCCAGGAGATCTTTGCTTTCCTCATCTCCCTCATCTTTATCTATGAGACCTTCTACAAACTGTACAAGGTGATCCTTCCCCGGGGAAATGGGCTGCTGCATCTCTTAATCCCTCAGGAACCTGCTGCTTTAGCACACAGGAGGCAAGGGAACAGGGCCAGCTCAGCCACAGCTTTCCTAGACATTCTGCAGAGCAGTTCTTGGCTGGTCTCATGCCTCAGCCCAGCTGGCTCGTGTGCCACCACAGAGGGTGGCAGGAAGAGCCCTAATGTCTCTCTCCCCTTCTCTTCCTGCAGGAGACATTAAAGAGGGGCCACTTTTCTCTCCCCAACCCTCTCCAGCTGGGTAGGTTGTGAGGCGAGGTGACGGATGCTGGGATTGTCTGTGCCCACCATCTACTGCCCTCACCTCTCCACAGAGCAGGACACCTCCGCTTCCCCCTGCCCCCAGTAGTGACAGTGCCCCCTGCCCCTCCTTGCCGTAACTTGCCTGCTGCTTCTCTCACCTGCTCAGGTGTTTGCAGAACATCCTTTGCTGAAGTTCTACCCACCAGCCGTGCAGAGCAGCCTGAATGCCAGCGTGCTCTCTACAGATGCGATGTCACTGGGAACCAGGATGCAGCCCAACACTGCTCTGCTCTCCCTCATCCTCATGCTAGGCACTTTCTTCATTGCCTTCTTTATGCGCAAGTTCAAGAACAGCCGCTTCCTAGGAGGAAAGGTGAGAAGTTTGTGGGATTCACATTTAAGGACAAGGGACACGCCACACAAATAATGCTTCTCGCTACAGACCTTTATTCTCCAGAACACTTGGACATCCCTCAGAGAAACACCACGAATCCCTTAAATACCTTGCAGAAGGGATGGTAGCCTGCCCTAGGGTGCAGACAAGAGCTGACTGTTGATGATGGTATCCGCGCTGTCGTGCTCCAGTGAGGCTTGCTGGAAAGTCCTCTGGACCTTGGGAAAGCTCCTTGGACTGGATGCAAGTCTGTTAAAGTAGAATATAGGAGGAAGGGCTTACAACTTGTTCTCTTTGGGCATTTCTTTACATGCAGGGCATCTGTGTAACACCTGGAGCCCTGTCTTAATAGGCCAGCAGGAGCAATTGGCCAGTCATTTAAAAGCATGTTAGGTGCGCAGTGGGATGCACAGCCCCATGGGTCAAGGCTGGGTTTCCTTGCCCTGCCCATCAGCAGTGCTCCAGTTTGGGGTAGTGCTTGGCCCCATTTGGGGCTTCTCTTTGCCATAGGCACCCTCTAGCAGGTGCATGGAGCTGGCCTGTTCCTTTTGCCAATGATAGATCTGTGTTCTGCAGGCACGGCGGATCATCGGAGACTTCGGGATCCCCATCTCCATCCTGGTCATGGTGCTGGTGGATTACACCATCACTGACACATACACACAGGTAGGTGCCGGCACTGCCCTCAGAGCCCCGTCTGCAGCCCAGCAGTGATCCCTGTGGCACTGGCTCATTCTTGTGCAATGGGGAATTTGTATTTCCTGCCTCTTTAGTCATAACGGCACAAAGCAAACAGAAACATTCCCCTCATCCTCACTCCCACGCTGAAGGGAGACTCCAAGGGTCTTGCTGAGGCTGAGGCCAGACCTACAGGGACTGGAGTGCTCTGGTATCCCTCTGGTCTTCCAGCTGTTAGTAGGGGAGGGTTTAGGGGCTTTAGGGAGATTCAGTGCAGTCCATTCCTTGTTTGTAGCTCTAAACACTTGCAGTCAATCAACAAGACACAAACTGTTTATGCACACTGAAGAAGGTGGCACGTAGAATGGTTTCAATGGGGTATTTGTCATAGTTTAGTACTCAACGTACTTAGTCCCTCCTTGACTGTAGGATACTAGTATTTTGATCACTTTATCTCAAACATAATTTTTTTCCCCAGTTTATGCACAAACTTAAGTTTGATAACTTAATGTTATCAAACAAACCTGTCTCACAGGTTTCATTTTTTCAATCAATATGTAGTTATATATTTTTGTTTTGGTTTTTTTTTTTGCTAAGATTGGGAAGAGCGTGAGAAGTATTTCCTGTTCATCATGCAAGCTTTTTATCAAAACAGCCCAAGGCTTGGTAGAATCCAAATGTATTTTTATTCATTTGAATCTCAATGAAAAATTTCAGTCAATCAGACGTTGGTAAAATCATGCACTTTGTTACATTCTTTTCATACCCTTCTACACTTCTATAGTTAATATCAAAAGCATTATCATTTTAGTATTAACTCAGCATATGTACAAAGCTTTCCGAGAAAATGGTACTTAGTTACACAGCTTAACTCAAGGACAAACATTCCAGAAATATTATTCATACTTATGCTGATTAACATAAATGCAAATCATAAACTCTGCCTGCAGTGCAGATAGCAGAAATTGCTGTAGAGCAGCAAAGAGCCAAGGGTTCAAATGCTGATGAACGCAGGGTCAGGATGATGTACAGCTAGGAGTCTGTGTGGTCTGATGGGAGCACAAACATGATACTCCCTCTGAACATGGTCAGGGTGAGGTCATTTCCAGAGAATGTGGCCACTTCTGGGGTTCGCACTGCAAAAACAATGCTGTAAAATGTCTCAGAAAAACCGTGGCAAGTCTGGAAAGCCACCTCAGAAAATGGTAGGCAGTTCAGAACACTTAAGTTGTCCAAGCAGAGGTCAAGGAGCATTTTAACCATGGTCTGCAAGGACTGACATGGGGGTGGGGTTCCTGAGGGAAGATATTTCCTTGGTCTCTTGGAAAAAAACAAAGGGAATTTAAGTAGCTGAAAGGAAATGACACAGGTCCATGTTAGGGAACATGGGATTCTTTGCACTGAAGGGGATTATCCATGAGAAAGTCCTGCTCAGTTCAGGATGGCTTATCCCATCATCTGAGGCATTCAGACCAGGGAGAGCAGGAGGATCAAAGCTGTGTGAGGCTGTGGGCATGTTTATATTAATGAGTAACTGCCGGGTTTTGCAACTACACCAACAGAAGCTGAATGTCCCCTCCGGCCTGTCGGTCACATCCCCTCACAAGCGTGGCTGGTTCATCCACCCCATGGGCAGTAGTGGGACCTTTCCGCTGTGGATGATGTTTGCCTCTGCCATCCCTGCCCTCCTGGTCTTCATTCTTATCTTCATGGAAACACAGATCACTACGTGAGTACCTCCCCCTCCAACCTCAACCAGCGCTAACGCCTAGGCAGGCAAGGCCAGGATGGCTGCTGGTTCACGGACATCCCAGAGGAACAGCAAGAGCAGGATCCTGGCTGTTACAGGCTGTACCTTGGCTTCTCTCATCATCTTTTGGCTCCCCTCTTGGCATATGGTATGGTGGAGACCTGGCTCAGCCAATCACAGGAGGAAACTTCTAACCTGAGGCTGACAGCCACCATCCCCCTCCTCAGCCATCTTCTTGTTATCCCCATGTGTGCTGTCTCCAGAGAGTGAATGTTGTCCCCAGCTGCAGTGCTGTCCCTGGGCACTGACCTGGGCCTTGCACTGACCCAGGCTCTATTTTCTTTCAGGCTGATTGTTAGCAAGAAGGAGAGGAAGTTGTTGAAAGGCTCTGGCTTCCACCTGGACCTTCTGCTCATTGGCACAATGGGGGGGCTTTGCGCTCTCTTCGGGCTGCCCTGGCTGACGGCAGCGACAGTGCGCTCCGTCACCCACGTCAACGCCCTGACCGTCATGAGCAAGGCCATCGCACCTGGGGAGAAGCCCAGGATCGAGGAGGTGAAGGAGCAGCGTGTCACCGGAGTGCTTATTGCTGCCCTTGTCGGTGAGCCTCTGCTCAGGGAACAGGGGAGGGGAGAGGTCTGGACCAAGGACTTGAATCTCCTGGCAGTGTTCCTGCTCCATGGGCTGGCCCGTGCTCTGCCAGCTTACTGCAGGACTGCCCACACCTACCCATTTTGAGCTTCCTTTCCCCTGCACCCCAGGACACAGAGGAGGCGGGGGAGGGATGGAGGCTGAGGTGCCTTGCGGAGGGGCTGGTGTGAGACACACGTGCCCTGAGCTCTGTCTGTGCAGGTCTGTCCATCGTGATGGGGAACATGCTGCGGCAGATCCCGCTGGCTGTGCTCTTCGGCATCTTCCTCTACATGGGGGTTACATCGCTCACTGGCATCCAGCTCTACGAGCGCCTGCTCCTGATCTTCATGCCATCCAAGCACCACCCTGACCACATCTACGTTGTCAAGGTGAGCAAAGGCAGGTGGCACAGAACCAGGTAATGAGGAGAAGAGGAAGAAGAAGCAGGTGAGGGGAGGATGGTATTTTGCTAGAGTGATACTTGGCTTGGTGACCCTTCTTGGCTGCAAGATTGTGCCAAGAAGTAAGTGCAAGGCATGCACAGAGGTGGTACAATGCTGGTAGGCTGCACCCAGGAGTGTATTGCCAGGATATTGTATGGATGAACAGACAATTTGTAGGAGTGATATGCTGCTTGAGGGGATGGAGGGACACTGCACTGCCAGGTGGGTATGCTGCCAGGTAGCACAGAGGCTGACGTGGTATGGAGTTCTACCTGGCTGTAGAGTAAAGGCAAGTACACTCTGCAGCAGCAGGTACTCTGCTGTACTATGCTGTGCAGATGAGTTTTGTTTTGCCAGTTGGGTCTTTGTTAATCTGTGTGGAAAGATAATGTGTTCTTAGACTGGATTTACCTACTAGGTGAAGACCTGGAGAATGAATCTCTTCACCTGCATTCAACTGGCTTGCATTGTGCTGCTCTGGGTGGTGAAATCTACGGTGGCATCGCTGGCCTTCCCCTTTGTCCTGATCATGACAGTGCCACTGCGACGCTTCGTGCTGCCCCGCTTCTTCCACGACAGGGAGCTCAAAGCGGTGAGCAGACAGCTGTCCTCAGTCTAGTTTGCAACACTGGAATGAGATTGAGGAGATTTGGCAGCCTGAAAGGCTGGCAGAACATGGGCCAGCAAAGCCTTGAGGGTCTTTTACTCAACAGCAGTAGGTGGGTGGATGGCTTCCTTGGACCTTGTAGCCCTGGGAGTGCAGTATGAGATGGGTGGGCAGCCTGGGGCAGGGAAACACAGGTTCCTACCAGGCAGAGGCCTGGAATAAGGATTTCCCCTTCCATCTTGTGGCTCACTGATCAAGAAACACACCAATTCCCCACTGAACCAGCAGCAAGAACAGCCCAGCAGCACATCAGAGCCTGTGGCTGTTGGCACTTCAAGTGTGTAACCACAGTGCCAGGGTGCTGGCAGTTCTTCAAGGGCTGGCAGCACCTCTGCTGCTGTCAACATCCTGAGATTTTGTTGGAGAAGAGCCTGGAGCAGCACTCAGAAGTGAGTACTGCCAGCAGGGGGAGAGGAAGGAGCTGCAGTGCTGGACCAAAGCCCCAGGCAATAGAAAGGGCATCAGGCTGGGGACACATGGGTGGGCATGAGGGTTTAAGAAGGAGCCTTTTGGGAGGGAAAGGAGCAAGAACTTTGTTTTTCTCAGCACAGCCCAGCTGCCTGGGTTGCTGTGTGCTGATCCCTCTGTGCCAGGCTTGACCCCACACTGGGGGTGGCTGTGGCCTTCATAGCCTGGTCTCTGCCTCTTCCCAGTTGGACTCGGAGGATGCAGAGCCAAATTTCGACGAGGATGGCCGGGACGAATACAACGAGCTGCACATGCCTGTGTGAGCTGGGAGCTGCCCTCCCCACTTGCGGGACAGGCTGCTCACGCCTGCTCACTCCTCCCAAGGACTAACTGGAGACTTGCCATGAGTCACACGATCTCTTGCCTGGACCAATGAATGGCTGTTCCATAGCCCTGCAGGATGCAGCCCCGGCTCTGGCTGCCCCATCGCTTGCTCAGCAGAGGCTGTGAGTCTCTCTCTTCTTGGACCTGGTGGGCTGAGAGATGCCTCTCACATCCCAAAGCTGTGTGGGTCCTGAGTGCCCATGGGTCAGGGGTCTGTCCCCTCCCTGCTGGAGGCAGCCTGTGCCTGGTCTCCAGGTGGTGAAGGGGAACCATGCCAGCTGGTGCCACTGCATTCCCCTCCACTACCATGAAGCTTGGGTAGCTCAGCATGTGACACTGAGCACTCACAGGAATGGGCTGGAAGCTGCCTCTTCTCCCAGGCCAGCAATCTCCTTACTCATCTGGCAGATGCCTTGCTCCTGCCCTCTGCCCCCTTCTAGGAGTGCTCACACTGGGCCTGTGCCACAGCAACTGGCCCGTGGGGCTGCTGCAGCCTGGCAGACAGGCAGAGAGGGACTGGCACCCTGGCCCAGTCCTCCGACCAGCTTCTGTCCAATCGCCTTCCCACATGACTGTTTTCAGCTCTTTCTTGACATGGAAGAGGCTATTTGGCTCCTCTCAATTTTCCCAACCTTATTTCCAAAGGCAAACTGCACAGGGAGGGGAGGCTGGAGACAAGCAGGTATCCTGAAGCCTTGAATGCTTGCGCTCTTGCAGGAACTAAGAGGAGTCATCTGCCATTCTGCACCTCCACAGAGGCTGCAGGGGTAAACACTCATCACTGGGCTGTATCCCAGTCCCTGATCCCCACATTCCTGTCCCTGAGAACAAACCGTATTTAAGAAGCTATACAAGAGATGTAGTGCTGGAGCACAAAACAGTCCTTTGGGTCCCCTCCCTTTCCCTGTGCAGTGATCCTCTGAGTCTGGCTTCCTGCAAGCCTACAAGAAGTCACTGAAACCCCAGCCCCAGTTTTGCTGCCATAGTGAGATCGCCTTTCACATCCAGCGGTGCCCTCCAGATGGGAAGGAGCAGCATTCAGGGTGCCCAGCACTCAGCCCCCATCACCTCTGGGCAGCTCCACAGAATCATAGAATGGGTTGGGTTGGAAGGCACCACAGTGGGTCATCTGGTCCAACCTCCCTGCCCAAGTAGAGTCATCCCAGAGCACATGGGACAGGATTGTATCCGGACAGTTCTGCAATATCTCCAGTGAGGGAGACTCCACAACCTCTCTGGGCAACCTGTTCCAGTGCTAGTCACTTTCACAGTAAAGTTCTTCCCCGTGTTCAGGTGGGACTTGCTGTGCATCATACCTTTCCACCTGACAGAGCTGTTCCTGGGGTCTGCTCAAGCTGGCAGCCTTTGTTCAGAGCTGGCCCAGAAACTGTTTGATGGTGCCCTTGCTGCCCCTGGAAACTCCAAGGGTAGTGCCAGAAGAGAAGGGCACCCCAGCTTCTTCCTAATGGTCAGAGCTGGACTGGTCTTCCGGAGGAAGCTGGGATGCTCGCTTCACCACTGGATTTGGGAGAAGATGCTGCCCCCATTCCCACTTATCCAGCCTGGCTCCTGAGAGAGATGGTGGGTGCTTCATTACCGGGAGGGTCCGATGCCTTCTTCGGGAGGCTGCAGAAATATCCCATCAGAGAAAGAAGCCTCCCCCGCAGCAGGTCCTGCCCACAGCCTGGTCCCCCCGCAGGGCCCGGGGCAGAGAGACAAGTGTCTCTGTGTGTCTGTGGCCGTGTGTGTCCTGTCCTCCCTGTGTAGTGTAGGAGGCCTGTTGTTTCTGTGCATTGTGACTCCTCCAACTGTAGTGGAAACAGCTACACCAATAAACTCTTCACAGGAACTGTGCACCTGGCTCTAAGCTTTTGTTTTATTGCCAGTGGCAATAAATTAAATTGATTGAAATTCCCCAACACAAAACTTCCTTGCCCACAACAGCCAGCGAGGTGTAGCAAGCCCCAGCTGGAGCAAGGACTGTCAACCATGTTACCCAGTACCAGCATGGAGGTGGGCTTTCTATCACCATCATCATCCAGCAGACTGGTTACTGTGGACTCAGCCTCCACGCTGGCTGCTGGAAACAGGAGGCTGAGCCCCATGTTTAAGCAGAACCACATTCTCCTGCCTGCTTGCATCCATATGCATGTGCATGCTCGTGCCTGCGTGCTCGGCAGCACTCTCTGCCCATCTCCTTGTGCAGTCTGTAGCCACACACCAAATGGCAGGGCCATGGGCTGAGCACAGAAGAAACATCTCATTAAACACGTTCTTTCCATGTTTTCTTCCCAGGCAGGAACTGAGCCAGGTCCCTGTGAGCTGCTGGCTGCCTGCAGCCCATGGTGATGGGCTGGGTGTCCTCCAGTCGTGCTCTCCCGGGTGCTGCTGCTGGGAATACATGGAAGTCCCACTGCCCATGGTCAGTCACTGGCTGCTCCAGGGGCTGGCTGCTGAGGCAGAGGGCTGAGCCTGCCCAGGTACACAGGTGGTGGCCATCCTGTTTCTGAGTTGGGTGTGCTGGGGGGCAGGCAGTGCCTGGCTTCGCAGCACCCTCTCCAGGGCCTGGCAGCGCTGCTGAACCTGCAAGAGAGGAAGCAGTGTGGGTGCCCATCTCCTGAGCATCCAGTTGGGCTGGATGGGAGTATCCATGACCCGCAGGCCGCTCTGCCATGTTAGGAGACACTGCCTCTCCCATTCCCCACTCCTCAGCTCTCCTTCCTCACATATCAATGCCCATGGCTGCCTAGCAGGCCGTTAGTTTGGACTGGAGAGATTATGGCTGTACCCAGACCCACAAGATTCATGTCTCCACCTGGATGTCCAGCTCTTCCTGTGCAGCACCCTGGACTGCAGCAGTGCCCCCACCCACCCTGGTATGCAGACCAGGGAGCGCAAGCAGAACAACACGTGCCCCTTACCGCATCAATCCTCCGGATGAGGATGGGCCTGACCTCCAGCTCCAGCAGCCAGTCAGTCTCCAGGATGTTGTGGTGGTACTCCTCTAGCTCCAGGCTCTTCTGCCGCTCCTCGGCCAGGGCAGCCTCACGCCGAGCCCCCATACCCACAGCCCGCTGCTGCAGGCGCAGGAGGTGGATGCGCTGGGACACACGATGGACCTGGGCGCGCAGGGCGCCCGCCCGCTCCCTGTGGTGCAGCAGGGCCAGCAGCTCCTCCTGGCTCTCCTGCAGCTGGGCTCGCAGCACCGCAGCACTGCTGCCTGTGCCTGAGGGCTGCAGCGGGATCATGGGGTTGGGCAAGCCCAGGGGAGAGTCGGGCTGCTGGGGGGCCCTGCTGCGTGGTGGGGGCTGTACAGTGCTGGGAGCCAGCCCCGCTCTGCCCCATGCTGGTGGCTGCAGTGGCAGTGATGATGACAGTGATGCTGATGGTGACAGGCAGTGGCTGTACCTGTTGCGGTGAAGAGAGACCCACTTCCGGGCAAGATCTGCTGTGGCCAAGCTCTGGTGAAAGACATCAGGGACCAGCCTCAAGACCTTCACAAAGGGCCCCACATCAGCAAAGCCACACAGGTCATGCAAGCTCTGGGGACTGAAGACACTCTCGCTGAGGGTCCCCCCCTGCAGCAGCAGCCCCCAGTTACGCCGGTGGGCAAAGAGCTGTGCGGCCAGGTGGGGGATGGATGCCAGTGGGGACTGCTGGGTAGGACAAGCAGCTGGCTCCTCGTGCATGTATAAGTTCTCACAGAGAGGGACCACCACCCTGGCATCGAACCTCTCCTTCAGTGTGCTCAGGTGCTGCAGGTATGAGGCCAGCCAGTCCACGTAGCTGCTGGCCACGTCGGGGCTGGCTGAGCCAGGCTGGCAGTGGGCAAGCCTCTGCAGGTGTTGCCAGCTCTCCACCTGCCCCAAGGGGCTCCGCGGCAGCACCAGCCGCAGCACGTGGTACAGGCTGCGCAGGTCAAAGCCCTCCTGGCACCGCTGCACGTGCCTCACAAAGGTGCTGATCTCCCCTTCGAGGGCAGAGTAGAGGGCCTCCATGGCTGGCCACGGTGATGGAGAAGAGTCGACCAGGATCACAGCTCATCCACATGGTCCTGAGTCCTGGATGTGCTGGCAAACGCTGCACCAGCATGCAGTGTAGGCTGGATTGCTGCGGGGGCTCTGGTTTGGGTCACACACGTGGGCTCAGTCAGCAATCAGTTCTACCGAAGGCTGGTTTGCTGCTCAGAGAGTGGGACATCTGTCCAGCTTGGAGGAGTTGGTCCTGGTTGCTCTGCCAGAGAACAGACAGCGGGTGGATGGAGAGGAGGGCAACAGGGATGGGCTCAGGTGGGAGGAGTAAAGGGGCTGGAAGGTGTGCACTCCATGGGGGTACCCCCACTTTAGTCAGACCAGAGGAGGAGGGAGAGGCTGCTGGGTGCTGCCACACCAGGAGCATGCTGGATCACTAAATACTGCTGTAGTGCAGCTGAGAAGCTGCCTGCAGGCTCAGGGGATGCTCCTGCACTGGGGCTGGAGAGAATACCCTGGGCGTCTGCAGGCCCCCAGTTCCCCAGGGGATGCTCTGGGATGGGGCAAGTGTTCACTTGCTCCCTGATAGGGGACTCACTTATGCCAGACCAGGGCTGCACTCCTACCAGAAGTTTTTCCTACCTCTTTGCTATATGAGAAGAGGTTTATCTTTACAAAAGTAAGCCTGTCCAGAGACTTAAAAATAGAAGGTCCATTCCCAAGATTATCAACCTTATTATTTTAAACAACTATATTGTTTAAGCAAACTGTTTGGGTTTCTGTTTCTGCCACCTGGGTTCAAATACACTCAAGTTATCTTCTCCAGTTATTTTTGTTCTCTGCAGCCAGGAGGGGCTGGCACATCTCTGTTGTCAGATACCACTGGCACCCATTCACACGGCCGTATGGCTGGGAAGTTAAGGAAACTGCTAGCTAAAACCATTTCTACAACAAAACTGTGAACCAGAGCCAGTGGCAAAGTTTCCCCTTTCCCCTGTGTGTCTGAAAGTTCTTGTGTGGGCTTTCATGTCTGTGTTTCAGGCACTCAAACTTCATTAAAATAAATTGTAAAAACCTTCTTTCCTCTTCCCCTTGAGGAGGGGTTGGCAGGGTCTGGGGCGGGTAACAATGGCAGGAGGCGGCAGCACAGCGCGTTCCTCACACTGGATGCTGGCAGCAGTGAGGGTGGCTCCGGTTTGCAATCCCCAGCATGAGTGGGTTTGTTCAGGTGTGAGTTGCCCCAGTTTGGGAGAGCAGAGCTGATGCTGAGCAGGACAGTGGTTGTGTGTGAAGCCCCAAGAGCAGCCCCAGCTCAGGGGTGCTGGGGTCCTGCTTGCTGTTGCAGATGCCAAGGACCACCCTCAGCAAGTACTGCTGAGCACTGGTGACCCTGCACATCCCTGCCATGGCCCCAGCCCCATGCTCTGTCTCCTGCCCTCCATCCACCTCCCCTTCATGTCACTCGAAAGAAGGGACTCACCAGCCCCAGGAGAAGCACCGTGGAGAGAAGAAAGGGCTGAGCAGGGCCCTGCTGACCGCCGGGGAAGAAACCTGCCCTCCTCAGGCACGGACACAAACCTTCTTCCCCATGGGAACGGCAGGTTTGGACGTGTCCCTCATGCTGCAGTCAGCCTTTCCCAGAGCCAGTTGCCAGGCCTGCAGACATTGCCAGGGAACTACAGGGCAGAGATGAAGCTCCCTCTGGCTCCTCTCCCTCACGCAGGTCTTCACAAAGGATACTTTTCTAGCAGGCAGGTCTGAATCCTGAGCACAGGCTTGGACAGCATGTTTCTTCAATACAGGTGAGTACTCTGCAATTTGTCTGGCCTTCACTCCTTTGCCCTGGGAGGTTTGCTTCCTGCCTGCTGCCTTGTGCCCCTGCCCCATCCCTCCCAGTACATCATCCCCTCAAGGCTCTCCAGCCCTCTGGCTCTCTGAGGTTCCTGTGCTGGGACTGCTCTCCAAAGGGACTCTTTGCAGAAGTGAATGAGGCACTTCTGGGACAATTCTTCTGTGCCCGTGCGAGGTTCCCCTGTCCAGGTGCGTGCTTTTGGCTGGGATGCACGTGGTCACAAGCTGCTATGTCTTGCTCTGCACATGAGCTCCCATGCAATGCTGCTGTGAGGTGTGGGCAGGGAAGGCTCAGCCTGAGCTCTGAAATGTGACTGCCAAAGCTTCTTCCCTGCACGGAGCAGCAAGGAGGTGGGCTGGCACCCATGAGTGCCCTGCCTGGCTCAGAGGGGGCCATGCAGGAGTCAGAACAATAAGAAGTGCTGAGCATCAGTGCTGCACAACATCCCCCATCTCTCCTGCCACTTTGTTCTGTGACCCCCTGGGCTGCCAGATGTGATCTTGTCATTGAGCAGGACTGAGCATGAGGAGGACATAATCCTCCTCATGTGATTTCTGCAGAGAAGGGGGGACCTTGTGATCTCTGCTGCAGGAGCCCAGCTGGATGATTTCGTTCATCCATCAGCCCAGTGTCCCTGGAGGATGCCCCCGCTCCAGCACACAGAGTACATTAACCTCGCTGGGGATGGCAGAGGCTGGGGAGCGGCTGCCTCCTGCTGTGCCAGGCTCTCTTCCTCAGCAAAGACAGATGGCCAGATGCTGAGGCCAGCTACTGGTGCTCTGAGCTGGGGCTGCACTCACTTTTCGACCCTGGAGGCGTTAGCGCAGCCTTGCCTGCTTCTTTGCTTTGCTAGTCCAGTAGCAGAGCCTTTCAGGTTGCCTCCAGGGACTTCTAAGGGACAAGCACAACAAAACAGGGCATCTGTTTGCCAGGGATTGGCATCTTGTTTTTCGCAGGTGCACAGTGAGAAGAGCTCTCTCCTTCAGCACAAAAATGATTTTGCAAGCTGAAACTGTGCAGGCAAGATCAGGAAGAGGAAAGGTGCATGGCTCAGGCTACCAGCACCCATCAATCAGCAGAACTCAGCCACAGCCAGGGGCAGTGATATGACACCATTTAACCTCCTTGCTTGCTCACCTGGCTTGCTGGTGGCAGATGGAAACAAAGAGCTCCTCTGGCAAAACAGCCCAGTCTGGCAACTGCCTGCACCCCAGCTGCCTGACATACTTTCTACAGCATGAATCCCACAGTAATGGTATCTGCAAGCAAAGCCCTGCTTATGCATTTAGTCGAGCAGAATCCACAAGGCTGCTTGTAGCAGAATCGTCTGTAACCTCCACAGCATTGTGCCATTAATAGCAAGGTTTGGTCTGGGTCAAACAAAAGCAGGGCAGATTTAATAGGAGAGGAAATGAGGTGGATGCGCTCGGCTGGCCTCTCCCCACATGCTCCTGCTGTAATTATAGCCTGGTGCAGCTCAGCTCCCTCATTCAGCAATCTCGTCACCAGGCCTGCATTTCTCATGGCCGAGGTGCAAAAGCCACACACAGATATGTTGTGGCCCCAAGCAAACCAGCAGCAGCACAAAGGGAGCAGTGGCAGGGAACCTCAGCTTGTCACTGCCAGGAGCTGGATGTGTGGCCTGGGATGTGGAAGGGAAAGGAAGGAAGGGTTGGGCTGAAGGAACAAGACCAGGACCGCTATCTGCAGAGAAAGCTGGAGATACCTGATTATGGGTTTGGTTTGTCAGCGTGGCCAAGTGCAGATGGGGCTGGTAGAAAGTCCCAGCTATAGTGCTGGCCCCAGTGTCACAGCTCAGGAGGGTGCTTCAGAGGCCAAGGGGTGGCACATGGTCACAGTGGGGTGGATGTGCTCCAGTGATCTGCTTTTGTGCTCAGGCTGAAAATGAAGACGACATCCTGTTTTCCTGACCTACAGAGAAAGGGCAGCCCTGGAGGGCATTCCTGTGCCTGGATGGGATAAGAGGCTTTTCCCACTGCGATCAGACTAAGCAGGGGTGTAGCTGCCCTTGGCCTGAGCTCTGTAGTGTGCAGATGCAGCACTGTGCATTGCAGTGAGACAGGCTCGCTGCTGGTGGCTGAAGCAATACAGGAGCCATCAGAGTGCCCAGGACAAATAAACCCTCCCCAGCCCACACTGTTCCCCCTTAGAATGAGGACTCCCCCTCACACTCCTGCTCTCTGGAGGAGCAGGTGCTGCAGTGCTTGGTGTGACCCTGTGAAAGCCTCTCCAGACATCCTTAATCACATTCCTCTGGAGCAGGGACACATCTGGTACAAACATGATCCTGTCCCCAAGGAGCCTGGGCTAATTCCTATCACAGAGCATCAGAGCAGCCCCGGGCAGGGAGAGCTTCGGCGTAGCTTTGATCATCACCATCGTCACTTTGCAGCGGATGGGACTGGAGGAGAGGTCCACAGCTCCATGTGCTGAGTTCAAGCACCCCAAGCCTGAGCTGGCCTGGCCAGACTGAGCTGTGGCTGGCCTACCCACAGTCTGGGAATGGGAGAGGGGAGGACCTGCCCTTTTCAAGGGTTGATTTACAAGCTGATTTCAAGGAATTGTGAAACTGGAACAAGGAGAGGGCCAGAGCTGTGGGATCATTTTGCACCCTACTGCGTGTTCTCTGTGTCCCCTTCCTCATGCGTGCATGCAGCCTGTGTTAGGAGAGCGCCTCGGCATCTACCAGGGTCTGGCAATGGGTGGCATGCTTGATTTTTGGCTGCTGTTCTCAGTAGTTCTCCAGCTTTGGTGAACACATTCCTGGCTGTCCTGTGCTTTAGGCAAGGGGGAATTTGGTTGCCTTAGCAAAGCAGCAGGGCCTGGCAGTGGGGGCTGTGATGGTGGCAATGCATAGCAGAGCACAGGTGCCCTCCTTCTGCATCTGTGCCTCCCTGTGTGCTCGTCTGGTCCAAGGTGTCCTGCCTCTGCTGCTGACTTTCCCAAATGAGATCATCCCAGGGATGACAGTGGAGGAAATCAGTCCTCCACCCTACGAGCACAGTTCTGATGAGCCATTGAGGAAGTGGGACCTGCAGCCAAGGTGTCACAGCTCGTCCCCTCGCAGGCGATGGGAGAGCAAGCCTGTCGGATGCTTCCCGCCCGCAGCACGGCATGCGGGCCTGCCTGCCTCCCAGCAGTGTGCCAGACCCGTGGCAGAAGAGGAAATTAAGATATTGTCTGGAGTCCAGGAGGAATTCCTGCCTCAGCTTGTTCCTGCCAGTCCTCTGCCGACCTTCTCTCGGTGTGGAAAGCCCAGCAGGAAGCTGACTCACTGTCTGCTGCTGCCATGGCTGGGTGCGGGGCCTGGCTGCCTGCAGCACCAGAGGGTTGCTCCTTTCATGGATGCAGGGATAGCTCACTGCTCAGACCCATCAGCATCTGCCTGCCTTGGCTCTCCTCTCCTCTCCCAGAGTGCAGCACTCTGCTGACAAGCAGAGAACAGCCATGGCATCCTGGTTCCTGTGCCGTCTGCAGCTGGGCTGAGAGGAGGGTTGGGAGCTTGGGTTGCTGACATTGCTGCCAAACACACAGGCAGCACCACTGTGCCAGGTTTGGGGCAGGAGGCAGCCCCGAGGTTGAGGTGGGGGGGAGTTGATGGGCTGGAGAGGGGTCCCGGGGTTGTCCTACACGGTGGGGCTCATGTGATAGTGAGTCAGCAATCACCTGCTTATCAAAGCTCTGTGAAGAAGCAGATGGTCAGAGCCACCCCTTCCCAGGAGCAGCACCTAAAGCCAGCTAGGAAACAGTTCAGACGTTGCAATTTCCGAGTGGGCTGTACAAATGCAGGACGAGTGCTTTAATCCTGTAACAGAAAGGAACAAATATCAGGTGGAAGTTTCCTGTCAAGATTCTTGCCACCTTTTCTACTAGGCTGATAGAGTACAGGGCTTACGGCGTCAGCCACTGATGCTCCCTTTGGGGAATCCAACGCTTATGGACTGAGGAGTTGGAAAGTTACTTTGTTCTAAGGACTGGGTCAAGGCACCTTCTACTTCCCTCTTGGAAAGTGTCAGTCAACAGTAGTGTTAATACTAAAAACCTTGCCTTTTTGAAAGGTTGTATCCTTCCCTTCTACCCTGGATGACAGGAACTATGGCCAAAGTTTCTCCAGAGAAGTCTGGGAGGGGATGGCTGGTGGTGGAGATGCCTGCTGGTGGAGACTGCTGGCAGGCAGGCAGGCAGAGGAGAAAGAAGTGTGCTCCTCAACTTTCCCGTGGCTGTGAGGAGCTCCACGGCCCCCTGGTGACCAGCCAGAACTGAGAAGCTCAACAGCCGAAATTGTCTGCAGAAACAGCAACAGCAGGAGTCCCCTCTCCTCTGGCTGTGGCAGAAACAGCCTGGCAACAAATGTGTGGCTGTAAGGAGGACTGTCAAGGACGCTGTGAGTAGATCTAATCCCCTTCTCTGACACAGCGATTGGCCTTGCGGATAGAAGATGTGAGATAAGGGCTGCAGTTAGGCTTCTGATGCAGTCTTGCGTGATCTCTTTGTAAGACAGGGAAAGTGGTGTCGATTAAACTAATTCAGCACAAGTACAAAAGAGCCTGGATAGTCATGCCCAGGATAGCTCTCAATGACTTGGTATTCAAAAGGAAAGGACACATTGACAGTGACTCATTTATCAGGAAATTACCAAAAGGCCCAGATAGTAAAGGTGGAAGAGTGGTGGAGGTGGTCATCACACGTTGGTCAGTGGCCTAGGTGTGACTCTGTCCAGGGGAGGATGTTGAACAAGATACTGCCATCTACCTCAGAACTCTCTCTGTGTTTCAAGTTGTTAAAAACCCTCACATTATTGACCATAATAATAATAATAATAATAATAATAATAATTAAACACCCCTTCCCCCACACCCCTCCACTAGATTTCCTTTCTTTCAGAATAAAGAAATAATTTCTGATGGAAAGAAACACCTTCACAGAGCACTTGTGAACTATGATCTGGCCACATTTCGATCTGTGATCGAGTTCTATCTTTGAACTATGATCTGGAAAAACTTTGCCCAGACTCTTGCTCTTTGCCAGCTGTTCCAGATCTCAGAGACATCATTTCGAAGCTCATCAGGATGCCTGTTAACAGTGTCTCTCACAGCATCATGCTATGATGGTCTGCTGAAGGAACCCCAAACCCAAAGTATTTGCTATCCTGGATGACATCAGTTGCCTTTAGAAAGGTCCGCACTTGGCTCCTGTGGCTGTGTACAGCAGT
>VZTI01005982.1:84045-106298 GCA_013397865.1 Struthidea cinerea
GCTCGCCCCTGCTCGGGGCTGGGAGAGGCGGCGGCCGGGCGGAGGCCGGCGGGATCGGGTCCCGGGACGAGACGGGCATCGGGGTGCCGTGCCCCGGGCCAGGAGCGCCCCCGAGGCCGTGGGACGCTGCGCTCCCCGCGGGCCTCGCCGCGCCCCCGCTTCTCCCTCTCCGAGGCGGTCTCGGTGGCACTTTCTCTGGAGCGATGGGATGCGGAGGGTTTTGTCCCCGAGCGCTCCCCAGCCCGGCGCGGCACCGCGCAACCCGTGCGAAGGGTTGAAGGGGTTGCGGGAGCTGGAGCCCGACGGATGTGCGGTGCCGGCAATGCCGACCGAGGGCTGCTTGCGGGAGGAGCGGGTTTGTCGCATGATAGTCATGGCTGCCCAGAGCCAGCTCCTTAATCCTCTGGAACGACTTCAGGGTCCGGAGCCTGTTCCTGCCTGCGTGTGCGTGTCACAGAGCGGCTGGCCTCCGGGGCACCGGGCCGGTGAGCAGCCGGGCAGCGTGCGGCGGGAGTCCCTTGCCCCTCGGTGCCGCTGCCCAGTGACCGTCAGGCCGGCGGGCAGAGCGGCTGCCCGGGGCCGGACCCGTACCTGTTAGCCGCGGGCTCTGGTACCGCCTGCCCGCGGTGCCCTCCCCGGGTGAGCACACAGCCGTGCGGGCACTGTGCTGCCACGGGGAGCGTGTGACTGAGTGCGCGGGGCCAGGTGCCGTGCACAGCCCAGACGCCCCGAAATTCTTTGTGCCCTTTTTCTTGCCTGAGCATACACAGGTTTCCAGCCCAGCCTGGTGATGCCTTTGGTTGTAAGGGGCAGGTCGGTGCAAGGCCAGGGCAGCCCTTTCTGGACCCATGGGTGGCAGCGGGTGCCCGTGGCGTTGGCAGTGGGCTCGGCAGGCACTGTGGGGTGACGGGGCCTTCTCGAGGTCTGCGGCTGAGGTCTGAATGCCCCCTGTTTAGGGCATGAGACATCTGCCCCCTCCAGCCCCCAGATGGTTTCCAGGCCATTAACCCCAGTGTCTGGCCTTTCGAGTCCTGGGTGCGGAGGGGGAGCTAGCAGCGCCCCAGAGCAGCCCGTGGTCGCTGGGCTGGAGCAGCTGATGGGCTCGGGCCTGCCCCCTCCCTGGTGAAGCACTTTCTTTATCAGAACAGATGTTTTCCCAGATCCGGCCCCAGAGAGGAAGGAGTGGCTGCCCCCGGGCCGTGCGGCTGGGGCTGCCCCGCAGCATGCGGCAGCGCATCGCCCAGCATCCTTCAGCCATTAACTGATTAACCTGCTGCTCCTGGAAGTCTGGGCCGTCTGTATCTAATCAGATGAAGGCCAGGGTTTCCCAGAGGGCCATTTCACCAGAGCCTTTATGCCCACCCCTCTGTCAGGAGGAACCTGGCCTCTTGCAATAGGAGTAGCCACTGAGGAGCCTGAAGGAACTGATGGGAATGGGAGGCTGGAAAGGGGATGCCCAGAGGTGCACGTCTCAGCAAGTAGCACCCATCAGAGAACTGCCTGCTTCGTCCAGCTCCACCTGTCCAGGCATGATTCTGCCATTATCTGAAGAAACAGGGATTTCCAGGGAAGGGCTGAGGGGAAGTCCTGAAGCCCTTCCCTGGAAATCTAAGAGTCACACATCTCTTGTAAATCACAGACTAAATCCTGATGAAGCAGGGTAGCCAAGGCTGGAGAACTGGGGTGAACTTCTGCGGGAAATCATCAGACTTTGCTTTGCAGGAAAGGCAGTGGGGGTGGGAGACAGGGAATGTGGCTTCCCCAGAGCCGGAATGTTTGGCATTTGCTTCACCCCAGCCACTCTTCCTCCTTCTCCATGGGGGGTTCTCCGTGGGAGGGGAAGCCTGAGTAGAAGGGAGTTGCTTCGCTTCATTCTGCAGCAGCTGAAGATGCTTGTCCCAGGGGATGCATGCCATCTCTTACAGTGAATAGCTAAACTCCAGTGTGCTGTTGGTCTTGCCTTAGCTGGCTCCTATGCTGTGCTTGCAGCATTTAGATATCACACTCAGCTATGTGATCAGTATCTGGGGTTAGGTGGGGATGCCATGGGTCTTCGCAGCTCCCCTAGTTCCCCCTTCGGCATGCTGGAGACCAAAATGGCTTTGTGAAGGGTTCAACCTACTTGTCATCCTGGTTCTGCTATGAGCAGGGTAGTTTTGGCCAGTTGTGCCAGCTCGACACTGCTGAAGGGTTTCCCATGTGCTGTGCCCTCCTCTGCTTGCAGACCCCAGGGACAGTGAGCTGCTGGGGTGTGTGCTGCCGCTGCTCTTCTCCCGCAGCGTCCCAAGTGGGCCAGGTCAGAAAACCTTCATCCTCAGCAAGTGGTACAGCACAAAGATGTGTGTGTGCCTCTGCCGTCTGAGGTCTGCTGTACGGCATGGCTCAGAGATGTGACGGATGATGCCTTTGCTTCAGCCGGGTGTGAGTGGAGGAGCCGAGACTGTGTGTGTGCTCCGCCATCTCCTTGCTTGGCTGCTGCAGCGAGTCCTGTGCCCAGGCAGGGAGGAGGGGCCCTGGAGGCCGGGGCTGTGGCACGGTGACACATGACAGTCTCCCTGTGTGTCTGGAGTGTGGGCAGGATGTGGGGTGACACAGAGGATGTGACTCGCTCTCCAATTCCCCCCTAAGGAGCAGGAATGTCATGGCCAGGGTTAAAGGAGACACTTCTCCCATCCTGTCCTTCTGCACTGCAGTTAGAGTGACCAGTTAGCATGGTCCCACCGTCAGTCTGCACAGAGCAGCAGCATCCAGTGGAGTCACAGATTCTCCTTCTCATGTGCCACTGGCCTAGAAATGCTGGCATTTTAAGCGTTAAACGATTTTCCTCATTGCTCTTGTGGTGAAATCCAAAGCTTTTCATCTGTGTTGTAAAATAAATCCCCTGAAATTCTTAAGCTTTCTGACATGGGGAGAGAAAGGCGGGGGAATTCTGTGTTCGTGTCCGCATGGCTGTGGTGATTGGAACTGTCCTCTCTGCAGCTGTCATGGTCTTCACTTACTGTTCCCCATGTTCCCCATCCTTCCCTGGCCACAGCCCTTCTCTTCTTTGTGGCCTGGGACATCTGCCATGGAGACAGGGAGATGATCCATTTCTCCCGGAGATACATGCAGACCAGGAGGGAGCCTCAGAGTCAAGGCTGTGGGGGAGCACTACGGCTACTCGAGTTGCCACCATGCATGCACCTGAGCTGCTTTCTTGGCCCCAAACTGAGGTGGGGAGCAAGTACCTCTGCCAGGTTTCTTTTGCTCTGGCAGCTTTGCCCTGACTGCTGACTACTTGATGCAAGTGGGAAGTGCCTGACTACTCCACAAAGCCATCAGGGAGTCTGCAGAGTGTGGCCCTTTACTTGCCACAAGACATTCAGCTGAATTTGCTGTCCTTTGGGCATCTAATGGCTTCTTAGTCCCAGCGTAAAGTCATGTGCGTAAACATTTGCAGGCAGGGAACATGGGTAAGGAGAACTGAGACAACCTGACTGTGAATGCATCTTCGCAATGTGGAGCCTGCCTGATTCATGGGTACAGCAGGTACAGGACTGGTCTGATTTTTGGTTGCATGTGTGATTCTCACCAGCTTTGGGCTCTGTGTTGAAGCTGCCTGGATGCATCATCCAGAGACCCGTGTCCCCAGGGAGCCCAGGTTGTGCTGGGTGGGAAGGGTTTGTACATGGCTGGATTAGGTTTCTCAACAGCTTGGTTTGCCCTTCCCATGCTCCCTGCTGTAGGGAGAAGGAGGAGTTCCTGTGAGAGAGGATCATGGCCAGATATCCGGGACAATCTATCCAGAGACTCTTGTCTGAGATGAGAGAAATGGTTCAGCTGACTTGGCTGATGCTGACCATGAGTGATGTGCTGTCTTTACAGATAACAGTAAGCTGAATGTCCATGTGTTAACAACCATTGGCTTAGGAAAATGCCATCCTGGAAAGAAAAGGTACATAGAACATCATCTTCTTTAGCAGTGAGGCTGCTCTTTGAGGTAGTATTCCCACCAAGCCTCTCCACTTCTTAGGAACACATGCTTTTCCAGCTTCCCTGACAACCTCCTCTCACTCTACTGAGAATATTGTGACTTCTCAGGAAGAGGACCCATAGAGATTAAAAAGAGACAGGGAACTGCTGACTGTTACATACATCTTGTATATGTAATGCTCTCTGTGTCAATACCAAACAGAGCAACCCCTCTCTGTTTAATTAGCCTCTGCAGTGCAGCTAAAGACAAGTACTGCTGTCCTTGAAGATATCCGTGCAGCTAGTGTAGCATGGATACTCCTTCACACGGAATCCTCCATCCGAGCTGTGTCTCCCCTAAACCATTCAGAGTGATAAAGAGGCAGATATAGGATAAAAGGGTTCAACTGCCCTGTTTGGGAGCAGCAATTGCAAGGAAGAAAGCTCTTGTGCCAAAGGTGACACGAAGAAGTGTCTGGCGGAAGAGAGGGAGTCCTGCTAGCTCCCTCCTTAGGGCATTCATCTGGAGCCAGGCTTCGTGAGCTGCGACCTTGTCAGATCCCATCAGCAGCAAGAGGGTGGGCTGGCACAGGCTCTGCATGAGAGGCCCCCCCCATGAAGGGAAGCCAGGTTGCACTGGGCCAGCCTGCAGCTGCCCCATCGTGGCCTCCAAAACCGCCTTGTTCTGCTCTGGTTTCACTTCTTGCCACGCTTACATTTAACATAATAATCACAAATGTTTTGCAATTTCTTTTTCCCATTTTGCTTTAAAGAGAATATGTGAACTATCTAAATGTGATCATTAAGACTGAAACTTGTGAGAGTCTGGATTTCCTGGTTATCTTCCAGTTACCCTAAACTCCACAGTTCTGCCTCCTCGTTTCCCTCTGAGATCACCCACAGTTCAGCAGTGCTGTAGAGCCAAGTCCCAGGAAAAACACCTATGGAGGGCCTGTCTGTTATGCATCACTTGGCACTGTGCCTGGGGGACTGAGAGGTCCTGTCATACAAGTGCAATAATTATCACAGCAACTGAACTGGTGGTGGAGCCTCTCATAGATCCAGTCATCAGTGTATTTGATGAGAAGGTGGAAATTAGGGTTAGGACAAGGTGGATGTATTAGTCCTGTTTATTCCTGTTACTTGATGGAATAAATCAAGAGTAATGGAATGGATGGAATGGTTTATTCCTGTTACTTGATGGAATAAATCCTGAGCCAATGATGAAGATTTGGCTGAATCACACTTTCTAGAAGGGCTTCTTATTTCTGGAGGATCCTCCGCTTTTTGCAGTTTCTTCAAGTGGTTACACAACCTTGTTTTAAAATAAACCCTGCTTCATTTCTAAAGTGTCTGGCAGATCCATCCGTTTTCGGGTCCTACTTTTCTTCTGCTTCATGAGAGTCACTTTGTCCCAAATAACTTCTCTGTCTGCAAAAAATTATTCTCTGGCACTGGCTTGCCTCTGGGTTGCTGGCAAAGGTGTGCCAGCAGGTACCAGAGAGGGGTCTCAGTGCTGCTGGCTGCCCTGTCCTCCCCGCAGGGTTGAGTCAGTTGAGGATGCAGGGACAGAGGTGAGGTTTGCAGCCCATGCTGGGCCACATGCTGCTCTAATCCCCCCACTATCACTGTCTGGGCTAGATAGGTCAGCCCTTGCTCTGGCAAATCTACATAATGACATTAACATCCTCACAAATACTTTTGCACTACAAGGGATCTTTCTGAATAGCAAAAATGACTGAGCCTTTTATGTTGTCTCTGGAAGGCTTCTTTCTCACACCTCAAAGCATGAGTAAGCAGTAAACTTCCATACTCCTGTTTATACATCCCAGACATGCATCAGCTCTTGTTGCAACCAAATGTCCTGGGAATTTCTGCTCAGCAATTCTCAATCCTCTTTGGGTCTGTGACTTTCCAGAAGACATTCCTCTGTTTGAAGTGCTCCTTGCATTCCTTCTCTCCTGATGATGACCTTTCGGTTTGGCTGTACTTTAATCCTGTTTTGTTCTAACGAGGGGTTGTGGAATCCACACTGCTCTGATGGTTGCATCCTTGTGGGTACTTACTTATCTACCAGATGTTGGCATCTGCTAGTACTGTCAGTACTACTTTAGACTCTAGGTCCTTGATGAGAATACAAAATAGTACTGACCCTGTCACTGCAGACGTTTGTTGGAAACTCCCTCAATTAGTAGTGATTTTCCCCATTCATGAAAACAGCTTTGAGATCCCTTTGCTGCTGTTTCTCCTCAAAAGCTGACTCTTACTGAAATGGTGTTCTACATGGGAGTGCCATGAGAGTCAATCACAGTCCTATTTGTCTCATATGCTTGGATGCTAAGGAAGAAGAAGCCTTTTTGACTAGACTTCTTTCTACATGTTAATGGGCACTGGACAACAGTTAAAGCCAGAGTAAAAGCCAGTAAGATGAAACAGCTGAGAGCAAAACCTCTGTATTTTCCCTGGGCTTCTCAGACTAAGCAACCCATGGTTACTAGGGATAATCCTGCTATCACTCCTATTTAGACTCTGACTCTTTCAATCGCTTGGAATTTTGTCAGCATTACCAGACTTATAAAAAATTAATATCAGTTGTTGAGAAACTTTATTGGACAGATCGCTGAGAACTCTTGGACCTGTTGATTTTTAAAATGTTTCATGTCCTTTCCATTTACTAATATATGGGAAAGCACTTCAGCATCGCAGTGTCATGCAAGATGGGTGCCTTCCAGGGATGTTTGTTAAAAACTTCCGTATGTCTCCATCCTCACAGCACCAAGCCTGCCAGAGGTCAGGAAGTGTTTGGGCAATACTCTCCAGCACATGGTGTGACTCTTGGGGATGGTCCTGTGCAGGGCCAGGAGTGGGACTCGATGATCCTTGTGGGTCCCCTCCAAAGAACAGCTTATTCTGTGGTTCTGTGATTACTCACACAGAATCACAATGCTGCCATCCACATCTACTAGTTGGATGCTGTTACTAGCACATGCCTTTGTAGCCAGTGATTTTAGAAAAATAGTGAAACATAGACTCTTCTGTCTTTCCTTCTCCCAACTTCTTTCTTATATGGGTTGTTTCCCCCATTTTTCCCCACTTCCACTCTTATTTCAGATTGTCTGACAGTGCATCCCAGCTCGGAGGCATTCCACTTGCTTTCTGTGTGGTGTTTGAGGGAAAGACACTGAGGACAAGCAAACACCAGGACAATGTCTCACATGAAGAGTTTAAAAAACCTGAGATTACTTTATTAGTGAAATGACAAATAGGGGGAGACATGGCAAAAGAGCAGAAAATAATGGATGAGACAGAGAAGGTGGATTGAACTCGTCTGTGCCTTTACCTCTGACCGCAAGAAAAAGGGATTTTCTGCTTCACAGTGATGAGACTGGTTTAAAAGCGTACGTTTCTGTGTAATGTGTGAGTAGATGGTGGAACTCCACAAGGCAGGAAATTATTGACAACAAGGATGTGGCGAGATGCAAAAAGGTCTTGGACATAATCCCAAATTATGCATAATAAACATTGCAGCAGAAATACTCTTTCAGGGCTCTTGTGTGAGATTTTTACAAAACGTGTGGCACTGTGGCTGCTCGGTGACAGGCCACTGTATCCTTGTGGCTTCCTGAGGCCCTGAGCTCGATTCTGTGGACCTTGAAGACTTCTCAGCTCTCCATCAGCCCAGCCTCACCCTGGAAGACGTTGGCTGAATTTGAGAGAGGGAGGGAACTGCAAGGAAGCCTCCTCACTATATACTTAGTGGCAAGGAGAGGCTTCTTTGAGAAGCACTGTCCAAGTTGAGAGCAGGATAGGAATACCTTTTTACTTGCTCGGTTTGGAGCTGCAAGTTGGTCAGGGAAAGTTTTGCTAGGGCCAGGCTGGGCTTTAGCACATACCATGTTACTTCCTTTCTGTCAGGGCTATAGAGAAGGTGTAGGAAAGCCAGTGTTGCTGTGATGTGACAGGGAATACACATCTGTAGATATCCATATGACTAATGCGCTTAGGGAACAACTCATTTTAATTCAGTTCCTAATTAAAGTTTTAGGTAGGGAAGAGCTTGATATGAAGGCATGGAAGTGGTATTTACTTCTATGAACATAATGAAATTCAGTATGCATTTTCAAGAATGGTGAGAATTTCTCAGGTGGTTGCAAACCCTGTAGGACTATTAATTCACCTGAGAACGAGAGTGACTCCACTGCCCATGGGGGAATTGCAGGGGGCACCTCATCTTAAGCTGAGCTTGGAGAGAAAGTAGAGTGAAGTCCAGAAGGATTCACACCTGCCTCCTTTCTGTGCACCTTTTGCTCATGGCAAAGGGCAGCTCTGAATTATGGGAAAACAGCTGGGGGCTCGTTCCCTCCATTCCCATGACAAGCAGTTGGGGTGGTTGCTGTAGTGTGTTGTAGTTGCTTCTTTGAGAAGATTAAGAATTACCGCCATGGATCAGGCATTTCCTGGGAGGTATTTGAAGTTGGGAGATGTTCTGGAGGGTGAGAAGCTGCGGAGCAGCCAAACTGGGGGAGGAGACAGGAACAGAACAGATGGGAGGGGGAGGCAAAAGGGGAGTGGGAAGCAGTGCACGTACATCAGTGACCAGAAAGCGACAAACTGCTCTTAGATTATTTAAAATGCACAGACCTTTTCTGATACTGCTATTCTGCAGAGCTACTGGCAGACTGAGGGCTCTGCTCCTTAATTAGCGAGGAATGGGGCTGCTAATTGGCAGAGCTAGAATGAGTCACGGGCTCCGCCGAAGCTGCAGCTCTGGAGCAGCAGGATCCATGGCTGCAGTTTGTGCCCAGCTCTGTGAGCCCTGCTGGCTTGCAGGGGCTGCCTGAGCTCAGTGAGCTGCTGTGTGGGAACTGTGGGACCAGACAGGTACGATCCAGTCCCTTTTTGCTCTGCAGTGTGTCATCCTCGTGCCTTACAAGAAGTAGACTTTTGTTTCTGTTACACCTACTGCTGTTGCAGGAATTGTCCCTCTTCCCAGCTACTGCATGTTGGCTGTTGTTGCTTCTGTCTCTCTTACCTGTGGCCTCCTGAGCTGCCCCTCCTTTCCAGCAGCTGGTCCCAGTTTTGCTGATTAGATACAAGCCATGGCTTCATTTCAGCCTGACATCAGAAAAACAGCAAAGTTGCATTCCTTACCATATGGGTCTAGGCTGCCAGGGACTCCCCCTCCTCACCAATCTTACATCCATTAGCTAAGGCTCTTTATATTTGTCCTATCACTTATTCATGATCATCCAGATCAATCTGTTGAAAAGTGCATTTATTGAAACCTGATTCCGGCTTTGTCTGAGTTGCGAGGGCCTTTCTAGCCCCGTCTCTGCCTCGTGGTTTGCAACCACAAAGCCCACTGAGGCTGGGAAAGAGCTGGCTCAGCACTGTGCTGCTAGGAGAGCCTTTTCTAAGCCTAGGAGCATATGGATCCATCGCCAGGAGAAACACAAGGCTTGAATGCCCAATACCCACTGAACAGCCTCAGTGTGCTAGGAGGACAAAGGTAAGTTACGTATATAGTACTTGTAGTTGAAAACTTGTAGCACCCACGGAGATTTTGGTCTCAGATTCTCAGTGCAGGGGTGTACATGTTTGAGACATCCCTGCCCCTTGCAGAATGGCTGATAGGGTACAGTTACCTAAATCAAGGAAGGCACTGCAAGAGCCTCTTTTAGTATTGTGTTTGTAGGTAGATCTGGGGGCTGAGGCAGCCAAGTTCATTCACAAAGAAAACATTAAAAACATCCCATACTGGAAAAAAGCAGACAACTGTGTGCCCGTTTCATAAACTGAAAGGTGTTTTCCAACCAAAAACACTTTTCCTCTCTGCATAACCCCTGGGAAATCGATGCAGCCATCCTGGTTTAGCCCCTCCTGAGCATGTTACTCCTGGGAGTTGTGTAGGTTTGTGCACAAGGAGGAATGGGATGCCTGAGTGCACTCAGAGGCAGCACTGCTGTGTCCTGAAGCTCAGCTGGGGCAGCTCATTCTTGCTTGTGCCTGGGAAGAAGCAGTTTCCAGAAGACAGAGGACATCCTGGGAAAATGCGAAGGTTCAAGGGTAGTCCAGAACACGTGGGTAAGGAGAACAGAATGTGAAGACTTGTTTCCAAAGTGTGGTACTGTGGTGGAGTGCTTTCTCATGTCAGTCCCTGAATGTGTCTCCTGCTGGGCTGGGAGGCCCTGGAGAGGCCAAGGCACCTGCAGGTACAGAGTTTTGTGTCTTGTCCTCTGGAGCTTACCTTGCATCCTTCAGTAGCTGGGTAGCTGATGAGGAGGGTGTAGCTGCTGGCTTCACACTAATGCATGGATGCTTTGCTGCTGCAGTAAGGGCTGTGTGCTGCCTCTCTGCCTCTCCGCCTCTCTGACAGTTCCCTGGGTACAGCACACACGACCTCCCTTATTCTTTCCCTGCTGGCACACCATACTGCATCTGCTGAGATGAGATACAGCCATGTGAATGCAAGGGAGAACTTCTGGTTTCAGTCAGTCTAAAAAAGTGTCAAAGAAGGCCAAACAAATCTGTGGCTTCAATTGATTTTTTGATATCATGAATAGCAGGAAATGTTATTTATTTCTGAGTCTAGGATCCCAAAGTGCCATGTGCTATTTGAACTGAGAAATGACATCTTAGAGTTTGCTGTCCACAGTGGAAGGCATCATGGTGTGACAGTGGGCCAGTACTGATGAAACACTGCTCTCTGTATGCATGCAACTTTATTTTCTAAATTACAACCCCATGGTACAGGATCAGTTTTCAGGATTGTGCTTTGCTATGTACTTTGTGGCAAGGCAAGTTTATGGACAGATTGTTACTGAGGCCATAGGAATGAGGATGTTGGTCTCAGAGTTTGTTTAACATCTGAGTGACCTACCCTTGATATAGGAACTGGTGCATTACTATTATATTGTTCCTTTCAATACTCTTTTATTGTTCCCTTTAAAACCAAAGCAGTAGACCAACCTAATAAACTCCTAGTAAAAGAATAATTTGGAGGGGATGAGCTCATTATATAAGGAGCTTGAATTAACTGTATGATCACTATTCAGCCAGCTTTATTTGATGGAAAGTGGTTAACACAAAATTGTCACTGCTGTTCCTCCTCTGTTTTTAAGGTGTTCTCTTCAAATTGGTGATTGCTTGTTGCTTCATTTTGTTGAACAGTTTTGTCTCTGGGTGAGGGTGAGACCTTCTGTATCCCAGAATGAAAGCTGAAGGGTTTTTACTCTTGTCCTAGAAGAGCAGGGTTTTCCCATCATCTGTGGTGCGTGTGGGAGCTGGGGCCTCCCAGAGCTGGCATGTCACTGCTGGGCAGGGCTCAGTCCTACTGACCTTGCTTCTCCTATGGAAGGTCAGCCTTGCTGCCTGGCAGTTTTGGGAAGTTTTCTGCTCAATTTAATCCTTTCAACTGATCAATGAGATGTGTGGCATTGGGGAAGAGGGGAGCAAAGTGAGGGCAGTCTCTTTGGTGTTGCCATCTGCTCCTGTGTTTAGTCAAGGTTCCTTGGGGAATTTCATGTTTAGAAAAAAGGGCTGGTGGAAGGAGATGCACTAAAACAAACTCTGCCTTTCAGGAAATGGGGGCTATGGCTATGTTGGGCAGAAGTTACAATAATTATTTGCTCTGTGGTTCCTTTTCTGGCTGTCTCAGCACAATATTCCTTTTGGAAACAGCATAACTGTTTGCAGTTATTCTGCTGTGCAGAGGCAATTGCTGTTGTACAAACAGCTGCAACATCAAAGTAAGCTGAAGTAAGTAATTCTGGGCAGCTGAAATACCACAGTGCCTGGGAGTTTCAGCATGTTGCCTTCTACTCCTTAGCAGCACACAGAAGGGCCTGCCATAAGTTTGTGTGGTGGTGTCCAAAAGACCTGTGTATCCTTGGAGGAGTATTTGTTAATGCTTTTGCACATGAACTTCTGCTGGGAAAGGGGTCTGGATCAGTCTGGACTTTTAGATCATTTCTATGTGTTGAAGATAGCTGAGTGATCCCATTGCCCATCTCCCCTCTTTTCCCTTCTAAATGGTACCTATTAAATAACAGTGTTCATGCCCATGGATTGTCTCTTCTGTGTCAGATCATCAGCTGCCTGTAGCTCTAAGTTAATTTCTGAGCTCAGGGAGTGGAAGTCTGTGTAACCTGGACCCCCCTGGTCTTCAGGGACAGACCATGTAGGGTGCTGTGGTTGTGGCACACTCCCATATGCAGGGTGTGCGTGCCGTGGCATTGGGGCACAGTGTGCATGGCGGGGTGCAGGCTTGTCTCCTGATTAAACTGCACTTGCCTCAGGCTCTCATCTCTGCCATCCTGGGTTACTGGTGTCTGAAGGCATTGAAATGCGCTGTTGGGGATGTTTACACTAAGTGTTTTATAAAAGGCTTTCTTTCATCCCACTGTTTGGAGATACAACCTTCCTGTTTTCCGACTCTGCTTTCTACCTTGGTGGTAGTAGGATTCTTTGGTGAAAGTAGCAAAAAAGTCTTTTAACACGTGTTGCTGTTCATATATTTATGCAGAATAGTCAGAATGTGATTTGGGAATGCTGATGATTTCTCAACAGCAATGTCTTGCCCAGACGCCTCAGGACACTTTGTTTCAAGCATCAAGAGTTTCGGAAAATATAAGAGGATGTAACAAATCCTTTATGTAGTTCCTCAAAATCTGTATGTGATGTATTGTTCATACCAACTCTCTGGGATCTCAAGTCTGTAACATTACACTTTTTTCTATTGCTATTGTTCACTGGCCATGAGGATGATCTTTGCAGACCATCCATGGGTTTAGGTGCTGATCAGATGCAATGGTGCTTTTCATTCACTTGGTGAGAGGAGATTAATCTGCTTGATGTGGACACTCTAGACCAGAGCACAGCAGTAAAACTAGAATTATGTACATCTTTTTAATGTCATTAAACCCAGTTCTTTTATTGGGAGGACTGGAGGTTGGCCGATAGATGTATCTCCTATTGTAAGTAAAGTCCAGGGTACTAAAGTGTTTAAAGTGACTTAAGTAGTTAAAAAAAGCCACCTAAACTAAAAACAAATCATTAAAAATAGAATTAGCATTCTACATTTTGTATAATGTAATATAGAAACACTATCCCATTTCTTCAAACATATTAAGCCTACAAGCAAAGAGCTAATGGTGCTGATGGGATTAAGAGGGTAGGAAGGGCTTAAAGCTCACAATCAATAACTTAGGGGCATAAAAAATTAGGAAGAAAGTCAGTTTATGAATCGATGAAAGGCAGGATGGCCCTAATGTTACTCAACAGCTGAGCACTTTGGATTTATATTTACCTAAGCAGAGTTTATGTGATTTCTATGGGAAGACATGGAAGTGATTAGTTTGCAATAGCTGAAATGTGGTGTGACTTCATGCCTAACTCTGTAATTGCAAGTCATGCTCGTCCTGATCTGCCTTCATGCTCCTGCTCTTTCCCTTGTACCAGGTCCCACAGGCAGACAGGGCAGAAGAGGCCAATCCAGCAAACTTGTTTTCCCTACTGTTTTGGTAGGCGAGCTATGAGACCTACCTGTCCTGCAGATCCCTGCATGTGTGTTACCAGAAATCTGGTTTTGTGCTCAGACTTGTCTTGAGAGACACGGAGCAGTTTAAGATGTTGTAATGTATGTGAAACATCATATATATAAACATATATAAACACCAGTGCATACATACATCAGACATCAGGGCCATCATGTACACATCAGTGTATATATACATCAGAGAAACACTTAGGCCATGTCATCTACCAAAGGAAACTCTTGCCAGAGTTTGCAAACAAAGCTCTGTGAAATCCTCTTAGCTGTTTGCTGGTGATTTCCAGAAGCATTTTGACTTACAATGATGCGTGGGTGTAAGAAATTGTAAACATGCTTTATTTATATTTTCTATTATTATTATAGCATGACTTTTAATGACCGGCTATTTCAAGTTTTAAAATATTTAGACAGTCAAACCAGCTATTCTATGTGTTGGTATCTTTCCATGACACTTTCTATAAAAATTGTCGTTTCCTTACTTTGGTTTCTGCATGAACCTCATTAAAACTGATTTTTCTTCCGCTCATGTTACATTAAAAAAACCAAAACCAGTTTTTCTGAAAATGTAAGTAGGACTTACTTAAATATTTTAAGCAGCTGTAGCTTGGAAGTAGCCTCTGAATACTGCAGCTTCCCCCAGCTTTCCTTGGGTGTTTGCACCCCTTGTGCAGATCTTGCAGGCTCCAGTTCTTTCTAATGGGATATCTTCTGGTTTTTGCAGGGTGCCAGGGTATGGCTGCGGGAGCAGGACCAGCTGCAGCCATGCACTGTTGGCTTGTGTGCCAATGGAAATGTTCTCTTCACCTCAGATTATGGCGTGGTAAGTGACGTTTGCATGAGTTTGTAGCCTATGCCAAGTTGTAAAATGGACTTCTTGGTTTTGCATGACCATCATGTTGAAATTTACCAATGGAAATGCTGCAATTCTCTCTGAAAAGTGACCTGGCTCTGTTACAAACTATGCCAAAGGTCTAACAAGTGTTAAAAAGAGCAGATTGTTCTTTTTGTTCTCTTCATTTCTCTGCCTACCTCACTTTTCTTCGTTTCCCTTGTGCCATCTTTGAAGCAGTTGCATTAACAGCCTAGCAAAACCATTATATTGGCTAAATGCTCCTGGAAGGAGGCAGCTCCACCAGCCAAGCAGCCCTTCTTGCCAGGACGTGCAAGCTGTGCCACTCTAAGGGTGGTTGTGCTCATCACCAGCCGCTCCAGCAGCTTTTGCTCTCAGCCCTTGGGGCCAGGGGCACATGGCAGTGGGCTCCCTGTGCCAGTCAGTGTGTAAAGGCAGCAGCGATGCACAGGGCAGCTCAGCAAGGCAGCCAAGCTCCACAGAGCTCTCCGACAGTGATAGGAACAAGCTTCTTTCCCTCTGGATTTCCAGCTCCATGCTCCTTGTGGTCCCCTGGTGCAGCTACTGCAGTGCTCATGGAATAATATTGGTAGGAAGGGACCTCTGGGGATCATCCAAGTCCTCAGTGAGTCAGCTTGCCTGGCTAACCCTGGGAAAACTATCCACAGCCTTCATGGAGGTTGTTGGTGAGTCAAGCTGGTGCCTGTGCTGGGAGGAGGATGGGGAAATGGGCAGGACTGTGCCCTCCAGCAGTGAGCAATTAGACCTGCTCAGCTGTTCTGGTGAATGGGCCCTGCAGGTGGCTGCTTTGTTACAGAAAAATATTTTTTGTACAGGTTTTTTTCAGCCTCTTACCTGGCAAACAAAGGAGGGCACAGGGGGAAAGGGGATTTAGGACTCCCGTTTGTGGAGTCAGTGGTAGGATTGTCGTACTTTTCAGTCTTGCCTTGAAAGGCCTAGATTTCAAGTCATCATTCTTTTATAAAGAGCCTAATTTGTTTCTCAGAGATGTAAATTCCCCTAGCAAACACAAATTTTTCATCTGGTTACTTTAGTCTCTCAAATCCCTTCTTGAGAAGTTGACTTGTTTTGGGAGTGCTGGATATCACTAACACATTTTAAAGGATCACAGGTGACGCAGCAGCCTCAGAGGGGCAGCAAATGGTGAGTACTTCGGTGACTCTGCCAGTTCTGTCTCTTCTGACATGCTGCTGTGCCTTGCAAAATCTTTCAAACCCACCTGGCACCTCTAAAAGGACCCCACTTTAGAGCTGTCCGTGTGGGTGCACCCCCCTCCAGCCTGTATCCTGTATGCTGGAGGATATGCTCAGGATAACGCTGGGTGGCTTACAGGTATTAAAAAAAAAAAAGCTGGATCTGGGTTGTTTTCCTTCCATGAAACAAGAAACCCCTAGGCTGGAGGAGCATGTGCTTTATGGCTTATGCAGTAAAAGCACATGGTGATCATTAAAGGGCTTTCTTTATTCGGTACCACCCACAAGAGCTGTCCCAGGTGCTTCTCTCACCCGCCACATTCATTGCTTCAGAGCTATAGGAGGGACTGGCAGTCCTACCCCAGGTGAAAACTCTGGTAAATGTCTTCACTTTGGGTTGGATGGGCCAGTTGATCCCTCTGATTTTTAGTGTCCTCATGTTTGCTGTGGCCCAGCATCCCTGCAGCTCTTGCAGCTCGGAGGTAAGAAGTCCAGTCATGCTTCAAAGCTTTTGTCATTTGTTTTCACTTCCTTAAAAACACCTCAAGCAATAAATCATCAGAAATGTGACTTCCTGGGAGGAAAGGAGGAGCCAGTGCTTATGAAACACAAGACTGGAAACCATGATCCAGACAAAACAGCCAAATGCTTTATGGATAAATATAACTTGGATGCCAGGTGGGAGCTTTGCTTATGTGCTCAGGATGGCACTAATGAATGGAATTGAGTTTGAGAAGGAATCATTTCTTCCTTGCTGAGCCTGGTGAGCAGGGCTGGCAAGCCTCATCTTGGCTTGTTTGCTGGCCAGATTTTGCTTTATTCCTGATCATTGCAGGGCCTTGGAGAGAGTCATGGCCATTTTGGTCTCATTTTGGGCTAAATTTGAGGTAAATTTAGTATGTCACTGGTGAGAAAGTAGAAATCTTTGGCTGTTTTGTGAGGTGCCTGTTAGACTGAAAGCTGATTGTTTTCCTTCCCAAATAATAAAGATCTGCTTATTAACACCTGTAACTTTGTGGTTTATGTATTAGCTTGTTGAAAAGGGGATATTCCAGGGGCAACTTTGCTGAGAGATCAGTTTGCCTGAGTTCTTACTTGCTTCAGGAAAAATCAGCTATCCTATTCAGCTCAGTAGTGTGGAACATCAGCCTGGCATACCCTTCCTGGAACAGGATGATGGGGGAGGATCTTTGACATTGCTCTCCTGGCAGATTGCTGGAAGCGTCCAGGAGTGAGCAGTGGGGTAACAAAAGCTTCCTCACTGGGACTCTGAGGGTGGAGCATCATCCTGTTTCTGTCTCAAACCTCTGAGCTCCTTGAAGAAAGTCATTTTGACGGTCTTGGGACATGTGTCTGTGTCCAGGAGCATGGATGATCCTTGCAGCCTGTTGGTGATACAGAGACTGGAAAAACTACCCTCTTCCCTGCAGGGCAGAGGACAAATTAAAAGTCAGCTTTCTTCCAGCACCAGGGAAGAGCTGAAAACTCTCCCACATGTCACTAGTGCCTTCTAGAGGCACAGAGCCATCACCTCCCAAACCTCAGCGGGGCTGGAGGCCCCAGCCTCTGCCTGAGGGAGGGTGAGCTGCCTAGGCATGTAGTGATGTGCATCAGATGAACCTCCACAGCCTCAGGGACAGACAGGTGACAGCTTGGCCTCTGCTGGGATGACAATGTGGCATCACACTGCTCCTCCAGGGAGTACATTTCACCTCTTCAGTGTTTCTGTCTAGAGGGTACCAGAACCAATATACTTTTGTTGCTGTCCTGCCAGAGCACGTGCTTAACTCTTACGGATATTGGACCAGACTTTTTTTAGGGAAGGATGACTGCATAGCACCAATCAAGTGGCTCAAGACAGGTGTAACAGGTGATTATCTAAGCCCTACTAATCATCATTTACCTGTGTATTTAGGAGCCCTGTTCCTCTTCAGGGTTCCATTTTCTCCCGTGTTGTCTACAGGAGCAAGGAAACGAGCTCTTCATGCATAGCAGCCTCTTGGCACAGGTGCTGCCAGCTGCTTGATATCTTTTAGGACACTTGTCCACTCAGCTTTTTGTCTAAATGTTTTCTTAATGTTTCTCTTCTGGCCCAAATGGCTACAAGTGCTGACAGAGCAGTAGTAAATGAGTAAGTACGAGGCAGATATAAGGAAAGATCACGTCATACTGTTTTTCACTTGTCCTCTTCCAAAATTTGTGTAAGTCAGCAGGCAAGAGAGAGCCAGGGTTGTTTGCTGCCTTCTGGTTTGAAAGTGCTGTACTGATTTTGTTCCTGACGGTCCAGTTCATGTTGTGCATCTGCAGCTTGTACTCTCTCCTGAATTTAGTTGTCCCACTCTCCCTTTCTGCTCCCTCAGTTCTCTTGTGAAAGTGCCTGAGGTCTCTGCTCTGAAGAAGAAAAAAAAAAAGGTTTTTTTCTAGGGCCATGCTTGCAGTGCTGGCAGTCACACCTCTCTGATACCCGGGAGCAGAACTGGTGTGGACAGGCCTGGAGAGAGCCTGTTTGCTGGACTGGGCTTTGTTTTACACTGTTCATGAACATGAACTGTGTAATTTTGAAAGCTTCCTGGCTGGTGAAAAAAGTGGGCTGTGAGGGAGTCTGCCAGTGGAAGAGACTGAGTTCTTGCCACACAGGTGTGACTGGGCAGAACACACCTGAGGGACTGAGCCAGCTTCTCCTCCCCAGCTCCCTCCAGGAACAGAGCTGCTCTTGTGGTTGTACATCGTGGTGATCTTGTGAGGGATGCTGAGCTGGGGTCTTGCTGCCCTGCACTGGCGGGGTGCCGGCTCAGAGCGCGGAAGGGGTGATCCCTGGGCACCTGCAGTGTGCTGCAGCTGTGAGCGCCCTGCGAGGGACTCTCAGGGGTGGCTGCTGGAGGGGGCTGGGTGACCTCATTCTGTCTGCAGCCTGCAGCTGCAGGGATGGCCTCTCCCCAGCAGTGACGGCAGCCTGAGCACTCCAGGAAAGCGGGCAGGAGAAACCAGTTAGATCAATGCTATAGATTATAGTTTGTTCTCTATGGAGCCCATCAGTTTCTTGCTGGCACCCAGGAGGGCTACAAGCAAGGATGGACATGAGGTAGAGACCAGAGCCCCAGGAGAGGGGGAAAAGCACAAGTTTCTTTGGAGGGGTTACTGTGGACCAGTTTCCTTCTCCAGGATGCCTATATGAAGTCTCCCATCTGTCTCTCTTGGGTCTTACCATCTAGCACAGCTTTGGATGCTGGGTGGGAGATGGCACATGGCTGAATCCAAGAGTGGGAAGCAACTGAAATAACTTTTGTGAAATGCCAGCATCGTGCTTGAGGAGGAGGAAAGGAGGGCTGGGATGTGCCTGTGGTGGAGGGAAACAGTCACATAATCTCAGCTGTGTTGAAAGCGGGTGAAGGAGATGACCTGATAACCGAAGAGTGGGTTATTGAGGAGGAGGAAGCTCTAGCAGGAAGAAGGATGCAGCAACTGAGGCAAGATGAGTGCAACTGCACAGAGAGATGAGTACTTCCCAGAGCAGTGATAGAAGTTAATAGGTGTCACTGTACAAATATTTTGAAAGCTGTATCATATACATACGTGTCATCACACAGAGAGAATGTCACTACTTTATTTGGCTTTGCTTTCCTTTGCTCTTGAGATGGCAAACTCTTCCAGATGCTCTCTGGCTGCTCCTATGGAGAGTGCAGGGCCAAACTTGGAATGTGAATTAGCTTTTTCTCTACTTCCCCACAGTCAGAGACATGATCTCACCTGTGTTTTTTGTGAAAGACTGTTCCCGGTCTCTTGGGAGCAGCTGCCATCATTATTCACAGTCATGAGTGCGGTGTGTAATACCTGTCTAGCCGAGCAGCTGCAGGCTGGTGCCCTGCTCCTGTTAAGGGGAAATTAAGTAACCTTGAGTTGATTTGTCCCCATCAGTAGTGAAGGTGAGAGATTGTAGCAAAAGAAGGGAGTATGCTGCATGGTTTCTGGCCAGAGAGCTTGGTACGTAGGAACGGAAGGGTGACTTTAAAAATAGGGAGCAGATCTGTGTCTTATTCATTTCCTTTTCCAGTGCCAAAGTGTAAAGGTGCACATTTCTGATAGGAAATCAGACCATGTGCCCAGGTGTCATGAGCTTATTTGTCCTTCTCCCCATCCTTCCAGGTGTTCCAGTACCCCAAGGCCTCCCTTTCCAGAGAAAAGGTCTTACCCATGCACCAGACCAGCGCTGATGGGGTAGAAGACATGTCCATGCTGGGAGATCTGCATGAAGCTGCCATCCTGCTTAACCTTCACCAGCGCTACCAACAGGGTAACATCTATGTAAGTGCTTGTCCCTTTTGGCCTAATGGTTTTTGTTTAGCTTCAGGGCTGCCACTTTGCATGTGAGGTGGCAACTGATGTTGTCCTTGTCTCTTGAGGATAGGAATTGGAGGGGGTTTTCTGCCTTGCCAGCTCTATCATCCCTGTGAGATCCTACCCCTAACAGAGGGGCCTCTTTGCCCCTATGGAAGAACTTCCAAAACAGGAATGTTCACCTCTAAGCCTTGTGGTAATTATGCAGCTCTGTATCCTCCATGAACATCCATGTTTGATGAGCTGTCAGTCACATTCCCCATGTTCCCCATCATGGCTGTTCCATGGTTTATACGGCCAAGCAGACTGGAAAGGGCAGCGTATGCAGCTTGTTGCTGAGTATCCCTCCTGATGCAGACAGACAAAGCTACTGCCTAACAAAGCTAGGAATGCAGACCTGCTGGCTAACTCTTCTGCTTTTATGTGCAGTTGTGCCCTTTTTTTTTATTGTTCTGCTCTCCTTGCACAGATGAATACTCATAGCATGTCCTGGTTTCCCTCTCAGGCCCTCAGGAAGGAGACGAGTGTTAGGAAAGGGACTTGTGAGGAAAAGCACACCTGGGACAAGACATTCCTGAAGTGCTGGGATGGCAGTGCTCTGCTGAGACTCGGAGAGGACAAGGAAAATGGATTACAGAGACTGCCTTACCTTGCTTTACTCTTACCTTGCTTGTCCATGCTATGTGCACACAGAGTTTTTCAGAATATGACAGGAAAAATGTAAATCTCTGTGTTGCATAGCAACTGTTATCAAGGCAACCAAACCATATGCACCTGTATTCCAGTAAATTATCAGTAAAGTGACCCTGTTTCTGAACCATTTCCTGCACTGGACGCAGAGGAGACTGTAAATTCTTTTGTTTTTGCTGTAGACCCCCTTGCCTGTTGTCTATTGACACAGCCGTGTGACTCTGTGACAGTACCCACATGCACACACTATTTTTAAGGCCCATATCTTTGGTGCTCTTCTCTTCCTGTGTTTGACACATGCTGTGTGTCTGTGCAGCTTTTGGCCCATTTGGGTATATTCCTCCTGTTTCTTCTCCCTCACACCTTAAAATGTGACACAGGATTCTCTTCCTTTTCAGTCTGTGCCTTGTACCAGAAATGCCACAACACCAGCAGTGTGACAGTGTCATAGCAGCCCTATCTCCCTAAACCTTTCCTCTAGCTCTGATGTGTCATTCCTTCTCTTATTCAGCATTAGTTCTGTGCCTTCTCCATCCATGCATAAAGGTGTTAAGGTTTAACACCTTTACACCTCGTTTTTTGCCTCTCCATAGTGCATGAATGTCAGATGTGCACCTTGGGTCTGAAATTTTTGGAGAAGGGGCCTGACCTCTGTAACATGCTCAGCACTGGGAAGAACCCCTCAGTGTAGGATTGTTAGCCCCACCATGAGCTCCTAAAGGGGATTCTTTCTGATCAGGGAGTGTAGGTAGCAGTCTGTCTAGACTGGTGTGGCACCCATAATTAATTTACTACAGCAATACTGACAAGCTCAACAGTACCTTTTGTTTTCCAGATAAATACTATTCGAGCCCTACCCAACTGTTGAAGGAAATTATGTGAGCCCAGCAACAGCCTGCATCTTCCCTCTTCATTCTTGCAATTCCTTCTTTCCTTAATAAAAGTAGACCCAACATAATGTGAGTGATGTATAAATGAGCCAGGGGCTGTACTGCCACATATTGCGCTGTCCTGAGCAATGCCATGCCTAACCATCCAAGCAGGATCTATTGTCCTGAGAAGTAGACCTGCCACATGTGGCTTGTCCTGCTCTGGAGAGTTCTGTGGGGGCAATTACTTTGCTGATAGAGTAGCTGGTATGTATGTGGTTTTACTGCTATTAAAAATTATGGATAGAAGTTGTGTCTAAGGGAATGCATGTGATGAGGAGACTGCAACTGGGTGGTGGAAAAGTTTCCTAGAAACACCTTTGAAAGAGATGGCTGTACTGGAAGAAGTTCTGGAAAGGGCTTTCCAGAAGTTCTCTGGAAAGGAGCTCTGTTCCTAGTGAGAGGTAAAACTACAGTGGAAAAAGCAAACTGAAACATCTGAGAGGAAAAGATGCTGTGAAGGTCTGGGAGAAGAGTTACAATGGACATCTCTGTCTTGTAGTCTCTGGACAATGCCTGTTTCTCAACTGCTTGTACAATGCTTTTTCCCCAATTCATGTTTTCTCACTCAATGCTTTCCTCTCTCTCTCTCCACCTCTCTGGCCAAAGATCATCTGCTTGCTTATTGCTTTCATTACCAGAGAATTATATTTCTGCCTGCAAAGGTCTCTGTCAGAGGGTCCTCGGGACTTGATCCATGCTAGCCTGTTTATACTGATAATGTAGTGTGG
>VZTI01005982.1:106427-138513 GCA_013397865.1 Struthidea cinerea
CCCCCCGATGATCTCTGACTGCTGCTTTAATAAATGAGTTTTAAATATTTTGGTGACTACAGCATCTTACCAGTGGCTTCTGGCTTCAGAGCTTGGCATTGCTATAGCCCCAGATCTCATTTGGCCTGATGAGTCTTCCTTGTCACCAAGTGTTTAATTTACAGCTTCTCCAATAGATACATTCAAATGCTTTTGTATCTGTTGGGTGACTTGTAGTTAGTTCATGGTTTGGAAATAATGCTAGATGTTGTCCCTGACCACAAAGCTTGGCACCTCCTGCAGCAATCTAAGTGTTTATTCTGTCATGTCTGCTGAGAATGGGTCTTCCTTGAGCAGAGCAGTCCAAGATGTCTCTGTGAGGGAGGCCACTGCGCCAGCAGCATGATTTAAGCTGGATGTTGGCCATATTACAAAGCCATCACTAGGAGAGAGGTGGCACCATTGCTCTGAACTGCAGCTCTGAGAATAACTGGATTTGAGCTGGTTGGCTGAACTGAAAAAGTCATGCCCCAAAAAGCAACATTAATTTCCTTCTGACTTCACAAAATGATACATTTGAAATTCAATATTGTTCTTTGGGTATTTTATTTTAAATCTTGCTACCTCTTTTTTTGAACTGTGAAATTTTCAAAATAAATATTTTCAAAATAAAATGTTTAGAAAATATAGAAATGTTTTGACTTGAAATCCAGAGCTTCATCTTCAGCTGTCAATTTTGATTTGGTTTACCAAATTATTTAAGCTGCTACAAACAGCATTTTTCAGCAGAAGAAGAATTATATGCTTTAGTGCTTCTTTGCACATGTGTGTTTTGTGTGTGTGTGTCTGTGTTCCAACTCTTTATTCAGGAGGGTCTTGAACCCTGCCACTCCCCCTCCACTTAGGACTGTGGATAGGGGCATTGATGGTATCTCCTGACACTCCTTCAGTTCTGGCTCTGCTATTCAGCTTCAAGCACAGTGCAAAGCAGCTGGGTATGAAGATGGCTTCGTGTTTTTAAATTGTGTAAGCTTAATTTAACAAAGACAACAGGATAAGAATGTTGTATTGTAAAGCAGCAAAATTCAGAGTGCCCCATCCATACCCAGCTGTACAGCTCCTTCCCTGGGGTTTGACATTCTTTGCCAAACTGTGGAGCTCTCTGCTGAAGCCCAATGTCCTTATTTAGGCTTTCTCCTTCACCATTTCAGGGTCTGGGTTTGTTGTGATTTTTTTTTTCCCCTCCAGGAGCTTCATTTCCTTTCTGTGTTTTGTTCTTTCCCTGTAGACAAACATTGGTTCCATCTTGGCATCAGTAAATCCCTACAAACCCATCCCTGGTCTGTACAGTGTGGATGCCATAGACCTGTACAGACAACACCGGCTGGGTGAGCTGCCTCCCCATATCTTCGCCACCGCTAACGAGTGCTACCGCTGCTTGTGGAAGCGTCATGACAGCCAGTGTGTTCTGATAAGGTTAGAAATGGAGAAACGGCTACTCCATGGCTGCATCGCACGCCTTGCTCCTGCTGTTCCATTTGCATTGACATCTGCCTAAATACCCACACCATCCTCCCTGCCTCTGCCTGATCCCTGCTTGTCACAGCGGAGATGTCACATGTTTATTCCTAGAGATCACTTCTGTGCCGCGGGTAGGATGGTCATCAGATCTGTCTGTCCTGGATCCGTGAATGAAATGTATGTCTTTTTCTTAACAGTGGAGAAAGTGGAGCTGGAAAGACTGAGAGCACCAAGTTGCTCCTGAAATTCCTGTCAGCCATGAGCCAGACCTCCCTCGGGGCCCCTGTGTCTGAGAAGAGCACTCATGTGGAAGAAGCCATCCTGGAAAGCAGGTACAGTCACCCTCATGGGCACCCGGAGTGCTGGGTCAGCCTGCCTTTGGGGGGCCCTGCCTTTGGGGGCCCTGCCTTTGGGGTCCCTGCCTTCTGGGCAGCCGGGCCGTGGATGGAGCCAGACCTGGGTAGAGAGGATCACGGAGCTGGCTGGTGTCGCATCAGGGAAATGCGAAGGTTGCGGTCTTGCTGGGAGACCTCACCCTGGCTGCTCTGCCAGCTGTCCGTGGATGGATTAGGCTTCTTTCCAACAGCAATGTGGGATGTGTGTGGCAGCTGGAGAATTAATGTCTAGCTCTCGATTGTAGCTGTCCTCACGGTGAGTCTCTGTCATACTCTGACTCCTGGTTTCCTCCATTAGCCCCTGCTCTCCCCCAGCCTCCCTGTGTTTCAGGCTGCTGGTATGTCTTGCCCTCAGGAGTCCCATGGGCCAGCTGGCAGCTCTTCTGCTGTCCTGGCAAGTGATTTCATGGAGAACCCTCCATGGGAGCTGGCACCAGGGAACAACCACCACCCACCTAAACCCTGATGAGGCATCAGGCAGGCAGGGAAGCGCATGGCACCTGAATCAAATGTGTTTGGGAGAGAAGCTGGCAGCAACGAGGGAATGGAGACACACTCTGGGGGAAATCCTTCATGCCAGGAGAAGTCCTGACACCCCTGAGGGACCATAACCCATGCCAGGGCAGGGACAGCCCTGAGGGACCATGGCCCACAGGTGACCTATGCTACAACAGGGAGATGAAGGGGAAAAGTATCCGGACAACCTGAAGAAGCAAAGTGTGGCTGAAGAAAACCATTAAGAGGCAAAGAGCAGCAGAGAGAACAAGGAAGCAGAGTGACATGGAGAAGCAGTCCTGTGAGTGTGACCCAAGGCTTCTCTGCTGCCCTCTTGGGGAAGGTTTGAGGGAGTGGGTGTAACCTGAGGTAAAAAAGAAAGCTGAGGCTAAGAAATGGAGGACAATAGGTGTTTGACTTTAGGTACGCCTGGGGAAGAGGCAGGAAAGATAAATCTGTTTTATTGGTTTTGTCCTTGTTTTCCTTAACACCTGAATTATATTTAATAAATTACATTAAAATTTCCCAGCACAAGACTGTCTTGCCTGTGACTGAAGGACATTGCTGGGGGCCCTGCTGTTTGGTGCTGTCAAGGCTGAGGCTGCAGATTGGTCCCAGATGGAGCCTGTGATAGTTGCAGAAACCTCCAGAGGAGGCAGCTGTGAGAGCATTGCAGGTTTTAGGTCCTTGTAAGCAGAGCAGCCGTGAGCAGAAGGGCTGCTGCCCTTGGACCTGGTGTTCCAGAGACTGTTGTTGGATGATTTATCCTTTGCAGGTGTGCAGATGTTAGCAGGCATGGAGGCAGATTGGAAAAAGCTCTGAAGAGCAGTACAGTCATGACTCAAGATCTGCAAAATCTGCTTTAAGGCAAGCAGCTTAGAAGGCTCAAGCACTCTTAGCAGTTAAGTGATAACTTGACAGTGATCCAGAGACCTTATGATGGTGGGTAGGTGACTCCTGAGTCTGTAAGATGCCACAGCTGCGAGCTGGAGTGAAGTAAGAGATCACAATGTGTTCCGTGTACATCTCAGTGCTACATGAGCCATTGCAATATGAGTGCAAGAGAATCTGATTTGTCACCTTTTCTCTGAAGACGAGAAACTGAAGGCCTGGCCCAGACCCAGAAGCTGCTGTCACTCCTACGGACCCTACCTCATGTGTTTGGAGTTCAGCTGCACTTGCTCTGATGGTGGCCCTGCTTGGGTTCACTTTTGGTGGATTTTCTTCCTTGCAGCCCAGCACATACCAAGGAACAATGCTGGATTCTCAGTTTCAGACAGCATTGCAAACAAAGTGTTCATCACCTTTCTATCATTTGCTTGTGTTGGAACATACGTGTTTGGTGTATTTCTCATAAATCAGGCTCTGAAAACTCCTTTGGCACTGTTGATTTTGTCTCTTTTCCTTCTTGAAAATACCCATTCAATCAAAATTCTGCTAACTTTCTGCTTCTTTTCTCACTTGCTTCACTCTGAAGCGCCCTTCTCCATGTTTTGTGCCACTGCTGACAGCATAGCCACCTTTCCTGCTATTCACCCCCCGCCCCAAGTCTTCAGATCTTTTTGTCTTCAGCTGTGCATCTGAATCCTGAAGCTGCACATGGTGCAGTATTTCTGAACTCCAGACTTCGCTTTCTGCTGCCCTGCTGAAACTGGTTCCCATTATTTTGAATGCTGGGGCACATCCTGCCCACATCCAGCGAGCAGTCAGCGTCACCTTCCTGATGTGCTGCTCCGCCTTGCAGTTCACTGCTGCCGCAGGTGCCACGCCCTGATGTGCGGCCACTCGCTCGGCCCAGGCCCCTGCCCTCGTGCCTGGCCGAACCAGCTCACCCCACCCTCTGCCTTGCAGCTGCTGCCAGCCTCAGACACCCTCCTGCTCATTTCCTCCCCTATGCCTGAAACACTTCGCACTCGTGTGTGTGAGCCCATTGCAAACTAAGCTTTAAAGATACCTCCTTGTGCTTTTCTTGTATAATTGAACAAGATTAAGAGCCACAAAGATTGGCTAGCTGGCTCCTGCACTCTCACTGCATCTGTGGTGGTCATATAACATAACCCTGTCCTCCCTTTTTCTGGCTGTCCCCATTAACTTCGTTGATTCATGGCATTGGTGTGGTCAGTGGGATATTTCTGTGCAATGTCCTTATTTACGTACTTGTTTCAGAGGCGTGGGTCTTGGAGCTCAAATTCTCCAGGGCAAGGAACTTTCCTGATCTGTGCACCCAGATTTCTCTAACTGGCATTTCTATGGTTGTAGTGTGTTATAACAGAGGAATTTTAATTTCTGTCCTTGTTACTTGAAAGCGATTGTTTCAAGAGATATTAGGAAAACACTGCCTGGATTTCCCTGAAGGTTGTTGAGTGTTTCCTTAACCATAGCTCTCCCTCGCAAGGCTTGAAGCTTTCTGCAAGCTCTAGGGCTGTCTGTAGTTGTGGTTATTTTTTATGCTGTACTTACTAACTTGTGAATAATCCCATATCTGCCCCAGTCTCCAGTGGGACTGCACAATAGATCTGTGGAGATGCTTAAAAGCCAATATTTCTCAGGATAATAACAGCAATAATTTTTGTTTAAAACTATGTATGTTTTAAAATTAGACGTGACAACATACAGGCTGTTCTTGTAGCACCTCTGTGATTCCTTGCTTGTCAGCCCTTCAGATTATTTTAGAATTGGCTTAATTGCAGAAATGAATATTTTAATCCTGGATTCAGTGTGTCAGTTTGAGTGGTTTAGGCTTTTCTCTTGAACTGTTTTGTGAAGCAAGTACCGAGCATTTTAACTTTTCCCTGAAGATGGGAAGGTCACCAACTGACAGATTTCTTCCATTTATGGCCTGTCTGATGTTTTGGTGATAGATCTTTTTGCAACTTTTTTTTTCCTGAAGTGGATGATGTTGCTCTCTTAAAATGTAATTTTCAAATCTATAGCATGTGTATAGTCCCTCTACTTGGAAACCATGTGGCTTATATCAGCCTAAGCAAGATTTAGGTAACAAGGGCTTGTGTGTTCCAGTATGAAATTTAAGTACCAAACAAATTGTTTTATTACTGTTTGTTAATTTGAAGATGTTTGCCTGTAATTTTAAGAGATGGTTTATACTTGTCTTCTCTTTCAAAGGCAGAAGAAAAAAGGTAAAATGAATATAGAAATATGTAGTTTAAAGCTCCAGAGTGTTTGCCCTGTATGTCTGATGCTTCTGAAAATCTTTGAAAAATTACAGTTGCATTCATGGGATGTGCTGTGCTGAGGACACAGCCTGGCTGGGTCTTGCCACCTTTCATTTCCTGAAGCCACACCAGTGGGGAATGCCCTTGACAGTGTGAGCACCAGCTGCCCATACAGACTGGGGACTGATTTAATTAACTGCAATCCCAAAGGTTTAAAATTTATCGAGCAGCATGTTAAATTGCTCCTTCCTTTCCCTTGAGCTCTTCCTGCTTGTCCAGGCTGGTGCTATAGCAAATAAATCTCTCATGGCAGAACGCGCTGTGCAAATGTCAAAAGACTGGGCATGCGCTTTGTTTTAATGCTATCCCATCACTAATCATATCTTCATTGCCTTGTTTCTACAGCCCCATTCTGGAGGCCTTTGGAAATGCCAAGACAGTTTACAACAACAACTCCAGCCGCTTTGGCAAGTTCATCCAGCTGCACTTCTCTCAACATGGACACATCCAGGGAGGCCGAGTAACTGATTGTATCCTTTTCTTCAGTGGACCAGAAATGGATGGTGTGAGCAAAGATGAGGAAGAGCTCAGTGTGGGTCAGGAAATCCCTCATCACAGTTTTTCAAAGTCAATTTACAACTGTGGGCAAATTTGCAACTCAAAGAGGGAAGAAGTGTTTGTTTTGTGGCTCTGCAGCACCTAACTCTGGAAACCTTTTGTCTCAGTACTGCATTAGGTAGGGACATAGTTTGGCTTTTCACTTTGTTAATCTCAACACTTGATACTTAAAATCCTGGAATTTGCTACCTTGGAAGATCCCCCAGGTTGATTGCATCTTGTTTGTTCCACATTAAATTGTTACCTTATCTTAGCTCTGCCAATGAATTCGTGATTGAGAAAAGTGAGACCAAACTAAGAATCAATATATTCTGCACAATATTTGGGTGCAGAAGAGAATTATGAGTCCCAGTTTTGGGCTGCCATCTTCAGTGGACCTTGGAACCCTAGTCAGAGAATCACAGAGTATCTCAAGTTGGGAAGTACCCATGAGGATCATTAAGTCCAACTCCCTGCTCCTCTCAAGACTACCTGAAATGAAATCATATGACTTATGAACATTGTCCAGATACTCCTTGTACTCTGACAGGCTTGGTGACATGACCACTTCTGTGGGGAGCCTGTTCCAGGGACAACAAGGACAGTGAAGACTGGAAATAGTCAAACTGTTGTGCCATGGTGACTTTCTTCCCTGTATGCCCAGGTACCCCTCTCCCAAAGGCTCTGACATGTCTTTTGTCTCCATGAGGCAGGTAAAGCTGCCCTGGCTACATTTGTTGATGTTCAAAGCTGCTGCTGAGTGCAAACCACACCAGTTGCCACTGGAGTAGCCCGCAGATGAATTTACTGCTGTTGTAAATGACAGACTTGGATTGTTTAGCCTCTGCTCTTTGTGCTGTCGGTAGATTTAAGATAGCGGTCTCTTGCAGAAGCAATGAGAACTGATGCAAGACTTGCTGCGCGCAATGCAGACTTTCAGATTAGAGTGGCCTCTAATCTTTCTAGGTGTCCCTAACGTGGCTCATCCTTTGTTAGGTTACCTATGCTCTATCTGGCCCTGCCCTTTTAAGTATCTCTTTGGCACAGCATGCCTCCTTGGACAGTGAATAGAGAGGATGATCTGCAATGATGTTTAGAACCACTCTTTACCTACTTTCCAAAGTGTCAGTTATTTCATGATTTGTTGCTTGTTGCAGGGTTCATCCCAATGTGTCTAGAAGATTTTTTGCCTATCATCAAGAAATCTGTGCTTCTGTCACTTGGATGTTTTTTTCCTTAACATGCTGTTCAGATTTACTGGAAAAGGTAGGTATCATGTCTACTGAGTGCTGGGTGAGCCCTCTCCTCACAGGAGGTGTGGAAGTGCCAGATCACTTCCTGGATGAGTCTGTCTCCATCACAGTGTGTAGACATCAGCTCCTTAGGTGTTATTACTGCAACTGTCCCAACTGAGGAAGAGGCAGAGGAGCAATGTTTGTTCTGTATCTACCATAGCCTGTTCTCCCATCTTTGATAAACTCTGTACATTACAGAGAGACTCCAAGAAAAAACTGTTTACTAAGGAGAAAGGGAAAGAGAAGTACCTGGAAACTCAGCTCCACAGAGAAGAATATGGGGTCCAACTCCAAATGCAGGCATCTCTGCTTGGATGTAATTTACTTTGGAGTCAGGAATTCACTGAGGAGCAGGGCCAGAACTGACAAGGTTCAGTTTGTCCATGTGTATGCTCAGTTGCAGAGCCACAAAGATCTTGATGTAGAATTTATTTAGACAAAACCATCATTAAATGTCAAGAAGCCCCTCTTGTGCATTGGCTGGAGATTTACCTGTATCCTGGTCCTCTCTTTGCCTTTGCAACATCAAGTCTGACCTCCTTACTGGCTACTCTTGTATTCTTTGTTTCAGAACAGGGTGGTACATCAGAACCCCGGGGAGCGGAATTACCACATCTTTTATGCTCTGCTAGCTGGTGTGAGCAGGGAGCAGAAAGGTAATTTCATTTTCTGGGATATGTCTTTTGTCCTGTTTCCAGTCCAACATGTGAAGCAGGTGTAAGTCAGTTAGAGCATGGATATTTCAGGTACTTGATATGTAGCTTCTTCTTGAAGGCCATATGGTGATTTCGTGGGAAACAGAAAGGAGAGTTGAGAGAAAGAGGCTGAGGATGAGTGAAACGCCTTATGAGAAAAGACACTTCAGGAAGGAAAGTGAAGGAAAAAGTCTGTGCAAAGTGATGAGGTGATGAAACTGGCTAGAGGCAGGGCAAAGAGTCTTGATTCAGTTGCTGGTGGGAGCTGTTCAAGGAGTTCAAAGGTTGGACTGATAGATATATTTTTAGAACAAACCTACAGTATAGTAATAGTAGAGAGAAGAATTACGAAGACCAGCGATGTAGTGGAAGGACTAGAGCCAAAACATGTCTTGTGTCTGAACAAAGGGCTTATAGCTCTGTGCTTGGGGAGGGGAGAGGTGGGTCTGGAAGAGGGCACACAGAGAAAGTGGCAGCTGCAGCCTGTGGACGAATCCTCTTTGTAGTGCAGCATCCCTCTAACAACATTTCTGTGTATCTGTCCCAGGCACTGCTGAGCACTGATGGTGTTTCTGGAGAGGTCAGATAGGCAGGCAGGAGCATGTTACAGTTGTACTCTGGTTTTGAGGGCCTGGGGAATTTCTTTATGCTTTTGTTGTCTGTGTGTTAGGATAATCAGATGGAAGATTTGGGCCTGACAGAGCAGAAGGGAGTAGGGTTTCAGTTTTAGGGGGTATGTGCAGGAATGGCTACATAGGTCAATTCAGAGATCAATCTAAAGCAAAGGAAAATAGTGGAGACCATGGTTATTAGCAATTGCTTAGGGAAAACATACAAAACAGAATCTTCAGCAGATCTCTGCTATTCCTTTCCATCTAACTCTCCGAGCTGGTGTCCCAGGCTGCTTCACTTCCCATCTGTACTGTGGTTTTGGCTCTTGATCATCCTTATCTCCTTTCTCCATTGATCTTTTAGTTCTCCTACGTTCTTTTCAAAATGGGGGATCAAATCTGCAGATAGTGTTTAAGATGTTGTTGCATAACAGATGTACAGAGACCTAATTCTGGTTTCACATTTAGTTTTGTGAGCTATGTTCAGTATTTGACTACTGGTCAGCACTGAATGTCTTCAGAAATCTGGCTGTAGCTCTTTGAACTGTGTCTCAAGTGATGATATCTAATTTAGAGGTCATTACCATATGTATACGGTTAAGACTATTTTTCTGTACACTTTTTGAGCTAGAATTTAATTTTTTTTCTTGAGTCAGTTCAGTATCAAGATATTCTTCTGAGACTCTGCAGCTTGGGATTTGACTGTTCTAAATAATTTTGCATATTTTACCATCTGCAAGCTCTGTTACAGCACACCCTCCTCTTCCATGAACTAAAAGACTGGTTGCTAAATAAATTGTTGTCTTTCCCCTGCCTCTTCTTCTTGTGTTGCAGAGAGCCTCTCCCTCTGTGAACCAGAGACTTATCGCTACTTGAACCAGTCTGGCTGTGTGACTGATGAGAACCTGAATGATGTAGAGATGTTCAGTAAGGTCATGGTGAGTCCAGTCCTAACTCCTCCTGAACTTTTGGACACAGTCTCAAGGACTAAACATGCTGCATGGTCTAGATCTCACAGGCAGAATTCATTTGCCCTAAGCCAAAATTTGGTGTTGAACAAGTCCAAAACTCAGCTAAAACAAGGCTCAAAAAGTGGTTTTAGTGTACAGAAGAGGGGGAATTTGGGAAACAGTCAGAATTAATAATAATTTAGAATGATGGAGAATTTGGGGGAGCAGAAACCCACCCCATAATGGTTCCTGGGAGTCTCCTACATAGCCTGATTCAGGAAACCTCACAGTGACCATTAGAAGAACAGATTGGTCTGAAGGTACTGTTCCCCAGAAATATTCCGGTAAAGTTATATCACCTATGCAAATCACCTATTCTGAAATACCACAGAGATTCAATAGACACCTGTAACTTTATCAGAGGTTAAGGGGGTTAGCAGGATGAATGTGCATATTCATGTTTTATTTGATAAATGCTTGTTGGCCTGAGGGCTTTAATAATGTGGGTGAAACCAGATAGGCAAGACAAGTAGAGTCAGTTTAGGATTTCAGTAGGTCCTGGTTACGTGTGATTTAAGGGAAGGAAACACGTGTACAGCAGGAGTTTCAATGGCAATATAGCATTTATTCTTCAGCTGAGGAGATGCTGGAGGAAAGAAGGGAACTAGAACCCCACAGTGTCCCACTGACAGGGTGACTGCCTGAAAACTAGGTCCTACCTCTCAAAGTCAATTTATGCCCAAGAACCCTGGCTCACCTGCAGGCACTAAGAGGGAATGGGCCATACTTCCTTATTATCTAGCAGTTAATGCTGAAAGCCTGGTTTTAAATCTTGCTGCATAGATCTACTATACTAAGATAGAATGAATTAAGGGGGTTATGTGGATCAGAGTAAATTAAGTATCTTAATTTAATCTGTCATTCAGGGAAGAAAATAAGGGAGAATGTGGAAGCCATCCAGTAACGTGTGTAACCTGTGCTGCCGGTGTTCAGGGTAGGATTTCCTCACATAGGCACAAACATATTCTTCCTGTGACAAACCGTCAATGGTGGCAGCAAAGTCCAACTTGAGGATGGGGCAGATGCTCACCTGCCTTAGATGGCAATAGAGCACATGTAGGAGAGAATGGGAGACAGTAAATATCATTGACAAGTGTATAGCTGAGAGAGGTGCTGTGCCATCCTGTTTCATTTGGATGCATGGTGGCTATAATTCTGAGTTTTACATCTTACACACACTGGACCTGAGTGTGGTGGTTACATTGTACTTGGCTGTATGTACAGCTAACAGTAGCTGTGTGGTTTTCCGCAGACTGCCATGAAGGTGGTGGACTTCAGCACTGAAGAAATCACAGACATCTTCAAACTTCTTTCTGGCACACTTCATTTGGGAAACGTTGAATTCATGACGGCTGGTGGGGCCCAGGTTACAACAAAAGCAGGTAGGTAGGACCCTAGCAGCTTGGTAGACCATGCAAAGCCCCATAAGGCCCCCAATAAAGCCCTCTCCACTGTCCTTTCTCCCTCTCTTATGCTGGTCTGCAATGGCTTCACCAGCAGGTTCCCTGTTTAGCACTACAAAAGCATTGCCACAGGATGCATGGCTCTGGGGTACCAGTGGGATTTAATTGGTCTGTGGCCCTGTGATCCATTTGTGCCCCTGGATATTCTCAGACTGAGTCCACAGCCTCACAGTTTCTCTTTTGCATTGAAAGAGATGGAAGGAATAGGATCAGGAAGGAGTTTGAGATAAAAGCGATCTGTTAGAGACTTTTCCTCATCTTCATTCGAAGCAGTTGCTAGTGTGCACTCTGTTACAGTTATCCAGTCTGAGCTGGTCTGCAAAGTGAGTGCCTAAACAGACAGAAGCAATAAATATGTATTACAAGTGCTTCAAGTCTTAATTGCCTCTCTTCTTAACATCCAAGTTTAGCAATCCCATGCTCAGACTGCAGTATTGTGCTTTTACAAAAACATATCTTCTCATGCAGTGTTTTGCTGGTGCTGAGCTTTACCCAGGGTTTTGCTCTTCCTGTTGTCAGCAGAAAGGCTGACTTACATGAGTATCTGACTGTGGCCCATAATGGGTATGTGAGCCTTAGACTGGGTTTGTGAGCTTACAGCTTTGGGTATGCCCAAGAGAACTCAGTAAGGGGGAGTGTGTTTTGTGCTGGGGTTTAGTCACCTGCCTTGTAGGAGTCCCTGGGATTTCCTCACCGAGCTGCAAAAATATCCCTGTGAGTGATGGGGATCCATGCAGGAGAAAAAAGTGTGTCTTCCTTTGTTAATAGTGCTGAATGTTGCCAGTGACCTCCTGGGCTTAGACGCCTTTCAGCTTTCTGAAGTACTGACACAGAGGTCCATGATTCTGCGTGGGGAAGAGATCAGCTCCCCTCTCACTGTGGAGCAGGTAAGTGTCCTAGTGTGTGCTTCTGCTTCTGCCACTTCTGCATTTCCAGGCCCTGATCTTCCTCTTGTGTCTCCCATTCCAGCCTAGGGCCTCCTGTTTCCTCAGGTATTTTGCCCCTATTGGTAGCTCAGGTCCCAGTGTTGACTCTGCTTTTCAGGCTTTACAGGGGAGTCCACTAGCAAATGCCAATGCACAATACTGGTTTTAAGTCACCTTCACTCAGCAGGAACTGGTCATGCTTATGTCATGCAGAAGGTGCATCAGATGCTTTGTGGTAATTGCACGTGTGTGTGCTTTAACCTTGCAGAACTCCCAGGTTATGCTGCAGTTACTGGAAAGTAAAAGCTGGCACACAGTTCCCGCAAAACATCCGGCAGATGTTAGGCTGTTACCCCCAGCAGCTTCTTTCCGTATCCATACAACCACAAAGGAGGACCAAGTAAACTGATATGTAGCTCTTGTGGTGTTGCTGATCACTTGAGGGCACTCTTGGTGTTTCAGGTCCATGCACAGATAACTGTAGAAAACCCTCTGTCGTTAATAAAATGCGAGACACTGGAAGACAAGGAGTAATATTACTAGGATGGAAGATGCATCATGTTATAGCAAAATGAACATCTGTAATGGAAATCATGTGCTGGCACAGACTGCAGAGGGTTATCAATCCAACGCCTACATTGGCAGAGAAGCCAGAGTTACTAGACTCTCTCTGACGGATGTCTGTCTAACTTTCCTTCAGATTTCCCATGGGAGGAATTTCACAGCATCTTTAAGTATCCTGCTTTAGCTGCAGTGGAGTCTGGAGTTGAAAAGATTTTCCTCATATTTAGATTACCTTTGACATCCCAGCTGTCCACCTTACAAGCTTTGGCTTCTGTGAAGGTTTTCATGTGGTGTTCTCTTTTCTAAGCTAAACAATCCAGTTCCTTCAGTGCTTCCTTGTAAGTAATTTTCTAAATATCTTTGTCTTCTGTCTCTGTTTTCCCACATCTTTTAAGAAGTGGAGTGCCCCTAACTGGGCACTGTATTCAAGCTGAAGTCTCAGCAGTGCTCATTATGCTAGAGTAGCTGCTTCTTTTCTTGCTGTGAACACACATGCTAATATGTCACAAACCAAGCTTTGCCTTTAAGAAATGGTCTCTTTTTTTGCATAGTCTGTGACCTTTCCTTGCAGTGAAATTGTGTGAAAATTATTTTTCAGCTTGTAGTCTGTGGTACATACCTTCAGTATCCAATACCACAGTTTTTCTTCCCAGCTGTCTGTCCTAAATAAGCCGCATCTTTCTCTAGCAGTGCATAAGGTTGGATAACAGATAATACCAGAGGCACTTCATGCAGTCCGCAGCAATGGTATGCAGTTGTAGGATTTACAAGAGTCTCCCTGAACAGAGCTTTCCCTGATGGTGTAGCTATTCCTGACATGTCTGTGTTGGACCCCACACTTACTGCTTGCAGCCCAATGAAGTACCAAGGCCACGAGAAAATTGCGATAGCAAGTGGATGCTGCCGTTCAGCTGTCTTCACTAGGAGAGCCTGTTGCACTCAACACTGGGCCTGTAAAGACTGTTCCTGACTAAGCCCTCAAGTGCTGCACCCACCTATTCCCACTCGTTGTAGGGATAGAGTTGCTGGAGATTTCTCATTATGTAATGGGCTCATTACCCATCTGAGCTTTGACATTTCAGTGGGCTGAATGGATGAACTGGCCTAAAGGCAGGCAAGGCTGGGAGGATGAAAGGTGCCTTTGAGAATCTCATTTGAGCCATATTGTGGGGAAAGAAGCTTTGCTTACAGCTGGATGGGGAGGTCCTGTTCCTGCAAAATGTGTCCAACGTACTGTGTAGCCAGATACGCTACAGAGACATGGCCTTGAGGGCATTCTTAGTCCCAACTAATAAGACAGATCATCTGATGGAGAGAAGAAATACCCAGAAAAGGCATGTGTGCCCATGCTTTGAAATGTTCTCTTCTGTGGAGAATGGGGGTTATTCTGTGTCAGCTTTGAGGTGCTGAAGAGGAAATAGTACCTAGGAAGTGAAAGGAGGAGAAAACCAGTGTGGTTGGGTGAAAAGGAGGATCTGGCAGTCTGGGCCTCAAAAGTTTGGGAGAGGCTGGAAGGGATCAGAGGCAGTTAGTAAAGACCTCATGTTATTTAGGGTTGTAAAACTGAAGGGGGTGAGGGTGCATTTAGAAGATCTGTCATTGCTGGTCTGGCCTACGGAAGGAATTGCCCTGCTGGTGTCACAGCAGGCAAGACAGGGGAAACAACCTGTAATCTAGTTACTGCGGTTTATTTATGAAATGACAAGATTACAGCTTTCACCCTACTTGATTATTTCACGTACTGCCTCGCTCACCCCTCAGCATTACATTCTCTAGATGTCAACTTCTTTTCCCAATTGGGAGTTTGCAGCTTGTCCAGGAGGGTTGGGCAAAAACTTGTCAGGCTTTATATAGTGCAGTTGCAGTTATCAGTCTCAGCTACTACCAGCTGAGGTCCTTGGGCATGCCCTAACATTCATCTCCACGTCTCCAATCTCCAGGATCTTTCCCCACTTCCTGCATCTTTCTTCCAGTCACGATCTTTGCCATCTTCTCTCCTGGCCCCTTTTTCTACCCTCTGCAATCATGTCTTCTTCTTGGGGACCCTTATTTTTGGCCTTCTCTTCTTTCCAGAACCCTAAACTCTGGTTTCCCATTCTAAATAGTGTATGGGCAGAAGGACAGCACATGATCAGACTCTTAATTTGTGGTTCTGTCTCATGTCTCTTTATTAATTGGGGGATTTGAGGTGTGCCACTTTTGTTTGTCCAAGTGTTATCAAAGTATGCAACCAGCCCATTCCTTGTGCAGCTATCAGGTAGCAGGCTCTTGCTTGAGATACCAACAGTTTGATTTTGGATGTTCATCCACATGCTTACGTACATCCAATTATCTACTGCCTGTTAGTGATCGCAATTTAAGCTATTTTTTCCACCTATGACACTTGGTTAGGATCACTGTATGGGATGTTGGGTCAACTGCAGGAAAGTCTTTCAAACTATGAACTTCTGGGGCATGTGTCCTGGCTGTTGGCCAGCCTAACTGGATTCCAGTAGGATAATGCTGTTTGCAGGAAAGTTTTGAAAAGGGAATTTTTGAGGGTAACTTGGTGACAGAATATTCTATGAAATCCTGCCCTACCAGTTTTTTGAAAACTGAGCAGACACCCATTTGACAGTTCTACTAGGAGTACTGAACCGAGATACCTTGCCTGCCACTGCAAATGTTGGCTCAGGTGATACAAATTACTGCTGTGGGCTTAGTTGTGAGGTATTTTGCCACCTTCCCTGCCCCAGCACTTGTTCCAAAAAATGTCACCAATTTTGTTTCTTCCTTCCTTCATCCTCTCAAGTTCAGTTACCCAAAGATTATACATGGCTTGTCTGTGTGTGGCCTGGCTATTTGAAAACTTGATACATACAAATACTGCACCATACACAGCCAATTTAGAGGCTGAGACACCTGAAGAGGACTGGAGGAACCTGAAGTCCCATAGAGATTCGTGCGGCCCTTATGCCTTCTGTTCTCTTTGTGACTCATTTTTTCTCTCTGTATTTACAGGCAGCTGACTCCAGGGACTCCCTCTCTATGGCACTCTATTCCCAGTGTTTTTCGTGGCTCATTAACAAGATCAATACAAAGATCAAAGGCAAGGAAAACTTTAAGTCTGTGGGCATCCTGGATATCTTTGGCTTCGAGAACTTTCAGGTCAGGATTTTGGTTTTTGTGGGGTGGGTTGGTTTTGGAGATGTTGGTGCATATAGGAAGAAATTTTGGTGGGTTTGCATCCTATTAAGGATAGCATAGGGCATTCTGGGCTCTCTCCACTGCCACTTTCCCCCGAAAGCAGAACAGTATATTTAGCTGCCCATTTCTGCCAGCAATATTCATACAGGCTGATGTTCAAGGTCTGGTTTGTGACACAGACCCTAAGCAGATCTGCTGTGATAGCTAATATTGAAGTTTTGATTTGTATACAAACCAAGTATCCAAATCCTACGTGTGCATTGTTTGTTTACATCTGTTTTGCATTGTGTGGAGAACCCTGCATGTAATGCTCCTAACTGCAGCTGATGTGGGATGTATGTTGAGCAGTCATACAGTGACTGCTCAGATACTTCACAGAAGAGAAAGCCTGGTGACCTAACAGTTACGGAATTTATTTCTTTCTTCCAAGAACAGAAACATGACTGTCTTTAGCAGGCTTTCCAATGATTTAGGTTGACTGAATTAACCTTGCATGGGCTGTTCTCCTAGTGGTCCTCTCCATACTGTCCTCCTCATGTCCATCTGACACCACTATGTTCTCTGGCTTTACTCCAGGCCTGGTACCTTCCCTGTTACTGGTATAGATTCTTTTAGAGCACAGGAACAAGAATGTAACATCTTATAATTGTTTCTTCTTGCAGGTGAATCGTTTTGAGCAGTTTAACATTAACTATGCAAATGAGAAGCTCCAGGAATATTTCAACAAACACATCTTCTCCTTGGAGCAGCTGGAGTACAACAGGTGACAAACAGTGGGAGCGGGGCCCCACTGCTTTCACGGGTAGTAGAAGGGAGGACGTCATTCCTCCTGTGCTGCTCGGTCCCTACCACCGAAGCAGGAGAGACAGCTGGGCCTTGGTACAAGCCTGACCGTGGATGTGTCTCGTTAAGCATTGTCCATGTGTTTTTGCCAGCGTAAGTCACCTGTCTCCAGGAAAAAGCATTCTCCATTGTAGTATTTAGAAACTCCAGATTTCCTTCTGTCTCTCAGCTGAATGGAAGTTCCTGGGCTTTAACCCATTAGAGTACATGGTTACTGGGTGTATTACTGACTTTGGTAATTTACCTATGGCACTGGTGGTGTAATGCAGATGGAGTCTTGGTGTGCAAAAAGTAAATTCCCTGAAGATAGAAAATTAGAGTTATCTGACAGCTCTTTCTGTCCTAGAGATTCTTATATTGTGAAAAGGGCTTTTCTCCTCAGCAAGGTTTACATCAGGCTGTTTCCTGAGCTTGGGGCCTTCTGCACAGCTTTTCGTCTTCTGTGGGCTTCATATTGGATTGTATTTTGTGAAGTACCTGCAATGTTCTAGAGTATTTCTGCTTCTAGAGAAGGCTGCTAGACAAATACTTCAGTTGCTGCTCCGAAACAGAAGCCTTTATGTTTGTGAATGAAGGGATTGAATAGGGTCAGTGAGGGCAAATGAGAGCAGCCTTGTAAAGGGAGACAGTTGAATAGGCAATTCATTACATTCTAAAGATTACAAAATTGCAAGGCTATTTATGCGCTCACTTCTCAGGCCAGTTCCGCCATTGCAGGAATCTTGTATTAAGAATGATACCATCATGACAACTGACTCTTTCCTGATGGTTGCATAGAAGTTTTAAGTTCTGTGGCTGAACTTCAGAAGGAATGAGAGGATTTTTTTATTGATGTCATATCAAATCATTCTAGAGTGATGTACTTAATGCTCATCTTTCACTGTATAAGTTCTGTTTCCTCAGGTTTAGTAAGCAGCTTCATGTATCTCATCTTGATGCTTTTTTTGAGCCTTAAAGTATGAAGCCTGGCCTGAAGCATTCAGAGGCAAAGGCTCTTCAAAATGTTAGTCTCCACCTGAAAGGTGTCTGTATCAGAATGCCAGTAAGTAGCTTCACATGTAGCCTCTAGTCTTCTTTGTATTCTTGAGAGGTTTTCTAGGCATCTCTGAATTCTGGAAACAGAAATATCCTGTATTATGGGAGTATAAGAAAATGGTAAGGGAAAAAAACACATTCAGCAGATTTACAGAATGTCACGGGTGATATTCAAAACACATTATTGCACTACTGTACCTATGTCAGCTCCTATTCTGAAAGATGCAGGGCCACCCTGCAGGCTCCCTGCACGTCAGGCCAAAGCTTATCTGTGTCATCCTCTTCAAAACTCTCCCTGAAAACTCCCTCCTGTCTCTTCTCCTGGTGAACCTGTGAACTGCGGTTCAGTCTTCTGGCAGATGTGCTTCAGGCCTGCTTTCCAGATTGGTGGGTCAGCAGTTGACTCCTGAAGCTGTCTGGCAAGCTGTCCATCATCACCACTGCGTCGGCTGATGCTCCTCACTCCAGAAAGAGCACAGTCTTAAAATTCGTGTGAAATTTGCTAAATGACTGTAAGAAAAGCATCCGTCTAAATCACTGGTATGGATAAGAAAGGCTGTCTCTTATTTCCATCTCCTTGTGTTGGCAGTGCATTGTGTCCCCTATTCGTTTTCCTCAGCCATGGCAAAGCCTAATTCCTGCAAATTGTCTTGAGTCCTGGGACAGCTGCCATGCTCAGTTACTTCTGCTCTCCTACACACCAGGACATTGGATCTTGCATTTCACAACTTTGTTCTGTTTGTTCTTGACTGTCAGGGAGGGGATAAACTGGGAAGCCATTGACTGGATGGATAATGCAGAGTGCCTGGACCTTATTGAGAAGGTAAGCAGTTACCTGTGACAGTTTCTAGGGATCACAGTGGGGACTGCTGATTGTGTTGAAGTCTTCCCTGGAATTTCCTTGTTTTAAAAGTGGATAGTTGCTTAGATCCTCTTCTCATAGTGGGCTGGCCAAAGTATGAGCTGTTCTACCCATAGTCCTGGCTCAAGAAAGCAGATCTCGGTTTATTGTTGAGAGTAAGCTTAGGAAGGGTGTCATGGTTTTAGACAGGGATTACCATTTAACTAAAGCCTTAACGTGAATTTTTTATAATTAATCTCCACTGCTTTTTTATAAATAATCTGTTCTGCTTGCTGAATGCATTAACTGTCCAGAATTCTGCTTTCAGTTTGAGCCTTGCTGGGTATAACTCAAGGGTTATTGCTCAATGATCTGTTCAGATCTCCAGTTCTTGGCTTGGTGCTGTGTAGTTAAAGCTTTTGCTGACTGTAAAAGCCTGTCTCTTGTTTGGCTGTAGAAACTAGGTCTACTGGCTTTGGTGAATGAAGAGAGTCGATTCCCCAAAGGCACAGACAACACCCTTTTGGAAAAACTTCACAGCCAGCATATGGTAAGTAAGAAAATAACCTGGCAGGCAAATGATCAGTATGTTAGCCCCATCAGCATTTCAAAACCTGAAGTGAAGGTTTTGTTGACGTAAAATATGTGCTTTGTGCAGGAAATTTAAAATGCCTTAGGCCCGAACCTGCGAGTGTTTAATAAGGCTGCACTGAACAACAGTAATATGTAAAGCAACCTGAGAATGGTCTCTTGTGCACATGGAGAAGAGGCAGTGTGCATTCCACAGGCTGCAGGCAGAGGAGGTTTGAATTTGCAGCATGGGATGGAGGTCAGGTTCTGCTGGTGTGCGACAGGACACAAGGCAGCACCCCAGGCACAGGATGTGGCTGCACAGTGTGTGTGGGTTTCTCCTGCCAGCTGACTCACAGCAGTCTGCTCCAGAGCATGTCAAATCTGTCTCCTGGGGCTGGGGACGGCTTTTGCCTCATGACTTTTAATGAAAGCTCTCTTATTGTTCCTAATTAATTAAATTCTTTCATCCTCTTTCTTGTGTTCTGGACACAGTAGTGGAATGGCTTTTCCATGCAGGTCAGAAAGCTATCCTGGGGACACAGAAACCCCAGTGTGATCACTGCAGCAATCCCTTACCATGTCTCTGCTACAGCCAACACTTTGTGCTAAACAGTAAATAGACTGAAAACAAAGCAAATTAAGGCCTGTAGCATGGACTTATGGAATAATTAACTACTTTAGTAAGAACAATGTCAGCAAATATGTTTCCTAGTATTTTAATTCAGACTTCATCCAGGCCTGAAAACATACAAATTTGTATCCTTTATCTGATTTTTTTTAAATTGGCATAGATGCAGATGTTCTCATTTTTCACATTTGCATTCTAACTCTGGTAGTTATACTCATTACTTCAACTGGAAACAATAGCAATGACTTTTGGTTGGCTACTTACACATAGCTTTGAGGAAATATTTCCTTTCTTTAGTCCACTGTGACTTTGCCTTGTGTTACAGGTAAAGAAATGTGAGAATGGCTGACTTACCTTTAAAAAAAAAAAAAAATCATTGTTGGTATTTCTTAATGTAGAACTAATGAATATTTTTAATGCATCACTTGTTATGAATTTTCTTTCTGAACTGTCCCAAACCCTTCAGTTTGTCTCTAAATGGAGGCATTTCAAAGCTCCTCTTTCTTTCTGCTGTTTGTTTCTGAATTTGTCTACATATTTTTTCTCTATTCTTTTCTGAGATAAATAATCAGACCAGAGTGCAGTTCCCTTGGTAAGAAGGTACCCGTGGTTTATTGTCCAGCAGCATGAGACTGCCAGTATTATTTTGCATTCCTTTATGCCCCACTACATTTTGGTTGCTATTTTTGGTGATTTCTGTGCACTGAGTAGCCTTTTCATTAAGCTGTTCATAGTGTCACCTCTGTCTGCTTTGAGGCAATAGCAGTTAACATGGAACCCTAGGGAGCTTGCAAGAGATGGAAGAGGCTGCGTAGTGAGTGCAGGGAGGAACAGTGAAGTGGAGAGTGCTCCAGGATTTGTATTTGCTGAAGGCGAAAGCATTTTTTATACCAGTTAAAGTCTCTAGTGTTGGCTGGAAGAGCACTGGAAGACATCCAGCCAGCATTGCTGGGAAGCCTGAAGAGAACAAGCCCTCTTCTCTGTATTTACTATGGAATGCTGTAGTCTTAAGGAAGAAAAGCATGAAGCTGGGATTTAAGAGAATATGACCTCTGATACAACTGGAGAGAGGAGCAATAGGGAAGATAGGAGAAGGAACCAAAAGTATTGTAAGCACGGGTGAAATACAAGTGCTTGGTAGAGAGGGAGAGGAGAACAGGATGCCAGTCCACGTGAGAGATGCGGTAGCAGTCCTGTTTGGAGTGGAAGATAGGGAAGTTTGTGGCTGGAAAAAGATGACTGTGGAGGGAAGGGAAGAGCAATGAAATGGGGTCAAAGTGAAAAGAAAAAAAACATGAAAAAATTTTCAGTAGCACTAACAAATTATTAGCATCAGAAGCTGTCCACCTGCTAAATACTGCTAAAAGAACTTGAAAGAGTTGAATTACAAACAGCATTGTGCAACATGTTACTTAAAATTTTCATAGTACTTTTGTCTGAGAAGGTGGGGAATTATTTTAATTTTTAGAAAGTATTGTAGGAAACTACAGGCCTATAGTTCTTATTTCACAATTGGGTAAATTCACAGACTGTAAATGGTCGGTTACCTCAAGGAAGGGAGGTCTGTAAGACACTATCTCCTATAAGCACTGAGGTTTTCTTCTGACTCACAGGGCAAGGCTGGACTGAGAGGGGCCTCATGAGATTAACTGTGTTGTAAAGTGAAAATGAAAAGCAGTGTAGATAAATACAAAATGCTGTGCCTGAAGGAAAACAGTCCCAATTTCACCTTTGAAATGATGGCCCCTGAACTGACTGCTGCTCTTCAAGAGTGAGACCCAGAGAAGGTGTGATGGATAGTTCCATGGAAATATCAGCACAGGGCTCAGCAGTAATAAAAATCCCCAAATGTGGTACTAAAAGCTCCTAGGAAACTAACAGAGTAAAAGCAGAAAATATTGTTATGGCATTGCATGATTTACAGATCACCTGCACTTCGAACCCTGTACACCACAGGGCCCCTCCACTCAAGAAGGGCTTCTGTCAGAGCTGGCAAACAGCAGGTCTGGGACAGCTTCAGTGCTACGGAAAACTATGTTGAAGGGACCCTGCAGTGTGGAGAGAAGATGACTTGGGGGGTGTGATGGGTTAAAAATCACACATGGCCTGTAGAAGATAAATGGCACTAATGGATAGTGCCAGGCTTAAATCCAAGCAGCTCTAGTTCCCTGTGTAGTTGTTTGAGAGCTCCCTGTGAAAGGACTCTCTGGATGCAAGAAGTCTGCATGGGTTCACTTGTGGAATGAGCAAGTATTTCAAAGAGAAATCCATTTGGGGTTACTAGTTAGGCAGGCCTCATATAAATAATTACAGTTTGAGGGAATATTAGGATGAAAGTATTATTATATAATATTATATATTGCTTTGTTCTTTCTCTACCCTACATATCCAGTGCTAGAGGCAGAATACCCAGCTGGATAGATTGTTGGTCTAGAGCATGGCTGCTCTTAAACATTAAAATGGTTTTCACATAACAGAGAAAGGAGGGGGAAAAAGAGAGAAAAAAGAGAAAAGAAAACTGAATATTGAATATAGGGGAAGAGAGGTGCAAAGAAAGATAAACTATAGAGGAAGACAGGAAATTGGTATGTTATTTCCTTTGATGAAGAAAAGGTATGCAAAGCTGCCATCTTCCTTGCATCCTGATCCTGTGTCCTGCACCACATGGTTTGTGTGGAGCTCAGTCTCCTCAGGTGTCAGACACACAAGAATTAACATTTCATCCATGGCATGCCTCCGCAGCCTTGATTCTGCAAGCCCTTGCTCACATGAGGAATGCCTTGAAGGGCTGGATATTTCCATCTTAAATTTGAGTAACGTATTTGTAATGTAGCTGCAGATAGCTGCAGCAGATGTGGTCGGGCTCTGCAAGAGCAAAGGTCCTTGCCCATCCCAGCCTTGTCATAGTCATGGCAGAGTTCCTGACTCACTCTATTTATTCTTATACCAGCACTGTAAGACAAGTTCTTTTTCTTTCTTTTCAGAGCAACCCCTACTATGTGAAGCCTCGGGTGACAGACCATCAGTTTGGCATAAGGCATTATGCAGGGGAGGTAGGTGTTCATGATGTGTTTGTGAGATGCTTGGGATATGCTGGACTTGAGGTCCTCAGTTTTAGATTCCAAAAACCAAGAATGTCTCTGAGCTGTGTGTTTCCACACAGTTAATGTCCCATACCAGAGCACAATGAGTGTGATGGGATTAAAATAGCATGTCGTTCTCCAGTACTATATTCTCCAACTTGGATGTTTGAGTTTCTCAGGTAACTTTTTGTTTGGGGGATAAACTCCTCCTTACTCAAAGGAAAAGTCACAAGGAAAATTTGACTTTTGAGGAGGAGGAGGAGAAGAGGCTAAATACCTATTGCAAAATGGAAAAGGTCCCCGAGCCTTCACGGTTAAATGTTGCTCTTTGTTGTGGAGAGATATGAAGCAGATGAAGGTGTGTCAAGGGAGGACACCTGCACATTAAAGAAGGGCCAACCTCCTCCCAGAATAATATCTGCTGAGTACCTGTGGTTGGGAAGCTGGGGCACTGGGTGGCCATTCTCTTCACTGTCCTGAAGTGAGTGGAGTACCCCACACCTTGCAGAGGATTTCCCTGCACACCCACTCCTGCCAGACAAATCTCTGCAGCTGTTTCACCTGGCTCTTGGTTTTGAGGGGGTTTTTTTTGTGTTTTTTAATTGATGGTTAAAAGCCACTTTCTTGCCAGTAACTGCGGAACTCTGTAGCTCTTTGACCCCAGAAATTCAGATCTTGGCACACGTCTGCAGTGTTACTGTGTAGCTCTGCTGGAGGCCTTGTACACTGGCACGGACATGTAGAAGGGCTTAACGATCTGTAGGGCACTGCTCTAGTGGGTCTGTCTCTGTTGCAGGTGCTGTATGATGTGAGAGGCTTTCTGGAGAAGAACAGAGACACCTTTCGCGATGACATTTTAAACATGCTGAAAGACAGCAGGTATGCTTGTGAGGAGGCCGCGTCTGTTGGGCTGGACGAAGCCACGTTCATGTAATAAACCAGACCAAGGAAAGCAGCTGCTTTTGCCAGAGCATCAGGCATCATTCTTAATCATTCTTTTTTTGCTGAAGTGTCCTGATAGAAGAAAGTAGAGCTGGAGAAGTCAGATGAGGCACAGATTTAATTAGGACTCATGTTGTCCCAGGTTTAAAAAGAGCTTTAACAGCATGACAGAGGTCCCACCAGGCAATTTGTTTTTTTCCCCATTCCCCTTCCCTTTTCCTTTTCCCTTTCCCTTCCCCCTCCCCTTCCATTCCCCCTTTCCTTTTCCTTCTTCCTCTTACCTCCCTATACCAACAATGGCAAAGTTGCCCCTGAATGAGTCAATGCTCTTTGCTGTCAAATGCCAGCCTTTGTACAGAGGCTGCTTGTTTTCCAGCCTGCTTTTTAATGGCAGTCATCTGTCCTTATCCTGTTGCTGTGGGACTGGGCATGGCCCCTAATATTATATCCCAGAGCTGCAACATGACCTTAGAGAAATGAGCTAATTTTGATCTTGAGCAAGGTCTGGAAAACAGAAGTGGGGCCTAGTAGGAGGGAGGCATTTAATAACACAGAGGATCCTACAAGTCTTTGAGTAGCAACTGCACCATGTGCCTCTTACCACAGCCCCTGTAGTGCCTTTGGGCTCCAGCCTGATGAGACTGTTTCAGAACTGCATCGTCTCTGAAGCTGCTGCAGAGTGCACTGTGAGAAGCTTTGAAACAACCTGAGGGAGCTGAGACTATGAGCTGTTCATAGTTGTCTTACTTGGACAGTGGCACCTGGGGAACATTCTACATGAGGCTTGAGGCCAGAATTGTGGTTGTTATTGTCCAGCATAATAGAAGGACTCAGGCTTTTTCAACATGCCAGAAGGGAAGTCGGGCCAGAAGCAGCCATAACAATAAACTGGCACAAGCAGCACTGAAGAACTTTGTGCAGCTTTGTAAGAACCAGCACCAATGTCTCAGAAGTGGCAAAATGGTGGAAGATTCCCCAGAAATTACCTACACTGAGGGTAGCTCTAGAACTCCTCTGGCCACAGAAGAGCTGAACTTCCAATTTCATGAGCATGTCATGGGGGCTCATCATAAGAACTAGTTTGGGAGGCATGACAGCGCCAGTCCAGCTGGCATACCTTCAAGGTAGTTTTGCCTGGGGGCACATAGCTCAAGAGAGGTGTCCTAGCCAGTGCAGAATATAGATTTTTCCTTTGTGTAATATCCTGCTTGAGAGTGTGAGATATGGCTTGCAGCTGAGTGTGGCATACAGGGGAGCCCACGGGATCTGGGCAGCCACATGGGAAGTATTAATTTCCTCACTGAAGTGCCCAGCTGAGCTGCTTCCTGCAGCCACTCTGGCACAGCAGGTATAAAAATGAGGGGTTTCACAATGGGAAAGGGCAGTAGCTGACAATGAGAACCATCTTCTCACAGGCGGTAGGTGTCTTGCATCTTCTTTAATTCTTTTCTTCTCCCTTAGGCTGGACTTCATCTATGACCTTTTTGAAAAAGTCTGCAGTCGTTGCAGTGAAGAGACACTGAAGATGGGCACCCAGAGGCGCAGACCGACTGTCAGTTCCCAGTTCAGGGTATGATGTTTTCCAAGAAAGCAGCAGGCTTCTGGGGAGGAGCAGATGGGTAAAGCAAGGCCTGCAGCCAAGAGGAGTCATTCATCCTTGTTTTGTGTCCAGCACTGAAATGTGCAGGAATGTTGCAGTGCTAAAAAAAGACAGTGCCACTGCCCCAAGGATTTCTGTCTGGTATAAAATGTGAGATGATAAGACTGAGCAGGGTGGCAGAGGAAAAGAATACTTTGCTAAGTACATGAAGTACTTGAGGTTCTTTGATCTTTCATATTGGTTAGGTGTTTCGGCTGAGTGTATGTGTCCTTTTAGGCCACATTTTTACAGGTATTGTGACAATTCCAATAAAACTTTATTGGGAGAACCTTGCAGGTATGAATCTCACCCACTTAGATTGTCAGCAGACCTTCTGTTCATTTCACTGTTTTGTTTTCCTGTATTTAAAGTCTGAGAGACTTGTAAAATTAACTCACAGGAGCTATACAGCTCCAAGAACAAGGATGGCCATGTAAACAGTCTTAAGAGCAAACTGTGTGGTTATGTTTTGGACAGGGAGGAGTCTCTCGGGTTACTGAAATTTTGGTAGGCAGAGTCAAAGGACATTAGGAATGGGAGGGCTGCATGAAGACCTTATTGCATGAAATGTAGCCCCTTTCCCTTCTGTAGTGACTGATCCTTTGAGTTTCTCTTGCTGCTCTTTAGGATTCTCTCCATTCCCTGATGGCCACACTTAGTACTTCCAACCCATTTTTCATCCGCTGCATCAAACCAAATACAGAAAAGGTAAGTCTGTTTCCCAGCCGCATGTGTGCACATGACACAGGCCTGCATGAGCATGCCCTTGTACAAATACCTAGCAGGTGCCTCAAACTGAGGGTAAGACCAGCTCCTCCCCACCTTCCCTTTTTCATTCTAGTTATTTTACAGTTGAGAAAAAACACATCTTCCTCCTGGTAATCAGATGGAAAAACTGTATGCTGAATATGAGATTATATAGCCATTCCCACCTCTTTCAGTGCTTATGAAGCCTGGAGGATTAACCAGGCTTGTGCAGAGTCCAGAGCTGGGGTAGAAGCAGCAATCACTCCTGTTTATAGTGCCTGTAGAGAAATTTGTTCTGGAATGAAGGGGTTGTGCAGTAGGCAATGTCTCCTGCAGACCCCTGGCTCTGAGGCAGAGGAGATGGACACATCATGAGCAAGTCACAGTGCTTAGGGAGGACAGGCTGGCTCTCGCTTGTGTTGTGAGCTGTGGCGGGAGGATATGCTGCTAACTAGATTGGGTGGGGAGCTCTGAACTGATCCTTTTCTTTGTGTGTTTTGAAACCATGTATGATATGGCAGAGGACAGGCTGCTTAGGGGATTTAAGCCAGAAAAGAATTCTGTAGTTTGTCTCCAATTTAACTGAAAAGAGAGACTGCAAAGAGAACTGAGTCAGGGTTCTGCACTGTGTATGTGTTAAGACATTGTATCTTTGCTTTCCTACCAAAGTCTGACAGTGAGTGCAGTCTGTAAACTATTTTTTTCTTCCAGAATCAGCCCAACACCCTTTTGTCCCTTATTCTGCACTATGCAGTGTTATGAGGTTGCTTTCCCCTTGACCCAAACTTCCCCCTTTTTACCTGGCATGCCCAAATATGCAGGGTTGCCTTTCTACAGCAAAACAGATATACAGCCTGTGACTGTCTTGCTTAACTTGGTTTTGATTCTGGATCATTATTTAGGCGCCGAACCTCTTTAATCCAGATGTGGTGCTAAATCAGCTCCGGTACTCAGGGATGCTGGAGACAGTGAAAGTTCGAAGAGCAGGTTTCCCTATATGGCGCTTTTTCCAGGACTTTCTCAGCAGGTAATTGCTGTCATTGTAACATATGCTGGAACAGCCCCGAAGTGTAGCATTCTATATGACTGTGCCCTCTTTAACTGCTTCTTCTGGTATGGATCAGCTGTGGGATGTTTTTCTAACCATGGCCTTAATGCCCATATCATAGACTGATCTGCGAGGCCTTTTGGAGACTTGCCTTTAGGCTAAAAGTCAGAATGGAAAAATAGCCAGATGGTCTTTGGTCTTTTTCTTTTTTTTTTCTTGGTAGCTTTGCCACAGCTTTGCTAGTGTGATGCTGTGAAACCCAGCTGGTCATAATATGTAAAAGGAAAATACCATGCTTAAAACCTTTAGGCAGCTGAAGGGCATTCTAATGGACAGTATAGTTGATGATTAATATCTGAAAGAGTGATTATTTCTTTTAATGAGCCACATCAAAAGGATTTTTTGAAGTTTAAGGCTAGAAGGGACACTGAACATTGCTTCCTTTGTCTCTTGGAGCATTAAATGCCACCCCTATACTGAACAAAATAACTTGTGTCTGATGAAAGCACATGTTTCAGAAAGACAGTTGTTCTTTACCGAAAAATTTTGTTGAGTTTGTATTCTTTTACTGGGATTGCAACAATAATTGCCAGTGTGGTAGGAACAGATAAAGGTTGGGGGATGGAAATTTCCAAATTGGAAGGCAAACATGAAGAAGGAAGGTCCCAGAGGAAGAAGGACTAATGGGAGGAGGATAATTAGAGTTAAAAGACTGGGGAGAGAGAGGGAGGGGGGCTGTTACTGTCATCCGTAATCTGATGAGATTCTGTTTTGTTCTCAGGTACAAGATGCTTGTGAAGGGGCCAAGCCTCTCAGACAACAGCAAAGCTGTATGTGCAGGTTTTCTTCAGACCTATGACAGCAGCAAGAAAGAATGGCAGTTGGGTAAAACCAAGGTACTTCATCAGTGTGGGGCAGGGTATGGCTTCATTCCAGCTGCAAGGGGACGTGATTGCATCTGGTCAGATTGCAAGGCACTGCAGTCATGTTCCTTTAAATACACCGGCCTATGCCACTGACCTGTAGCATCTCAAATATTTCCCATATTATGTACCTAGAGACATAGCAGGCTTTTGGATTTTATCTAAATTCCTTCTCATTGACTAGGCCAGATTGATTTTGTTGTGTCTGATCCAATTTGAAGATTCAAGGGGAACAAGCATGGGTCTCGTTTTATGTAATTGTAATGTGTGCCATTAACTCTTGCCTCTTGTGCCAGGTATTTCACTCTGCTTGACTAACTGAAATTCTTGCCTGAGGCAGGGAGCTGAAGCTTGGTATATATCTAAGCTGTGAATAGCTACATCACCAGATGTATGACAGCTTTCTGTTGGGGAAGCTCAGATGATGCTTTTGCAGCTAGCCCAGATGCTAGCATACATTTTCTATGAAAAGGTATCCAAATGCTTCTGCCCACTTGCGTAATTCAGATCTTGCTTATGTTTTGGTGAGTGTTTAACACTTCTCTCTTGCCTGGAATAGTCTGGATTTTCATGCAGAAATAGATGTGAGCATTTTGAGGTATATTGCTATAGAAATCTGGGAGTGTGAAGCTGTCTCTATCACAACTTTCCACATACTCCAGTAAATTCTTCAAAGAATATTCCAAGATGGATGGTGTCCAGTGCAGACAGCATTTCTCAATAGTGGGTTATGCAGTCCATATCTAGAGCTGATGGTAGTACATCAAAGCAAATTCTTGCATTTTTTTGTCCTTAAGCCTTCAGAAAAGTACTTCAAAATATTTCCAGTGCCACAATGAAACCAGAAGTGATTCTAGTGAACATGCACATTTAATTTGTCCAGGACATCAGATAATGACATTTGTTGCTTTGAGCAATTATTTCTCAATAAGTGGATAGACTATAATAGTTATTAGAGCAAGATCTCTCTCTCCTCTTCCTAGAGGACTGGTGGTAGTCCAGTTGATAGTCTGGACTATGAACTCTCTGTGACAATCAAGGAAACCACTGGCCATTTTTGTGGGAAGAACATGTATTACTCTGGACTTAGGTTGTTTTTTTTTTCCCCCATGCCTCCACTGATGTTCCAGAAAGAAGATTTTATCACTTAGCTGTATTTCTGCTCTGTGACTAAAGTGTTTCCCATCTTTCATTCTGGAATCTGGAGTCTTCTCATTGGTGCCTGCAAACCAGGAACCATTTTGGTCATTCCTGTCCCTGGGTAATCCGTATTGCTTGGGTGACTGCTAGTCTCCCAGCATTTTAGTGTTAAAGCCTATGTGGAGAACGTGTGTGTTGCAGAGCTGTCTGAAAAGCTTTAGAAATTGGTGGTTAGAGCTGGTAAACACAGAGTTTGAAATTCCTTCCTAGCATGACAAGAGATGGAAGATTGCTGCGCTACAGCAAGGGTAGTGAGATGGAGAACCAAACTCACATGGACGTACTCACCTTTTAGAGTACAAAAGGTTATAAGCTATATAGCTCGAGTCCAGGGCCTACAGTAGACTAACAACAAGCAGGAAATCCAGGCTGCCTTGAGCCCATGGAAGCTATAGGTCCCTTTTCTCTTCAGTCCCCATTGTACATCATGAAGGACTGAGTCCATCTGTCTGTTTTCACACACTCCTTGACCTGCACAAATTATTTGGAAAAAAACAATATGGGTGGTAATTGTGGCAAAGAAAATGTGTTTGTGTTTTTTCAAAACTCTGGATGTACTCTAATGTATTTATTTTTTAATGATTGTGTCCTGTAAACTAAAACTTGACTGAAGAGCTGTATGTGGCATGTTGGTAAACTGCTATCTCTCTGCTTGGGCCCTGGTCACTGTGAGTCCGAATATTGTGGAAAGAATGAAATTATTAAGAAAGGCAGTCTTTGTATTCTTTAAGCCTGAGAAGGAAAATTCACTGGAGCTGGGAAGCAGTTGAGCCATCTTGTTTGGTTATAGAAATAACTTTATATTGGGCATGGCTTGTATTAGAAATGTGTGTCCTGGTAGAGGGGAGCAGTTCTATTTATTGAAAGAATGGATCACTCCAAGGCTCTCCTGGCATGTTCCACACTTGCTGCCATGCTGAATGGCTGGTCAGCCCCTGGCTGCTCCAAGATGCTGTCATTCCAAGGTGTATTACCCTGCCATTTCCTTCTTCAGATGAGTTGCTTGGCATTCTTTCCCATAGAAAGCCATTTCCTTCCTCCCTTGGAGACCACTTTGCAACTCACCTTTGTGACAGTGCCTCCCAAAAGCCTGTCCCTAGGAAAGCAGATGCCAAGCTGAGGCTGTGCAGAGCAGTGGTGCTTCCTGGTAGGACCTTCCCTGCTGCCTGTATCCAGCTGTTGTGCCTTGGTTTTGGATTACCGACTGCTTTGTCTGCATTCATGTTTCAACTGGTGCTAGGTAACATAGGCCTGGAATACTTGGGTTGATGGAGAAAAGCGCCTTAATTTTTCCAGAGGCTTTCAGGTAAGGGTGAAGTGAACTACCAGCTAAGGGGAACAGAGCATAGGTCATTGTCCTGAAAAGGAAGTCCCCTGCATCGCCTTACTGCCACTTTTGCTGCTACAGGTGCAGCTCTGGGTACTCAGGTTGGGATTCCCAGAACTAATCTTGGCTTATGGAGTCAGGAGTAGCTACTGAAAAAGGTGTGACAAGCCCATGGGGATGTAACCTAGGAAGAAGTATAAGGGGTGGGTGAAGAGCAAGGCTTATAGAAGGGGGAATACTTCCTGCAAAATGAATGGAAGGATAATTATATCCCTAGCAATTGTTTGAAGGAGGAAGGAAAAGACTCTGTGAATTAGTGCAGGGGATTGTAAAGCTTGGGAAAGGAAACGGAGGAGGAAGGGCAGGATGATCTTTGTGTTTTTCATTAAGAATAGAGCAGCTGCTGTGCTGGCAATTGTCAAATTAATGTTTATAAGAGGTATTAATGCATGCAATGCAGGTTTTATCTGGTGGTATGGCAGAGTTGAGGGCTTGGATGCAAACAAGCAGTGTGATGATGAACGAGATTGTGCTCAGGTGCCCTCGCCTTCACTGGGGATGTGCTGGGATGGAGCAGCAGCTTCCATGACCCTTTCTTCAGTGCACCTGGGCCTCCTGCCATACTTGCCCATACCCACAACACAGATTTCCTACACAGTAACCCTTGCTATTTGAAGGCATTAATTTCCACATTTCAACCTGCTGGTTTGCAGGGCCTGTTTGAAGGAGGGGGTTGCTTGTACACTGTTTGGCATCCAGGTCACAGTGACCCACTTCCTGCTTTCCCAGTGTTGTCCCCAAGAATCATATGATCCCACTTACGTACACATGGGTGCCCAAGCAGTTACATTTGTGTCTGCTGATCTCGGTGAAACCGTACCATGTTCACTGTCACACTGATGGTGCATGCAGGCATTGAGGTTGTGTGAGGAACACCGTGGTGATGCATTGTGGTTTAAAATCTGGCCAGTGTCTAGTATGAGCAGAATATGATAGAAGTAACCTTGTATATTTTGTTCAATCATTCCTTCCTCAGATGAAAGCTATCTCATGGTTTCAGAAAATGACTATGAATTATGACAAGGAAACAGCCACTTTCCAGTTTATTTCCACAAGGCATCAAAAATACTTCTGGACTTGAAATGCATGTTACTCTTCCTTGTCATCTACAGGAGTCTAAAAAAACCTCCAAACCTTCAAAATGGCAACAGTTTATAACTAGATATTGTTATGTTTTTTGAGATTAACCCCTCACTCTCAAGCATAGATAGATCCTATAATCCTGTAAGATTATGGTTGGGTCACATGGAACTCTGCATGTCCTGAAGTCTTCCCCCCCCCCCCCCC
>VZTI01005982.1:138549-223602 GCA_013397865.1 Struthidea cinerea
CGAGCTGGCCTGGCTCAGCAAAGACTGTGCTTGCTAGGGAAATACTGGTGGCCTGAGTATTTTTGCAATTTGATGAAGATAATGGACTGAGACAGTGTTTTGCTGGTTGCATTCTTGAAATGGGTGACTGCTGCTTGGTTCTGGAATGTAATGGAAAGAGCAATCCCTGCCTCAAAGAAATCTTTAAAAGGTTGTTGAGTTGACAGAGGGAGTGGATGTACAACTTGCAGGGAAGGATGCCAGCTTCATGGTTGGCAGTACCTTGATAATGAAGCTTCTTTTCAGGCTACCCGTGGTTACTTAGTCATTACAAAACAGCTCATTTCTTAATGGAAACTGCTCCCCCAGAGAAATTCAAGTCCAGGAAAGCCACTGGCTATGGGTACCAACTCAGGGAGAGGTGTCAGTACACAATGCAGGGGGAATGCAGGTCATTGCAGGGGGAAGGAAGAGCCTTAAGGGATGAGGCCGAAAGTAGTGATGGAGGGGAAGGTATAGAGAGACATAAAGGGGAGATAAGTGGGAAAGATGAGAGTTTGTGCAGAACACTGGACTAAATAACTGTTCAAATCTCTGGCCTCTCAGCACAACCACGTGGATCCAGTACACTTGTAAGGAGTTTTTACTGATTAACGTGGTTCTGAGTTCTGCAGATTGATGAATATCAGCTCACAGCCTGTGCACATGGCAGTGCTTTAACAAGGGGGGCTGCACTTCCCTAGTGTAGCCCGTTCTGCTGCTGGCCCTGGCAGGGATTTATCCAGTGCCAGGCAGCAGGTCACACGAGCATGGCCATATGGCACTTGCTGCTGTGACTGCAGCTTGTACGGACATATCTTACCAGCTTGTTCTAGTCTGGGTACTGCCAGCAGTGTACCCACGGTGCCGTGGAGCTCCATGCAGGCTGCAGTCCATCTCAGAAAGCAGTGCATTTATTTCAGGAATTTGTGCTGAACCCTGCGCTAACCTAATGCAAGCCAGCTGATTTAACATTGCTTGGATATGTCAGCACAATTCCTGTAAACATGGCCTTATCTCGCTTGTATCTCAGTTCTTTTGTCTTTGACATGGCACCTTCATTCTTCACAAACATTTAGCACCGAGCAGAGGTTGTAAATACAGGTGGTGAAGGATGCCTGAGAATTAAAATACTGGACACTGCAGTGCAACCAGTAATACTTGGAGAGTTCTGTCCTCAGAGCTTAGCTGCCTCTAGTGCATGCTGCACTGTTGAACCTCTTCAGCAAGGAAGCATCCCCACCCCAGAGCTTCTGGAGGTCGGTGGAGGGCTTCAGCAGCGGTGGGCTGAGAGTACGCGCAGCTTTGTGCCTCGACTCGGCTTTTGGCTTTCCGCCTGCCTTCCATTATTAAGATTGCTGTTAAGGTTACTTCCTGGAGTCTAGAAATCTAAAAGTTCCTCCCTTTTCTTGAAACGCGGAGGAGTTTCTTTGCAAGATATTTAATCACCCAAGTAGGTCCCAGCGCCTGCTGCAGGGAGGTACCGGATTGTGCCGGCAAAGCTGTCAGCTGGGAAAGAGTTAATCACAGGCGCAAGCTCGGGCTCTCCTCTTCCCTCCTCTTTCCCTCCTTCCTCTGCTCCCTTCCTCCCTCCCTCTTTTAAGTCTTGACCACAGAGTGAGGGAGGCGGGGGTTGGGCACGGAGTTTGGCTCACGCCGCTGTAGAACTTTTCCCGGCGCTCGGAGTGCGGGCGCCGCGGGGCAGCGCCGGGGCAGGCGCGGGGGCGGCGGCAGCGCAGCCGCCCGGGCACGGAGCGCTCTCCGCGCCGCTCACCCGGGGATGAAACCGCCCGGCTCTCCCGGGAACTGACTTCTTTCCTCTCTTTGTGTTTACTGAAACTCCTCCCCGTGGCGTCAGGTTTTCCTGAAGGAAGCTCTTGAGCAGAAGCTGGAGAAGGATCGGGAAGAGGAGTTGAGGAAAGCAGCTATAGTCATCCGGGCCCACGTCTTGGGCTACATGGCAAGGTCAGTGCTGGGGGCTGCCCCACCATCCCTGTGCTTGCGTGCCTGGGTTGCCCTGACCCCCTGCTTTGCTCTCTAGTCCCCTAGCATCCGTCCCGTCTTCCCCTCCTGTATTCTAAGGGAGAGTTGCAGAATCTGCCCTCCCTGCTAGCATCAACTCTGCTGAAACCTTCCTGCACCTTTGGCACCTCTCTTTTCAGTTATGTGCACGTTTGCACCCTCCCTCAACGCTGCTCAGCAGGCTTCCCGGCGACTTCTGTACCCATTGCTTGCCTCTGATGACACCTTTTCCTTGCCTTCAGGGCTCTCCTGGCTGGGCCGCACCTACGATTTGGGTCCCCTCCTTTTCCTTGTGCCTGTCTACTCTGTTTTCTGCTCCCCCTGCCAATCGCTTCTTCCTCACTTGCAGTTCTGCCTTTGCTCACCCTTTTTCCTCACCCTGCCTGTTTGCCTCGTGACCTCCCTCTTCTTTTAATTAACTCTTCAGAATTGGTTTCTGGCCAACTCTGCAACAGTAATCTCCTCTTGCCTCTCCCTTTTGCACCTGACCAGAGAAGGTTTGGGAGAACCAACTGCAGACAAACAGCCCCTCCTCTGCCCCTCGAAGTCAGTGCAACAGCTGACTCCTTAATGGCTGTGGTATGCACGCTTAATCCCAGTAAGATGCTCTTTCCTGGCTGGTCTTTGCTCCAGACACCTGTCAGGGCTGTGAGGAGGTGAAATCCCTGGCCAGCAGAGCTGTTTCAGCAGGCACTCTTCTTAGAGCTCCAGTTACACCAGGTAGCTCATTTTGCATTGGGAAATGTGTGCAAGGGTTGTACCCTGCCTTGCCAGTGTGGAACATCAGCAAAATACACATTTGGTCTCTGGGGCTTTTATTCATTTATTTATTTCCCTCTAGGAAGACAAATGAGCTTGCTCTATTGTTTGTACATGAGATTGCAAGTTCTTTGTGTCAGGGCCTCTGCTCTCTTTTATTTTGTGTCTAGCATTTGGAGAGAGGGGTAGGGATTAGCACAGGAAAATTGATTTTCTGGAAAACATCACTGCAGGCATACTGGATTACTGCTTTTCTGAGTTCCTGGTGAGGAAGCTGCTGCCCTGCTGGGTTGTGATGGAGACATTGTGGCAGCAGTGTTCCACTTGGTTAGAAATCTTGTGGTCCTTCAGCCTCCACACTTCTGAGTTCCTCATCCCACATGTTGCTGTTATGCGTCTCTTCCTTAAGGACAAGCTGTGCTTCTGCAGCCAGAGTGTAAATCTTCACAAGCAGCTGGGGGTAACTGGACTTCGCAGGGGAGGAGAGCAGGGAGTAAAGAAGAGCTGGAGAGGGGGTCTGGAAAACTTTCTGTGAAGAGTTTCCAGTTGCACTGCACCTGTATTGAAAAAAGTTCCGCAGGCAGGAGTTCATCCGGGCAAGTGCTGAATGGTCTGTGCAGAGTTGGGCAGGAATACCATTATGTGCTGCCTTAAGCTTGATACCATTTCTGTTAGTTTTGCAAGTATAACTGTATTTAAATTCATTTGGTTTCATGCAAACTAGACTGGCAAAGGAAGGATTTTACTGGTTTCTCCCCCTTTGTGAACTTGTTCTGTGAGCCTGGAGAACCAGATTTTCTTTGCTCTCATTCCCTGCAACCTATGCAGCCTAATATCTGTGATCACTAAAATGTGAGACAAGAAAATCAAGCCCATTGAAATGACCCCTTTCATATGTAGCTAATCTGCGGAGCTCTGAGATGCAAGTAACAGCTTCACCAGCTAAAAACCACATAGTGCAGGATGCATGTATGAATTTGGCTGTATCCCTGGTTTCTGCTCACTGGACGAAGACAGTAGCAGCTTGCTCCATAACCCTGTGTTCCCTAGTCCTTAGAGGCATACAGCTCATTGACAGAATAATTAACTAAATTTCAAATAACAGCATTGGAGCCTTGCAGCCAGCCTGCCATCTCTGGTGTGATACATGGTCAGGGTGTCTCCTAAGCCCTTCACTTGGTCTGCAGGTTGAACTTCTTTGGCCAGTGCAGAAGGGCGAGTGGAAGCTTGAACAAGGGGAATGAAATTCGCAGCCTGTGAGCAGCAATTCCAGCTGAAGGGCATCTGCAAGCTTGGCTGTGGTCATGAGGAATGAGGGGGCACTTCAGCCTGGCAGATTAGCAGGCAGAGCTGGCCTGTAGCTGGGCAGGGCTTGGCACATGCTGCACTTGAGAGAGTTTCTAGCAGATGCATTTTGTAAAAGTCAGAGTAGCCTTTTTGATGCACTTAATGTCTGCCTTGGCAGAGAGTGTCTGTGCAGCTGTTCACACCCCATGTGCAGGACACAGGGTGGACAGAAGGAGTGGGGATGAGGGTACTGCAGCCCAGGAACAATTAACCTAAAACCTCCTACTTCTTATCACCTCTTGCCTTTCCTCTTTTCTCTGTGCTTCCTCCCTTTGACTTAAGACTTACGGAAAAGAGCACGACCTCTTCACACTACTGCTATTACCGTCCCTCTCCTGATTTTCTTGACTGGGCTGATGTATCTGGTGTGCAGGGAGGTGGCAAGCTGTCAGCATGGGTCCCTGTTGCTGTTTGAAGGGAATTTCATTGCCAGGACAGGGATTTTAAGGTGTGTCTTTTCCTCAGGGTGTTGCAGAAAGTCTGTGGGAAGTATATGTGAGAATACCATGCTATTTCCTGTGTGCTTTGTAGGACTGTAAGATCTCAAGGATTACTGTAGCCTACTGGCCCAAGATCCTGTGTAACAGCCCCACAGAATTTCTCTCTGCACATTCTGGTTTGGATTAAAGAAGGTTTTGATTTGACTAGTACCAGTGGTTGTTTCCCTACAGCAAGATATTAAGGTGTCTAAATATATTAAGTTACTTTAAAAGATGTCTGCTTATTTTCAGCCTTAATAGATGTCAGCTGGTTAAATCTTATGGCCCCTGTTGAAAAAATAGAAATGTGGATACTTTAACTGGGGTCAAGCCTTTCCTTAGCCTTTTCTATTTCTTAAGGTCCTGTGTGCAGCAATTGCTCTCATTCTATAAGCCTGAATTTCTGGTTCCAATCCTGCTTCCTCAGAAATCACTTGAGAGTCTAACATTGTTCTTGAAATGGGGGTGCTACCACAGAACACAGGATAAAAGCAGTATTCTATGCAACAATATTTCTGCTTACAAGTATAAGAATCCCAGTAGTATTTTTTCTATAGCATTGTGGTGGGAGTTTGCCTGATGATCTGGGGCCCAAAAATCCATTTTTGCCTTGGTGCTTCCCACATAGTCCCACGTCAGCTGTGTTTGGCCTTTGATTCTTCAATACAAGACCTCACGATTGGCTCTTTTGGATTGTTTAATGTTTGCTTGAATCTAGCTTACAAATTGATCCAGATTACTGTGTAATGGTAACTCTTGTTATTTGCCCAGTTTGTGTATCATGTACAAACTTCTACCAGAAACTTTTTTCGTGTCCTTGATAAAAATAGTCTGTAATGCAGAGGCAAAACCTGACTTCTCTACAACTTTACTAGATAGACTACAAAAATACTGAATGATGATTCTTGTGTTTGGGGGCCCTGTCATGTTCTTAAAGTGCTGCATGGTTGATTTTGATATCACTGATAATCCTCATGGGTCCCTTGCAACTCAAGATATTCTGTGATTCTTTTTTAAGCAAAATGTGGTACAATAGAATTATTTATGTGAACCTGTTACAGTATTTGGTTCAGCCATCAATATTGTAGTATCAGTGTGTTTTCTCCCAGACAATATGAAATTATTGTGACCAAATCTATTATTGCACTGTTTTTGCTTTTCTTGGAGTAATTTGCTTTTGACCACTTAGGAGATGGAGCAGTATTTGTTCTCCTACAGTAAGGCCATTTGTATGTTTCTATTGTAATAAATCCATACTGAACGATTACGCTCACTGCACAGTGAATGTGTTTATACGCAATGCAAGGAGACTTTGGGCCAGAGCATCTTCCCTTTCCATGTGTTAAATATCTCTCCTTCATCCTCTGGGAGTCTTCACAAAAGTAGGTGCCCATTGAAACAGCCTAGTGGTAGATTTAGGAGGGAGAACAGTGAGGTGAATATGATTTAGAGGTAGTGCCAGGAGAGGAACAGAAATGTCACTTCTGAAGTATGTTTTTCCTAAAGGACTTTTCCGTGGATGTGGTCAGTATGCAAGGGCATGAGAAATGCAGAGCGTGTATGACTTTGTGGCACATTAAGTGTCTGGTTCTGTTTCTAGGAAGAAGTATCAGAAGGTGCTATCCAGTGTTGTTATAATCCAAAAGAACTACCGAGCATACTTCTGGAAGAAGAGCCTGCTGCGCCTGAAGGCCTCTGCGGTGACCCTGCAGAAGCACTGGCGTGGCCGCCTGGCTCGCAGCCTCTACCAGCACCTGCTGCAGCAGGAACTCCGGCGGAAGCAGGAAGCGGAGGAGAGAAGGAGGCAGGAGGAGGAAGAACAGATCAGAAGAGAGGAAGAGGAAAGACAATGGCAAGAAGAGGAGGAGCGTAGGAGGAAGCAGGAAGAGGTGAAGGAAAGGTACAAGATGGTATCTTGCACTCTGTCTTGGTTAAAGACAATTTAAAGTGTAAAATTCTAAAATGAGTTTTCCCCCTTTGTTTTAACCAATCCCTTTCCACCGATAAGGAACAAATGGGAGTAGCTGTAAGTGAAAAAATTAAGTTTACTAACAAGTGAAACTGCAACAGGCACAAAGCAACAGTAAATAATCACTAGATACAAAACTTCTAAATCTCACAAACTCCCTGAGAAAAAAGAGAAACCCAGAATGGTGGAAATCCCCCTTTCCAAGATGGCACCTGCCACAGGCGATGGCACGTAGGGAGTCAAAGGGCAAGTGGTGTCAGACCCTCCCCCCCACCACGGTGGCCTTTACAGGCGACCACACGGTCTGGAGACAAAGGGGAAGGATGGCAGGAAACCCTGGCGGGAATGAAGGAGGTTACCCAGCAGTTCTGGTGGCAAATGAGAAGTGATGGTGTGTGTGGGGTCAGCGCTGCCGCTCACTGCATCCACTGGACTCTGCTGGGTTTATTATTATATAGATTTCAACATGCAATTGTGTGATATTTCACTTTTCAGAAGTAGTTGGTTATGTTTCTTCTAGGCTTTTGTTACATACTTTCCCAAAGGTGGATCTCATCAGACTGTGCGGCAAGCATCAGAAAATTGTAAGGTTAGAAGCGCTCACCTTGAGTCCTGTGTGCAGTTTTGGGCACCACAATAAAAAAACACATTAAGCTATTAGGGAGTGTCCAAAGGAGAGCAATGAGGATGGTGAAGAGTCTGGAGGGGAAGCCGTACAAGGAGTGGCTGAGGTCACTTGATTTGTTCAGCATGAAGGAGACTGAGGGAAGACCTCATTGTGGTCTTTAACATCCTCACAAGGGGAAGAGGAGGAGTAGGCTCTGATCTCTTCACTCTCATGCCCAGTGACAGGACTCGAGGAAATGGCAGGAAACTGAGTCAGGAGAGGTTCAGGTTGGATATCAGGAGAAGGTTTTTCACCCAGTGAGTTGTTGGCGCTGGAACAGACTTCCCAAAGAAGTGGTCACAGCACCAAGCCTGACGGAGTTCAGGAAGCATTTGGACAATACTTTTGGGCACATGGTGTGACTCTTGGGGTGTCCTGCACAGGGCCAGGAATTGGACTCGATGATCCTGATGGGTCCCTTCCAACTCAGCATTTGATTCTGTAATAAAAAGAAAGACCTGTCTAGTTTGTTGGTTGTAGAGTGTTTTTGCCCTTTAGTTCCCAGACCATGAGAGATGTGTTCAACCCAGCATCATCGCAGAGAAGTGCCAGTGTTTCTAGGAATCAGGCAAACTAATTTTATTTTCATTTTCTAATTAATGTTAAATGGCATCTGAGTGAGTAGCCAGAACGGTACTAGTGTACCAACTTGGCTAACTTCTGAACATCCATTTGACCTGAAAAATGAGGTAGAAGTCCATAGAAATTGCAAATCAGCTAATCTACTGAGAACAAGCAGAAAACCCCAACACAAGTGTAGAGACAAAATCAGAAGAACCTAGGTGCAATTCGAGCTGTAATTAATTAAAAGTTGGCATGCAGTTATTGTGCATACACTGTTAGCAGAGGGGAGACATGGCACAATTTGGTCTAACATGCAACAGGAAGAAAAATAATAATGTTGAGAAAACTGAGGTATTTGATGCTATTTTTGTCTTCCCCAAAAGCTTAACTGTTGGACACTAAATATGATTAGGAAGGATGTACAAGAATTCAGAACATGTCATGGAAATAAAAGGTCAGAAAATGCTCAGATAAATCAAATTACAAATTATAAAGAAGGTATTGGGACTCAGTGAAAATAATGTTTGGGTACTTCAAGAACTAGCTAAAGCAGTTTAAAACAGTAGCTATTCTCTTCTCTTCTCCTTTGTGGATAGTAATGGAGTTTACATAAAAATGGAAGACACCAAACAATAATGATCCCCTTTTAAAATGGGAAAAGGAGGAATGAGGGAATTGTGGACTGGTCAGCCTAACATCAGTTTCAGGAAGATACTGAAACAAATAAACAGTTGTAAATGCTTGATAAAGAAATCAAGCCAGTGTGGATTTCTGAAGAACGAACAGCATTAAAGTTACCTGTTTCCTTCTGTGGTAGCTTATGGCATGTCTTGTGGACAGGGAAAACCCATGGAAGATAGGAAACTTGGCTTTGGGTAGGTAAAAGGCAGGTAAGGGCTTTGATATGTTATGATAGTGCTCTAAGATGCTAAAAGAAATTTGCTTTGGAAAAAAGTGTGTGAAGCAAGATTAGGATTTGTGTTTTTACTGCATTTTAATTAATAAACAATAGTAGCTTTTTGTTAAATAGAAGAGAACTCTTCAGTGGGATTCTTCCATGATATGTGCTGGATATGGTACTTGTGCAATGTTTTCATAAGAATTTGGATGAGGAAATATGAATTTCCTTATTAAATTTGCAGATAAAACCATCTGCTAAGGGGCTGTAGGCATATAGCCTAGGATTACAGTTCAGATAATTTTGGCAAGTTAAAGAAAGGATCTGAAAAACAGGGTAAGTTTTGGTACAGACATACGCAGATTTAGTTAGGAATAATCAAATGCACAGGGAGCAGAGGAGGAATGCTTACTTCAGCAGCAGGAGCAAGTTCTGGAGGCTAAGTTGAATATGTCACCAGTGTCATGCTGTGTGAGAGGAGAAAGCAAATGCTCTCTATAAACCAAATTGTTTCTGTAAAATGGGGTGATACCTCTGTACCATTTGATACTGGTAAGACTTCATTTGGAGTACTGTCCCTGGTTTTGGGTATCACATTTTAGGAAGAGTGTAGATCAGTTGACGATGAGTAGAAAGCAGCAAGAAATACCAAAGGTTTAAAAACTGTGAGGAACAGTTGCAGAAATGAGTATGTAGATTATAGGTGGTATTCCTGATTTGTTTTAAAATGGTTGTGCTTTTGAGTCCTCTTATCATTTAAGGCAGTTGTTTAACTCCTGATGACTGCTAGGGATCTTTCAGTAGAGTTGGAACCATCTGGATCTCACTTATGTCAGCTTTCATTTACAAATATTTCCTGGATTTTTTTAAGAGAGTGAGCACAAGAGTGAGAGCTTTAAGGACTCTGTGACTTGCAGCTGCAGTTCAGAATTTGGCTGGAAAATCTGCAAGGCCTGGGAAATAAATATCATTGCCCTCCTGTTCTCCCTGGGGTTGAATTATAGATTTGAAAGTTACCACTGGCAGTGGCAACTTTCTTCCACCCAGCAGCATCCTATTCCTGTTCCTGCTCCCTAAGCATGACCCTGGCATTTGTCTGTCTGCTGGTTCAGTTGCTTGTAGCGTAGTCACTCTGGAGAAACTGGCCACAGTGACAGCTTTCTTTGGAGTACAGCCTTTTTGATCTGGGTGGAGATGCCACACCGTGGGATAGTTTTTTTCCTCTGCTCATGTTTACTAACAAACTCTGACTCTTACAGTCTTCACTATAAACTGGGTTTTGCATGCCACTGAGAAGTTATGCGAGTCAGGGCTTTAATACAGTAAAAGAGAAACAAAACACAAATCCAGTGCTGGTATTGCAATAATTCTGTTTTAAAAAAACAAACACGGTTTCCTGATATCTGTCAATTACACACGTACAACCTTAATATTCACAGACTTACAGCACTTCAGAAGATTCTGTTTACATTTATCGTGAGTCTGATTTGTCTTTCTGTCACTGTTTCCAATATCCTTCCTGGTGTGTTCCAACTAATCCAATTTCCTAATTGATCTGAAAGTTAAGTGCATGGGGAAAATCTGTTACATTCACAAAGGTCATGCCAACCACAGGGAATTGGATTTTTACTAAATTGCAAAAGCTTTTAAATCAGTCTTACAGTAAGTACCTCATTTTAACCTTATCCATGGAGGGATGATGTGACCATGTAATTCTGAAAACCTCACATAGGAGAACTAGGTCTGTCTCTGACTGACATGTCTTGTTTTTTGCCAGAGAAAAGGAGCAGCTGAATGCGCTACTGCCGGTGGCCCAGGTAAGTTTAATAGTTACTCTTTTCACATGTTTTCTTGTGAGTATCTATGAAGAGTCCTTCATTGCGTCCACTTTGCCTGAATACTGATACTGTTATTGTGGCAACACTGTTTAGAAAATGGGCTTTGTTCACTCAAAACCTGCAGGCGTTTGGCTTTGGCAGAGGTGCACAGAGTTAACAAGGTAGGGCTTTTTTCAAGGCTCTTGTATGAGCTTGCATAGGTTCTATTTGAAAATTTCCATATTGAACATGCAGCATCCTTTTTTTTAATCTCTACTGCTTGAGCTAGATAACCTTGTGATGTGCTACACTGTGACACAGTCTGTTCTGCTGGATTGTTGCCTGTAACACCCAAAATAAGAGGGCAGCCAACTGCTGCCATGGCTAAAATAAACCCCTTGTAGCTGATCTAATTGTTGGTACTTGACATACCAAAGAGCAGACCACCTACCCTGAGGTGTGTGAAAATAGCTGTGTATGTCATTGGTTTTCTTCCCATACCACTTGTTCCCCAGTTTCAGACCATCTTTGTTCAGGAGAGATGACAGATTACAGCATAGAAATGCCTTCATCCACAAGTGAGAGTCAGGTAGAGAACAAGCAACAAGGTAACTAAGGGAAACAAGAATTAAGGCTTAAACAGGCCAGTATATTGACTGCATTATCATAAGTCCTATCAGGAAGTACATGAAATCCTATTGGAATTTATTTTTGCTTTTTCTCATGTGTGTATCTTTTCCCTCGTGTACGTTTTCAACATCCTCTGTGGAGGAGAGGGTGACTTTGTCTTACAGTTAAACATCAGTGAAAGTTACCAGCATCTTCCATCGCCCAGTTACCACGTATCAGCTAGAAATTTCCTGTTACTTCAGTGCGGAGAATAGAGTAAGACAGAATCTTCAGCAGTCAGCTGTCAGCCACCTAGTGATCCTAAAGAATGCCAAGAAATTATGGGTGGGGTTTTGTTGGGCTGTGGTTTGAGTGGATACAGTCCTGCTTCATGCACGTATCCGTTCCAGCCCCAGATTCTGATGGTCAGATCCCCATTTCAGGAAACAGTGGAATTTCCAGAGCTCTTAATGAATTTCTGGGAAATCTTAAGCTCTTAAGCAGTCTCTGCATATATGTATTCATACACAGTTGCTTTCTCCTATATGTGTGTGAGTTCAGAAAGAGAGAACGGCCTTTCGGGCTGCTTTTATCCAAATTGCAGCGTACAGTGGCCAACAGATAGAGAGGCTCTTCTAAAAATTCACTGAACCCAGTGAGCTTCTTTGTAGGATTCATAAAGGAGATAGATTGCTGAGAAAAAAGACATATCTGAAGATCCAGTAGTTCCACCTTTAGCTTTTACACCATGAATGATTGCAGGATGCTTGGAGTCATCTTTCTGCAGGTGGTGAGTACAAGGCAAGCGCAGGGGACGGGAAGAGTGAAAGGTCCAGGCAAGGAACACATACAGGTTGAAGAAAGTGCTTTAACAGTGTTATAAATTCTTTAAGGTGGAAACAGTAGACACTGACGAGGTGGATATTCCCCTGCAAGAAGAAGAGAGACGTCAGATGGAGGAGATCTTAAGGCTGGAGAAGGAGATTGAAAAGTTGCAGCAACAGAAGGAGGATCACATGTCTGTCATCTCTGAAGACACCAGGAATGAAATCAATCGGCAGCGAGAAGAAGAGATACAGAGGTTGGAAAAGGAGGCATCAAGGGTTGCCCAGGAATTCTTGGAGCTGCTGGATTTTGGCAATCTGGATGAAAGTGTGCAGAACTTAGAGCGCTCACTTTCTAGTGAGGGGACACTCAACATTGACTGCAGCCTGGTGGCACCCCTGGCTGAAGAAGAAGTCGATGAGGGTTTTCATGCCGATGATGATGGACGGCCAACTTCCGGTTTGGTGGTCTCGAATCAGCATGGCACCGGAAACAGCGGTAACTACTCAAAGGAAGTTGCAAACACAAGCCTTTTGCATCTCCAGAGGGAAGTGGGAGAGGCTGTCCCTGCTCCAGGACTGCCTGTGGAAAGGACCACTAGCTCCAAGGAGCAGAGAGCCCTCTCTGACCCAGCAGAAAGCGTTTACAGCACTGTGTCCGATACACAGAGGAGTAACAGTGGGGAGGCCGGAGAGCCCATTTACACTTCCCCCCCAGATGTGGAGTCCGACTACGACCATGAGGAGTTTGATGGCTATGGAGATGCAGGTAACGCCTCAGCTGAGCCTCCGAATGGTGAGGAGGGTCTGAGACACTCCCATGGTACCAGCCTGGACTCCAACCGTGGTAGCCTGGACTCGGTGAGAATCCCTCCCTTCACCTTTCTGGATATTAGTGTGACTTTGCTGATGTTTATAACATCTTTGCCTTCTTACTGTCTGCCTGCTCACTCTGGGTATAGTTACTAATATATAACTCTCTCTTATATCAATAATCAGCTTGAAAAAACGGGAAGAGTCATAGATAGGCTGAAGGCCAGAGGGCTTGTGATTGTCTGGTGTCTGCTGGCACACAAGCTAGTACATGTGTACCTATTTTAGATTGTTTCTATTGCCATATGTTAATATAACACCCTTTAGGAGGAAGGCAAGCAGACAACTGGTATTTTGTAGGTATATGTTCTACCTTAGAGAGATTTCACAGAAGGGGCCTAAGGTTCCAGTGTGCAGTGACAAGAAGAAATGGAAAAGGCTGGGATTTGATTTGTCTCCATCACTAAAACTTCTCTTGCTCTAGTTCTGTTCAGAGTCGAGGGTTTATTTTCAGCTGCTGTGTACAAGTTAAGCTATTCTAAAGCTGGAAGAAATTACTGTGCTGATTGGGCTGGGTCCCAGTGCTCACAACCAAGGTCACTGAACCATTTTTATTCCTGCTGCAGGGACAGTGATAGGGTGGTAAAGCTGGGCTATTGGCCTTGCACTTGCAGCATCTCAGCTTAGATCCCACACTGGCTCTGGACTTCCTGAGTGCCCTCAGGCCTGAGTGCCCTCAAGTTGCTTAATAATGCAATGATAAATCCCCTTACAGAACAGGATGTCAAAGCCCACATAAGATTGTGAGGAGTTCAGGTGTAAAGCCAATGATAGCCACAAAAACACTTCCGATAAATGACATCCTGAGAAGAGACACTTGAAATACAAAGTATCTTTTAGAAAACTATTGAATTTTTATTTTATTTTTAGGAATTCAATTTACTTCTTTCAGTATGTTTTCCAGTGACAGATTGTGACTTTTCTTAAAAAGTTGCATGATTTTCTTGTTTGCATTTCCCTAATGTCAGCTGCCAGCCAGCAGAATTTGTTATGATTTGATCTGCTTGAGTAAAGGTACCGTCTCTGTGGGCAGAAAATCACTGTCAGGTAATCTTCAAATCATGAATCATTCTGTCACAGCTTAGGCCAGTTCCTACCATTCTTCTTATAACACAAAGAGAAGTGGAGGGTTTTATTGGCTCATCAGTGAGTAAGACTAATGAAAAGCCAGTTGATAACTTTGTCATAGTGTGAGCCCCAGGAAGAGATAACCACAGCTGAGGCAAGATCCCGTCAGTAGCTGCTGTTCCAAGGCTACCTGGTTTTTGAAACTTAATGCCAAGGGAGAGAATGAATGAGTGGACCAGGGATGAGACAAAAGAGGAGCACAAAGGGGTCACAGAAAGAAGAGAGAAGGGAAAATGAAAAGAAGCAAGGAAGTTGAGTTTGAGGAAGGAAAAGGTCTAAGGAACTGCCTTCATTAGTATTAAATTAATAAAGCAAATCAAAGGAAATTGTATTTAAGGTAAAGGAAATTATTTTGTGTGTGAAGTACTTTCTTATGGCTGAGGGCCTTTATCTAGTTGGAGAACAGAGATGAGTAAATTCCGTACTATTATTCCAGTAATTCAGATTGATGTTTTTAGGTTTCAGTTATGCTGGACTGTGCTTTTTCTCCTAATCAACCCAAAGCAAGTATTTTCCTTGCTGGGGTTAAATCACTATTCAATCTTGTCTGGCATTGTGGCCTTTCTGCCAGAAAAATCAGAAAACTTCTCCAAAATGAAAAATTCTCTCTTAATCCCATCAAATTAGATTTTGCAAGGTGGGCTCTGCCTTGAATCAGGAAGTTTTGTTACTGCAGGGAACTGGAGCTTTCTAGCCATGTCCACTGCTCTCCTTTCAGGTATGAAAATTCTGTGCTCTTGCTTTAGGCATTAATGGATAAGCTGTCAAGCCTCTACTTTTACCACAGTGCTTTTTTAGCTAAGGGCCTATGTATAGTTTTGCACCTCCTGATCATGTGACCTCTCTAACCCTGTTAATTGCTCCAGTCCTCCTGTGACCAGGAGAACCCAAGTAGCCTGTATCTCTTTTTTTTTCTTTAGTTTCTGGACAGCGAAGAAGAAGTGGATGTTTACATTGATACAGACGAAGAGTTTTGTAATGGACGAGTCACTATCTTCAATGGCTCAGGGCCGCCCTATTTTCACAGTTATCTCTACATGAAAGGTAAGTGGATTTTGCCAAAACCGTGGATGGATGGGATCCAGGAAACCTGATTTTCTCTTCTCTTTATCCAGAATCATCATCTTTATTTGCTCTTAGTTCTCAGCTTATTCTCCTTTTTTCTTCTTCTTATTTAAAACAACAAATAAAGAGATAGGAGCTGGGTGTCAGGGATATGTTTGCCACTGAGACCTAATTGTTCCTACTTGGTATGGGCTTAAATGATTAATTCTCAGCTACGAAACTGAAGTCAGAACAAAAATACTTGGATAGTGCATATATTTCTGTATTTTGCTTTTGTTCACTAGTTCTGTTCTGTTTTTTCTATGTCTGAAGTTAAGCACAACTTTGTCTCCTTCAGTTCCTTTGTTTCACGTAGGAACTGAAGTGGCAACTGCTCCTGCCCAGGAGCAGGATCAGACTGGAAGCATGGCCCCCGTTGCACGTCTGCTGAAATTTTGCTCCCTCGCTTTGCAGGAGGTCTCATGAACCCGTGGCGGCGGCGCTGGTGTGTCCTGAAGAACGAGGCCTTCATGTGGTTCCGCACCAAGCAGGAGGCCCTGAAGTCAGGCTGGCTCTACAAAAAAGGCGGAGGAATGTCAACGCTTTCGCGCCGCAACTGGAAGCGCCGCTGGTTTGTGCTTCGAGAATCCAAGCTGATGTACTTCGAGAATGATAGTGAGGAAAAGCTGAAGGGGACTATTGATATCAGAAGGGCAAAGTGAGTGCAGAAATAAATCCCTTTGATCCCTAGTATTCGCTCTCTAAACCAGTAATGAAGGGTCCGGTGCTGCTGCTCATCGGCCTGTGTATCTCCCATGGTGCTTGGAGAATCAGAAACAACGGAAGGAAAAGGCAATTACAGCATCTAGTTTTACTCTGGAGGGAGTCTGCAATTACTTGATAGTTCTTTTCCCAGTCTTGCATTTCGTAATCCAGCAGAAGCTCTTTCCAAGCCATGGATGGAGCCAGACCAGGAGTGGCTAATTAAGTACATACCCCATGCATTCTCTCCTACCCAGACTCCATCTGTTTTCTGGCTTCTCCAAGCATTTCACAGAGGTATTATGAAGCTCACAGCGGGATTTGAATTTGGCAGCATGTACTGTGCCTTTTCCTGAGTCCTGAATGCTCTTTCTGCTGCCATAGTCAATTCCTCAGCTCCTGCTGTAAGAAAGGACTGACTGGTCACCTATTAGCATTATGTGGACCTGTAAAGTGCCAAAAAGAATGGCACACCTGCCTTTGTAAACAGATCTCTGTATCAACCTTCCTGTTATCTCTTCTTCCATTTAGCCTGCTGGTGTCTTGAAAATCCATGTAATGCCTTAAGCTTTGGTTTTTAACTGTACAAATCTTTTAAAACATCTTGATGTATATTGGCTGAATTTTGTATTTCTGTCAGAGTTACAAGCCATCTGAACAAGTGATTTCCCTTCTGTGTGGTGAAGGGCATGATGTGAAAGAATCGACCAGATGGAATTCAGGCCTGTGAAAGGTTTTTAGCTTTGGCTCTTGTGCTTTCTTTTCTTCCAGAGAGATTGTGGATATTCATGAAAAGGAGAATGCCTTGGACATTGTGACAGAAGACCGAGTTTACCACATTGTTGCAGAGTCACCAGAAGATGCCAGGTACAACAGGGAGTTCTGTTAGGTTTGTTGATTCCGTGCAGGTCTGACCCAGGTACTCATGGGAGAATTGGAGAAACATAATCAATTCCCTTTTGCTGGAGAAAAGGGGGGATTTGTTCCAGAGTGCCGTTTCGGGCTTCCTGGGACGTACCACACCTACTCTGGGGACTTGATGTTACAGCTACCAAGGTTGTGGTTCAGCCTGCCAGTCACAGGACTGCCAGCTTCTCACATGGCTGTGAGCATGCCGAATTCAAGGGTTGCTTCAGCAGACACACAAACCTTAATATAAACTGGAACATCTAATAGCTGATTTATTTATTTAATGGAATCTTGAATCAAACAAAAAGTCTATTCATGTTGTCTGTAAATGATTGCGAGAGCAGCTGGGTTTTGTCCAGGAGACAGAAAAAAGGCTGCAGCTTATCAGAGTCTGTAGTGTCATCTGATAAAATCTTCCCAGTGCAAAGCAAACAAGTGACTCATGTCCTTCCTTCTTGGCATCCTGGCCAGACAGTGGGAATCAGTTGTTTAAGGGCAGGTTGGACAACCTGTCCTGGCTATGCAAAGCCAAGTTAAGAGGTTACTGTCCCCAGCCACTCATGTCTTCCCTCTTTTACCACTTTTGCCAAGGTTTCTGCCCTCTCAGCCCTGACAGTGTAACTGTTTCTCTGATCTACTGATTCGGTGACGTTATTTAGGGAATATTAATATTTTGTTTGGTGTACGGAGAGAAAGAGGGAAGAATTACAGTTTAACAGAAATAGATTGAAGAAGAGCCACATGGACAAGAAACAGGCAAATGTAGGGGACCAGTAGCAGAAGGAACAATAAGTTCTTAACCCAGAACTTCCACAACTGCAGTAGGCATGCCCTAAGATAACACTGCAGAATTGTTAGGACAAGTGTAAACCAAATGTGGCCTCTGTCTATGCCCTAGCAGTCTCTGTTCTGAGGGAGAAGAAAGCACCACCACTTGCAGTAGCAAAGGGCAGATAAGCAGATGTCATAGAGTATCCAGTTTGAGAATCCTCCACGAAGTATAGGTGTTTGCTGATCTCCCTGGAAGCTGCAGATAAGAATCTGCTTTTTCTGCAACACCGGTTAGCCTCCAGATATGTCTGTAAGAGAAGCCCTTTCACAGACAAAAAAATTAACTCCAAATTCACTTATAAACAAACTCATGATTAATTGCCAACCGTATGACTTTCAAGTTTATTAGCAGATCAGAGAGAGACTAATCAAGAAGGCTCCCAGGCGTCTCTTAAGATTTCTAGTCTAGGAAGATTCCCAACTAACCCTGTTTTTATGAGTGCTGTATGCTCTTCTCAGTCTGCTGGCATGGGTTCCCTGTAAAGCCACTGCCTACTTAGAGTTCCTTGAATAACAAGTAGAAAACTGGATTTTGCAGGAGCAGCTGTCCGTGGGTTGAAGAACGTGCACAGAATTTTCATGGATAAATAAGGAGGAAGGAAGACATTAGAATCTGGTATGATCAGCCCAAGAGACATTTTGTGGCATAGTACTCAGGAAATTGTGAATGAAGAAATTTTCCCAGTGGCATCTTTCCAGGTTCCTTGATCATGTTCTCGAGCCAGTTTCACTACCGAAAGTTTAATTCTGATTCTGTTTTGATTGGCAGCGGTTGGTTTAATGTCCTGAGCCGAGTACACAGCGCTACAGCACAGCAGCTGAGGGAAATGCAGGATGAACAGGCCAATCCAAAGAATGCTGTGGTGAGTTACTGTGCAACCAGCCTGTGGGCATGCTTGGAGCCCTCTGTGTTTAACTATTTGTGCATGTTTTTCCAGCACATGCAGTGCTGTACTTCATGAGCAGTATAAGAAAGTTGGACGGTAATTAGAAAGAAACAGCAAAGGTGATAGCAAAGAGGATAAGCAGTGGGGAACATGGTGCTTGTGGTGGGTTGTGCAGCTTGATCGCAGATAGCTCTTTTTGGTTGGAGGAGAAGAGGGAGGCTGCCTCATGCAGATAAAATGTCTTTGGATCGGACTAGTCTGGGTCGCAGTTATTCCAGACAGAAGATAGCAGTTGGGAGGAACGGTATATTTATGTATTTTGCCAGTACAGAGGTAATAGCTAAGGTTATTTCAGATCTTCATGATACTCTCTGGAAACTTGTAACTGTTTTTCCTCCAGTCCTGTGGAGCCCTTGCACACCTTATGCTGTTTAGGGAGCAAAGATGACTCACTTGTGCCTTTCTCATATGTTCATTTCTACTCAAGCTATTGGAATTCAGAGGAATGGTTTCAATTTCAGTCCTATTCACAAAGGAGGATGCCTGTAATCTAAAATGCAATCTGTGTCTTCTTCACGCTACAGGGAACCCTGGATGTTGGGCTTATTGACTCTGTCTGTGCCTCAGACAATCCCGATAGGTATGTACAGCAGTCTGACCATCTCTTAAAGCAGAAACTCCCTACAGTATTTTTGTGGGGAGGTCCAGGTTTCCTTTGGGGTTTGTATTTGTTTAAACTCCTAGATCTTTTCTCCAAATGAATAAACACAGCTGATATCTTTAGCTTGTTTCAAGCAATGTCACTTCATAGGCATGAAGTCCATATACGTATTGTCTTAGCATCAAAGTTTCTCCTTCAACTCCTAAAAGTGAAAACAGCATAATCTCAATGCTAATAAATGATAGTACTACCTGTTATCAGCACTGATCAAATAAGTCCAGAAAAAGCAACACTTCCATTTTTTCAACAGAGCAACTTTGAGTTAATCTTTTAACTGTAGGGGAAAGAAACAGCATTGTGGAGGAATAATGGATGAATTTAGAAATCTGTGTTATTCTTTGTGATACCTTTGCCATGCAACAGAGCACAGACCTTTAGTTAGTTAGTTTCAGAGAAGAGATGATGGGACATTTCATATCACTTTATGTTAACATTTAATTATTTCCCACATGTTAACAGGTTCAGCCAGGGCAAAGATACTTACCACACTGCTGAAGTAAAATATTAGCTATTAAGTTACTTACCTCTGTGGTCTGGGGTTTTTTTCCTTACACACGTTGCTAGGACTTTGTAGTTACTAGTTTAGAAAATGCATTTCAGAAGTGAACTAAGATTTCATTGATCAAAACATTTTAGGCAGTTCTCAGCCTGTACTCCTCATAATTAATCTATGTACCAACTAGGAACAAACAGAAAGCTGAACAGTCAAAATTTGTTTATGTATGTGCTGAGGTGTGCTTTTCTGGAATAGCAATGTTTGAAGCAATGTTAAAAAAATTCTGAGGAGAATGCTTATTCTCAACCAACATTTTTATGCAGCTTATTTTTATCTTGCATAGATTTATGCATTTTTCTAACAGAGCTCGATTGCACCTTTTGCTTCATACTTGCATTCTCCTTTTCAAATTCTCTGTTTACGGGAAGGTGAAATGACTTTGGGTGTGCTGTGAATTATTTGCATGGTTATGACTAATTTTAATGCTTTTGTTTTCTGGCAGACCGAATTCTTTTGTGATCATCACAGCCAATCGCGTGATTCACTGCAACAGTGACACTCCTGAGGAGATGCATCACTGGATCTCCCTGCTGCAGAAACCGAAAGGCGAATCCAAGGTCGATGGCCAGGAATTCCTTGTGAGAGGTGAAAGGAAATACATGCAATTACATGTGAAATTCATCTTCTGTTTATAATCTGACAGGGAGACTTGATTGTTGCTAACTGGATCTAGGGTTTTGCTGCTCCCCAAAAACTGTCATTCTCTGCCCCCCTCCAGCTTCCTGCCATGTCACGTGTGTGCTAGCCCTGGCTCTTATGTAATTCCCTGCCAGGTGGAAAAAAAATAAGTAGTTCATATGTTTAATTTTCTGATGTTAGTTCTAGCCTATTTAAGCATGTCCAGAAAATGCCATCAGGGAATAGGAAGGAGCGTGGCTGCTGATGAGGAGCAGCTGGCTTAGATGGACTATAACATGACACTGTGGCTTTTGTTGTCAGCTCGGTTCCTTCTGACACCTGTCATGTAGAGAGGGAGGGAGAGAGATCTTTGTGGGATTGCTGCTGTCCTCAGCTAAACTAACTAACCTGATTGTGGTAGACATAGTGAGGTGAGAAAAATTCTCTGAGGCTGAGCAAAAGGTTTAAATTACATCTTTAGTCAGAGCTTAGTTGAAGACGGCAGAGCATGAGTAGGGATCACATATATATTGCAAAATATTCCCCCATTTATCTTAAATGTTTTTAAATTTCCTCTATACTTTGAGCTCATCACATGGTCTTAAATGTATGAAGACACTCATGATCCAGTCTGTGGAAAGCAAGTGCAGGAGCAAATTGCCTTGCATCTTCCAGAAATGTCTATGAAGGAATAAAGGTCTGAGAGTGGTCATGACAAGGCAGAAGGAGAGGAAGAAAAGGGTCACCAAAATGTGGCAAAAGCCTTCGACCCTAGTTGTAAAAATTTCAAGGAGATTGAATGATACAAAGGAGACTATCAGACAACAGTTTTAGTACCTTGACTTCAAAATACTTAATTGCAAGGCAGCAGTTCCTTTTATCTGGTGTTGTTCGTTAGTTAAAAAGGAATGATCCTTTGCAAAGTCAGTGTATGCTCTGCTCTTCATAATAAGATGGCTGTGTGACAGCAGTGCAGGCACAAAGGCATATATTCAGGAAGGTCTGTCTCTGTCTTCTCTTTATATGGAGCCTCTTGGTTCAGTCCCACGTTTTTTGAACACTTTGCCTTGTGGGTGGACATTGATTTTTACACCTCTGAGTAGAAAATTGTGTTTTTGACAGCTTTAGCAATGCAGGCGGTAATTTTTTTCTGTTAAAGCATTGAATTTTCTTAATCTTTTTTATTTTTGTCCTTATTTTGCGACAAATCTAAAATGACAGTGGAATTATTTGTCCTGACCATGGGAGCAAGAGATGCACGTAATGACACGTTTGTGTTTCTGTGCTAGGCTGGCTTCATAAGGAGGTTCAGAGCAGCAACAAGATGTCCTCTCTGAAGATGAAGAAGCGCTGGTTTGTTCTGACCAACACTGCCCTCGACTACTACAAGTCATCCGAGCGCACGGCTGCCAAGCTGGGGACGCTGGTGCTCAACAGCCTCTGCTCCGTAGTGCAGCCCGACGAGAGGGTCTTCAAAGACACAGGTGAGAGGGAGAAAATGGTATAAAGAGCAGACTCCAGGTGTGCAGTTCCTGCAGAGGGCATGGTGCAGGACTGTAGTGGTGTGTCCTGTTGAGAAGGCAGTTATCTTGGTGTCATCTGAGGCTTTGTGTCTGGCTGCAAACATCTCTGCCCATGGAAACTGTAAGAGATTTGTTAAGAGCCAGGGAACAGTCTGCAGGTGACTGTAAGTGCCTCACGCCTGATGGAGATACACAGTGCTGGTGTTTCTCGCTGAGTAGAGTCACTGCTTACTTACCTCAGTGTTCCAAGCAGGGTAACAGGTGTGAGGTCCTGTAGTTGACACTAATTATTGGTGCATCTCCAGAGCTGTCACCTTGTAGCATGACCTACATTTGTCTCTGGGGTCAGTGCTAACCTCTTAAATAGCAGCCATCCCATCCACTGTAAGGCTTTGTTACAGCATCACTCAGCTGGATAGAAACAAAAGATGACAAAGGCCTGTGTTTGCTTTCTGTGCAACATGACGGAGTTCTCGGAAAGCAGGATCTGGCATGGTCTTCCATGGCCTCCCTTAGGAGTTTGGAAGGGAACCCAGATTATGGGGTAAAGGGTGAATCCCCCTTACAAAGATTATGAACCTTAGAAAAAGACTTGAAATACTGGACATTTGAGTACTGGAGTTGCTTGGGATACCTTTTCAAGGGGCTAGAAGCTGGAAGTATTTAGTGAAGTGAGATGAGAGGAAATTTATTCTGCTCATTCATGAAAAATTGTCCACATTTTTGGTATCAACAGATGTCTAGGACTGCCTTTAGCAGATAGAATTGCCATCACCTTGACGTGTTCTCTCAGGTTGTCAAACACATATTTTTTAAAGTTCTGAGAGTTGATTTGGCAATCTGACTGAGTGCTGTGTGTAAAGTGGTCATTTTCCAAGCAATTAACAGGACAGTGTAGCCCAAATGCTGTCTGTGAAAGTGAGCTGCCTGGTTGGCAGGCAGGTAGTCAGGTTACACTGCAAGAGACTTGCATCTTGGAAAGCTGTCTTTGTACCAATCTAGATTGGGACTTTCCTGTTGTTAAATATGTTTTGGGAATGGGCATGTTAATGTCTATCTAGTGGATTTTAACCAGACACACCATATGTTGTTATCAAAGCAGCAAAGATTTTCATCAGCCACAAGCTACAGGCAAAAAGAGAATCAGTGATCTCTTAATAATCAAGTCCAACCATTAGTCTAACATTGTGAAATCCACCACTAAGCCATGTCCCTAGGTGCCACATCTACACATTTCTTAAATGCCTCCAGGGGTGGTGACTCAACCACTTTCCTGGGCAGTCTGTTGACAACCCTGTCCTCTTGTCGTATTGCTTGTTACTTGGGAGAAGGGACAGACCCCCACCTGGCTACAGCTTCCTTTCACGTAGCTGTAGATAGTAATAAGGTCCCCCCTGAGCCTTATTTCCTCCAAGCTGAACACCCCCAGCTCCCTCAGCCACTTCTCAGAGGACTTGTGCTCCAGACCCTTCTCCAGCTCCATTGCTCTCCTTTGACACCCAAGATGGTCTGCTCCATAACCTTCCCCGGTATCGAGCCCAGACTGACGGACCTGTAGTTCCCCAGATTCTCCTCCTGGCCCTTCTTGTAGGTGGATGTCACATTTGCTGACCTCTGGTCAACTGCACAGTATGGAAGCCAGTTTCACCGTCCAGCTTCGTTTCCACCTTTGTTTCTCCACAGGCTACTGGAACATCATAGTCCACGGGCGAAAGCACTCATACAGACTGTACACCAAGCTGCTGAACGAAGCCATGCGCTGGGCCTCTGCCATTCAGGGTGTCATTGACAGCAAGGTTCCCATAGAAACACCTACCCAGCAGCTCATTCGTGACATCAGGGTAGGTGGCATCCTGCTAATTCCCACATGAGCTGGGAGCAGCCAGACCACCACTGGCCTAACCCAGTCACTGCTGAGAATGTGGCTCAAAGTGGGGTTGCTGTCTTAAGGGGAAAATGCAAAAGAGTAAAAAAATAAACTTAGACAACTGTGCAACAAAAAAAATTCAAATATTGCATGAATTTTATTTTGTTATTACCATTTTTTTTGTTATTATTTATTTATTTTGTTATTATGAATTTTATTTTGATATGCATAAGTCTAGCCTATGACTCTGTGCAGTTAAAAATTGCATACAGAATTACACCATCAAGTATTTCCAAATCTTTGCTCTATCCTTTCCACTCCTAAGCATCTTCCAGACACAAATACAAAAAAAATCCATTCCTACCAGCCATCTGACTTTGATGTACTCTAAAGTTCTCTTCATACCTTAGGCTTGTATGGTTAAATATCAGAGTAAGGGGTGGAAAGACAATATCCTTCAAAATAGCAGAAATTGTACTGCAGGAGTAATTTTTGAGAAGAAACTTGCCAGAAACGTTGGCAGATAAACCTAGAATCATTTAAGAAGACACACCATAGCGTATTTCAGAAGAAACGTGTTCATGATGACCTCTAAACTAGATGCAATTAGCTAGTTTGTATTTAGGAAGAAAGAACTGGGAGTGACTGTAGAGAATCTTGGAAAACTTCAGCTCAGGGTTCAAGGACAAATGGAAAGTTATGTATTGTTAGGGAAGGAGTATAGGACAAAATGCAGAAGAATGTGATCCAGTGTGTATGATAGTGACAGGCCTGGATTTTGAACACCATGGAGCATTTTGGTTGTTAATTCTGTAAAAACATGTAGTACAACCCAACAACTTGAGAACAGGCTCATTATTGCATACTGAAAATGGTTGATCTGTGGTCAGAAAGTCCATTAACCCTGTCCTGTTAAAAGCTTGAAGGATATAGAAGCGAGGGATCATGCCATATGTATTACACAAGCCATGCTTGAAGGCAAGATTCTGTGCTTGGTGACCTGTGGGATGATGTAGCGTGGCTGTTCTTGTGTTTAATTTTCAGAAATAATGTACAGGGTAATTTTTAGATACGGATTATGCTTTGATCGCTTAGTACCCCTGGGCACCTTCAGAAATTTAGACAAAGGTGGTTGAGCATTAACCTAAATGTATAAGGGCATCCTGGCAAGGGCTGTGTGCATTTGAGGATAATTATTTTTTCTTTCTTTTCCAGGAAAACAGCACAAACTTTGAAGTAGTGGAACAGACGTATAGGAGGAACCCAATCTTGCGATACACCCAGCACCCCTTGCATTCCCCCCTGCTCCCACTACCCTATGGAGATGTTAGTGTCAACTGTAAGTATTTTACCCAAGTGACAGAATCCACTCACGTTTGGAGGGTGAGTGAGGAGCCTGAGCACCACAAAATGGGCCTGTAAGCTCTCTCTGTGCAGGTGAAGTCTGTTTGGGGCAGTGTAGCCCACAGGGCTCAGGGAGAGAGCAGTCCCTTTCTCTTTCCCTTTCTTCTCTGGAGTGTGTTCTGTGTCCACTGCCTCTTATCATGGGAACACTGAATCTTAAAGTAGATGGGGTTAGATTATCATCCATCCAGGGGACATGCAGCCTGTCATCCTTTAGCCACAACTGGGTTGCGAGTGGCTCCAGTGGAAATAGCACAACAGGATTACATCTTGCAGCTGGCAGTGGGGTAGTATTTCTACAGAAGCTGCTGTAAAACCAGACTAAATGAATCCTTTTTCTCAAATGCGTCAGAAGCATGAAAGAGCTAGAGTGATGGGCCACCAGAAAACCAGAGTGATTTGCTGATGATTACAGACTGTTTGACATATTAGAACTGAAAGCTGTTGAAGAACTATAGAAGAATGTCACATGTGGAGTGACTGAGTCACAGAATCTTTTAAGAAATTAATTTCAATCAAAGCAATGTATATAGGAGAAACAGTCTGCCACATAGGTAGTGATCTAGATGTGCTTAGGAAAGTGAACATCAATTTACATAGCTTTATGAAAATGTCAGCTCTAGTGGTGAGTACAGAAACAAAACAGCTAACGTGAGGTTTTGAAAGCTTAGGAAAGGAAAAATAAAGTCTTAGTGCAGCTGTATTGATACGTCATGCACCTGCATCTTGAGTACAAGATACAGTTTTGCCTTCTACAGCTCATCAAAGATATAGGAGATGTAAAAACCTACCCAAAGATGATGAAAGGCACAGAAGAACTTGCCTACAATTAAGTGACTTAATAGAGAGCAGGATTCTTCAGCCTCAAAATGAAGTTTTTAGGGCCAGAATATTGTCAAGGAGAAAGTGAAAGGGTATTAGCTGCTTGCTGTCTGTCACAAGGATCCAATTACATAGCAGATTAAAAGCACAGAAAAAATAAATTCTGAAATACAGAAAAATTACAGAGCAAACACTTACACTGTGGAACTTACTGTATATAGACGTGTCTTTGTGTTGTACAGTTAATACATGGCCACTGGGGAAGCAGTGGCTGTACAGGAGATTCAGAAGGACCTAAAGCCCCAGAGATGTGAAAGGAGAATGCAGGCCCGCATTTGAATGGTGTCACATGTGTCTGAGCAGTTCAAAAAGCAGACATTTAGGTGCTCAAAAAACTTAAGTTTTGGTCTAAGCATTTTAAATATAAACAATAGCTATAAGTTGCATTTGTGGTACAGCAGTTTGCCTAAGTTCTGTGTTGGCTCAGGGGTCAAAGCTAATACAGGCACAACACAGAATTTTGGAATTACACAAGTCAGGCTGCATTCAGGTACCTTGGTTGCAGACACTGAAGTCTGAACTAGATTTCAGTGCTCATTTCCCTTAAAAACATGACTCTGCTTTTCTGCACAGTATATCCAGAAATGGATTGGCAGTGGTGCAAAATCAGATATTAGCTAATACTAATTAAAACTGCATTTGAACATTTTGAGAGGAAGCATTAATGAACTTCAAGTATAAATTTAAGTTCAGGATATGAGCTAATGCTCAGGTTGCTGTTCTTCTCTGACAGGTTAGTACAGTTGATTGTAGTGCTGCTGGGCCAGTAGAAAATGAGGGAGATGCTCATCCCTTGTCACCTTTGTGATTGTTCCCCAGTGCAACAAGAGAAGGGTTACAGCAGCTTACAGGATGAAGCAGTGAAGATCTTTAACTCCCTTCAGGAAATCGAGACAGTGTCTGACCCCATACCCATTATCCAAGGCATCCTGCAGACCTGCCATGATTTAAAGCCCCTTCGTGATGAGGTGTACTGTCAGCTCATCAAGCAAACCAACCACATGCCACATCCCAACAGTACTGGGAACCTGCACCACTGGCAGCTGATGACCTGTATGAGCTGCACTTTCCTGCCCAGCAGGGGGATCCTGCGCTACCTCAAGTTCCACCTCCGAAGGTAAATGTCCCTTTCATTTGCAGCCCGTTTCCCTTTACTCTGCCGATCTTCTGCTGCCTGTTGTAGTTACCTGTCTCACCCTCCTGCTGTGCAAACATCTTCTGTGGTGTTCCAGCCTCCTACCTTTGCACAGTTCTTGCCACCAGCTGTTCTGTGTATTCAGACTCCCGCCCCTTGCCACCCATCTGTTGTGTCAGAAGGATGTGGAATGTAAGCTACCCAAACAGAATACCATGGGACTGGGTTGCAGTGGCTTTACAGCTGATGACCTATTGCTTATTAATGGACATATAAACATTATCAACCTGCAGGAAAGGTGAGGGACTGTACTTTCATAGTCGTGGAAATATGTATTACCTTGCAGCTGGCACAGGCAAAAAAAGCATACTATGGAGTAGGAGAGACGCTGTAAATCCAATTTATAATTTTTCAAGATTTGTTTAACTAAGCTCATAATGCTTGCAATTTTAATTTTTAATCTGTTTTAACCTCCCATTTTCATGAACTAAATCAGTTACATTTCTTCCCAAGTCATCTTCAGCATCTAATGCAGCTTTACGAAGCAGTCTGCACTGGGGCTGAGCTGCAGCCGTGTGGCCTCACTCCATTCTTAATGATGAAAAAGATCAATAAAATCTATTTGATTTCTTTCAAGCTAGGAAAGAGTGAGATGAGATTTGTGTCAATACACCAAATATCTACATCCAGGGCCTGGGTCTAAGAGGTGCTGAAGAATACTCCATGTAGCCATTTCATTGTTTTATCACTGGAGTTGCAGATAGTTTTATACTTAGATCTGCTGGCCTTGGAGGGAAGAGAACCAAAGGCATCTGCTTTCTATCTTCTTAATTCTCAAACATACATTAAAACTGGCTCAAACACAGCCAGTAAATCAAAAAACCCCAAACCATTAAGAATAAATGAATAACGTTTACATTTGATTTCATAGTTTTTATTCTCAGTTTTGTAGATTCAGATAGTCAATCCTGCTATCTTCAGCTGTCACTAAACTCATGAAAATTTGAACTGCTTATTTCATGCATTGCTGAGAAATGCCACTGGAATTACTTTGGAATGACTAGTAAAAGCAGATTGTATGGTTTAGGAAATAAGCTTGGTTTTTGTGTGGTTGCACTTGACATCAGCCTCTCTACCAAACTCTTTACTTGCAGTAGTCTAATTTTCAGGGTAATGTGTTGTTTACTGTGTAATGGGGTTTTTTTGCTTCTCTTTACAATTAGGGTAAAAGACCTCTTTCCAGACTCAGAAATAGACAGGTATGCACAGTTCATAAGCGATTCCCTGAAGAGAACAAAGACGAGGGAGTTTGTGCCCTCCCAGGAGGAAATACAGGCTCTCCTCACCCGTGAGGAAATGACCACGACGGTGTACTGCCATGGTGGTGGCTCCTGCAAAATAACCATCAACTCCCACACCAGTGCCGGGGAGGTAATGCATGAGTAGCATTAACCAGATGTGAGCATGTCTGTGTCTGGAGAGTGGATCTGTTGAAGGGACACCCTTTCCCCCTTCATTTCCAATTTCTCTCTTCTTTTTTTTTTTTTTTAATTACAGCTTTTTTTGCTATATCTTTGGGGAAAGGTCAGCGTATCCTACAAGGCTAGTGCCCAGCTTTTAGAATATCACCTGACTGACAGCCTTGCAAAATCTAAACACTTCTGGTTTTCTGCCCTTTGTCTGAAGACTTGCTAAGCAGAGTTTTCTGGACAAGGAGAGATTCCAGTTCATAATGGAATCCTTCTGAGAGGGATAACTTAATCATTAGCAGGTCAGAAGCAGGATTCCAGGTTGCAGTAGTCATGTCTGTGAAAACATTAGTGCTAAACAGAAGAAAAAGTGGAATTGTTACTAGAGGAACTGAGAATGTCATCATGACATCTGAATCCGGTATGTGCCTATATCTTGCGCAGAATTCTAATTCCCCCATCCTTGAAAGGGTAGTGAAAATTGAAAAGATTCAGAGAAAAAAAGTGAGGACGATCAAATACATGTAATGACTTCATTGCAGGGAGTGATCTTTTAGGGTTAGAATTGTTTAATCTGGAAACTTGGTAATAAAGGGAGAAATGTGGTGGAGATGTATGAAATGATAGGTGTCCTGAAGAGGTGCTGATTCTTTATTGTGAAAGGGGGAGTGATGCCTACTGTGTGACTTTGCAGGTGGTTGAAAAGCTGATCCGAGGGTTGGCAATGGAGGACAGCCGGAACATGTTTGCACTCTTTGAACATAATCAGCAGGTTGACCATGCTGTGGAGAGTCGGGTGATTGTGGCTGATATCCTGGCCAAGTTTGAGAGGTAAAAGAAAGTTTCATAAAACCTTTAATTCCTAGTTGGATGTAACACTGGATTTCAGAATCCAGGATTACCTTCAGATTGTAGTTGCACTGTGGACAGTACAGTACCACTGTACTTCTCCTTACTGGGTTTTTTCCCTTCTCATTTTCTTTTGTATCTTACAGACTTGCTGGCTCTGAAGAAGAAGAGGAAGAAGGACAGTGGCAACTGTATTTTAAGCTTTATTGCTTCTTGGATATTGAGAATGTTCCCAAAGATGGGGTGGAATTTGCCTTCATGTTTGAGCAGGTAAGCTAACTCTGGGAGAATGATTTGGTTTCCAGGGTGGCAAAAGTATGCAAGAGGATACAGAAAACTGATTTACCTTTCATTGGAAGTGAGAATGCTGGTTGTAACAGAAGAATTTGGTGTGTTGGATTTTTGCCTGGAATCTACTAAGCAGATAAACCATTAAGTTTTCTAGGGAAGATGAGTATTAGAACAAAATAAAGAAAAATTAGCAAAGACTTAAAAAGTGGAAGATTAATGATAATTAATATTTTTAAAACTTGGTCTTTAATTTTAGAAGGCAAAGAAATTTGGGTAATGATTCAAGAGAATCACTAAAAGTAGCTGCTTGCAGAACACAAATGTAAAGAAAACTGGAAAATCTATCTATCTGGAAATCAGCTTGCAAGAACAGCACATCCTTGGGGTGTTACCAGAACTAGCTATGAAACCTATCTTTTGGGCAATTTCTTTTGATTAACAGAGGGGCACTAGAAGAGTACTGCAGACAAAGGAAAAGATAATGTAGTTGACAATATTTATCTGCTGAGTAGCCTATTATTTTTTTAAGTCACTGTACTCCGTAGCACAATGATGCTGGCTAGATCAGAGATCACACTGGTATGAGAGAGCCTTGCAGCTGGGATGCAAACTAAACTGACTGGAGCACCCAGCTGTGTGATTTGTCCCATCTGTATTACTTCTAATGAACACTGACCTCACCTCAGAAAATCATAGCTGTAGAAAATTACTGAATCTGTGTTAATGGCAGAGTCATGAAGACTGAAACTCACTGATCGTCAAATGGATGGCATGTGCATCACTCAGGCCATGGGTCCTTTCTTGCAATGAACATCAAGTATTGTTAGCTACAGAATGTCTAGAAAACAGTCAGGAACGACATCATGGTGCTCTGTGGAACCTCAGTTGTACCAAACTCCCTGCTGACAAGGCTTTCAGTCTGCACAGCTTTAACTGGCGAAGAGAAGTAACAGTAGGAGGGCAGGTGTTACCCAGACATTAGATGGATGTGCAAAAAACCCCATTAATAGATTTCACAGAAAAACAGGCAAAGGGAAGCAAGAAGATTGGTGGAGACGTCAGGTGAAGGAGGAAGAGGTGGGAGGTGCTTTTGTGTAATGAAACTGAGGTTGAGAGTCTTGAATTTATTATGTATGACTCTAGTATAAGCTTCACACAGGAGCTGTAGCTGGTACAGCACAAAACCAAATTGCCTCAATTCTGGTCTCTCCCATCTGTTCCAGACCTAAAATGTCTTCATTGTAGGACTTTCTGTACAGGATAGGAGCCCCTCAAAGATCTCTGTCCTGTTCAGGCTTGCACAAAGGGGTGTTCCCTCCCTATCAACCAGTTGCAGACTTTGATATATTTATTACAATGTCTGCTCTGACCTCCTGAATTATGTCTGTCCTGTTGGGATCAGCAGATGCCACAGGACTGTGTATGTGGACCCAGATGTGAATAAAGTGTGCTTTTGCTTTCTAATGAGTTTGGGGGACTTTTTGTTTGTAGGCTCACGAAAGCCTTATAGATGGTCATTTTCCTGGGCCAGAGGACACTCTGCAGCGTCTGGCAGCTCTGCGGCTGCAGTATCTTCATGGAGATTATTCCAAAATAAGCTGGACCCTTGATGGAATCTACCCAGTTAACAGACTGAAATCCAAAATACTGCACTCAACAAAGAGCAGCAGCAGTACCAGTCACACTCTGGAGAGGAGACGGACCAGCTTCCTTGAAGGGACATTGAAGCGTGGCTTCAAGACGGGGTCTGTAAAGAAGCAGAAGGTAGAAGAGGAGCAGATGATGGAGATGTGGGTAAAAGAAGAGCTTTCAGCTGCTCGGGCAAGCATAGCACAGAAATGGACCAAGCTGCAGGGGCTGTCTCAGCATCAGGCCATGGTGAAATACATGTCCATCGTAAAGGAGTGGCCAGGTTATGGGTCAACCCTCTTTGACGTTGAGGTGAGCAATTAATAAACTCCTGTAACCACAGCTGAGGAGAGGTATCAGTCGAGAATAGATAGAGCTGTGTGTAACACACATTGCTCAGCAGCAGAAGGGAAATTTTGGAACTGGATGCATTTTGCCTTAGTAATCTCAGGGAAAGCCTGCAGTACCACAGTACCCAAGAGTTACAGAGAACACATAGCAGGTAGGGTGAGGCATCCTGGTAAAGGAAGGGAGACAATGGATTCCCACTTTGTTGGAATGGGGGAGGAGAGAGGGGCTTAAGAAAGTGGTGGATAGTGAAAGCAAAAGTAAAACAAAGCTGTGTTGTTCTTGCCCGGGAAAGGTGCAGCCCTGTTCTGCAGCGGTACAACAGAAACTGCGCAGACTGGGGCACGTACAGCACTGTGCTCAGCCTGCTGGAACTGGAGTCCACAGTTCGGGTCTGTCAGTTCTGTTGCTGCCGAGGTGGATCACCATGGGAAGTTGCGTGCACTCACTCTATTTTCTGTAAAATAAGAAGTGGAATATTGACTTGCTACATCACTTTAAAATCTGATGAGATCTGTCAGCTACTACAATTATTTATTACACAACTAGTATTTCACTCACAGCTGTGTCACTTCTGAATCTTTGCAGCAGAAGTGCCTCCAGCATAACTTCTGCAGGTACCCTGGTTTGTGTATTGAATTGAAATGTCCTATAAGAGCTACGAACAGAGGGCTTTTCCTTGAATGGAAAATTATTTGACCCTCCACTGCATTTTTGCAAAAGGTCATGTTTCTTTTTCTGCAGTGCAAGGAGGGTGGATTCCCCAATGATCTCTGGCTTGGCGTCAGCACAGAGAATGTGTCTGTCTACAAACGAGGGGATCCTAAACCACTAGAAACTTTCCAGTATGAGCACATTGTTTTCTTTGGAGCACCACAGCCCAACACCTTCAAAATTACAGTGGATGAGAGAGAAATGTTCTTTGAAACCTCCCAGGTACGTGAAAGCACACAGCCACTTCAATTAAGCTTCAAGGAATAGACAGGTTTGTATGCAAGAGCTCTTGACTAATGGACTACACAGCCAAGGGAAAAGATGAAGGGAGCTTAAGTCCAAAGGGCAGGGTACCTCTTCTTGAATACAGGGATGAACAATAAAATAGGCTGGTTAGAAAGTGAAGGAGGTTGAATGGTGTTCCAGTGCATCAAGAATTTCCAGTTTTGGGCACTCTTCAGTTTGCCTAGGTTTTTTCATTCCTCTCCAGTAGATGAATGGGGAGTTTCACAAACCTTAAAAAAATAAACAAGATATATTAGCACTGAAGTTGCTCTTCTTTGAGCTAAAAATATTTTTAAGTGTTGCTACAACCAAGCACAAACTTGTCAAGCCTTTCCCTTCTTACTGTCATGTTCACATTTAGTATTAACATGCAAAATTTATTGTGTCATGACTTTGGGCAAGGGGAATCTTTCTCAGCAAAATGTCCTGTATGCCTCAGTGCACTGAGGTTTTCAGAGTGCTTATGCTGTGTTACTGTGTTCTTTCCCCAGGTGGGCGAGATAATAAAGATCATGAAAGCATACATCAACATGATCGTGAAGAAACGCTGCAGTGTCAAATCAGCCACCAGTGTGGACAGTCATGCAAGCATCTGGACTAGGTGATATGGATGAACTGGCACTAGTTTAGTCATGGGTATTTGCAACTTGCCAGCACAAGTGTAGCAAAGATGTTTTTTAAGAATTCAAGTGACTACTGTATTTAAAACCTGAAGTGACATCTATAGTACCATAGGATTTGCACCTCTGCCCAAAGATATTAAACAGTAACAACTGTTGTTAAATACTAATGACGCAAAACCTGTTTTCCCCTTGCTTGTTTGATGAACAATGTACCTTAAAGAAGCAAAGTCAGAAGCATCCTCCTCCTTCTCATGTCCTCTCTGCTGCTTTCAGTATCACCTGTCATAGTGGCAGAAAAATTTACAAGAATCATTTCTGCAGGACAGGAGACAGACTTAAGCTTCCTTAAGAATTTTGAACATGCAGACATCTGGGATCATGTGATCACAGCATGGTCTGCTAAAATAATATTTGTTTTATTTATTTTGCAAAAAAATCTAAAATATAAATTGCTGTGGTTTTTTGTTTTGTTTTGTTTTGTTTTTCTTCAGAATATGCTAACAATCTGATCTGGTCTTAAAAGGAAAAAGCCTTTGTATAATTGAAGCCACATGGTCCAACAGAGAGGTCAAACCCTATGTGAGAGAGCATTAAACAAAGAAACAAATAAAAACACCCAAGGTGGTTGTTCACCTTCCAATAAAAGTTCACAGGTACACGACTGTAAAAAGTGGCACTTTCAGTTAAACTACTAAATACTCCAGTCTAGGAGGAAATTTCTGGAAATAGCTCCACTGAAATAGACCATAAGATGCCATTCTGGACACACTGCAAGAAGCACCTGTTGCCTAAAACAATAATGACCCCTGTACGGCCCAGGAGGGGAGATTGTTTTAGTAGCATTTCCAGAAGAGCTGCTCTTCACAAACTCTAGGTATGAGATGGAGGGTGGAGGTTTATGGTGAGCAGTTTGCTTGTATTAAGATCCTTCTTTCTTTAGGGGGGATTTTAGGACGGCTGGGGTCCCTGAACTTTAAAGCGAACTGTTTCCTACTGAGTGAATAGGTGCCTAGATAAATTGTTACAGACAAGATTTTTACTTCCTCTGTGCTACAGGAAGCAGATGCCAAATCCTTCATCCACCCCAACTTTTAACAAGAACTGCTCACATCACTGAATCCCCAGATCCCCATCCAGTTTCCTCTAGGTCCTTAGTCCTCAGCAGAACTTGAAAACAATGCTATTTTGCCAAAACAACTGCTTCTTGGAGGTTTTTATAGCTACCTGCAATTTGAAGAAGCAGAATTTTTTCTTCTCCATGAAAGACAACAACCATCTTCAGTCTCTTGACTTCACAAAGTTGATTTCATTGTTTAAAATATTCAGTATCAGCCCCATCATAAATTAGTTGCATTAGCAAACAAGAAACCTGGTGTTGAGCCATTTTCTATGACCCTTGTCTAGTCTTGGGATCCCAGAATGCAAAGGCCCATTCTGTTTCTTACTGAAACTTCAGAGCTGTATGTAATATGGGCCTTGTTCCACATTTAAAATTGGCTGTCTCCATTTCTGAAGTAGCAGCAGCTAAGGCCTGTTAGCTATGAAACAGAAATTGCATAGAAAAGTAGGAGTCAGTCTGCAACAGGTTCCATTCCAATTCATCATCCAGTTGTGCTGTATCACTGATGCTGTGTTGCAGAACACTAGTTTTGCGGGTGGAAGTACAAGAAGAAACACTGTACATAACCCCTGCTCCTCTCTCGTTTCCACTGCACTGCAGCATGTGCAGACACTCTGTGCACTTGCTACACGATCAGCCTCAGAGGGTGGCCACTGCTGTGCATCATCCCTTCAGCTGGAGTTTTGCCTTAAATAGCGTCACTGATGGATCCTACAAGCACCCCCTTGTTGTCATGAGGAATAAAGAGATGACCAGGTCACAGGTGAGAGAGAACAGGAATGCAGAGGCACCCTGAGAAGCAGCACTTTGTATACACTGCATACACCGGCTCGATCTCTAATGTATCAGACTAGGCTTGATTATCCCTGTCCTAACTGTGCACTAGCTCTGTGTTCTGGCTCTTGGGTTGCTGCAGGCAGCTTGAACCCACTTGAAACGTAACTCCCACTACTATTTGTTGTAATTTTGCTCATTTCTATTACAGAATTCCTTCTGTCTTTTTTAATTTGTAACTGGCTTTACAAGATGAAAGTTTAATAAATTATTGGATTGCACAGGCTGTATTCACTTACAGGCATTGTGTGCCCATGTTAAAGTGTTTACTCGGAGCTTAACACTCGGGACTTGTAAGTGAAAAGTAGGCGTCATTGGCATGGATACAACAGCCCTTTGCCCAGAAACAGATTTTGGGGTGAATGGAAAATAGTTTGCTGCTGCAATGGGAAAGGTTTGTTTCCAACTTCCACTTTTCTCTCTGGGGCCGTCCCACAGGCTCTGAGATGGTTAGTTGTCAAAGCAGAGCAAGGAATTAATCATCTCCCAAGGCCCAGTCTGTGGGATCAGCTCCATACCTTCTCTTCAGCACCTCGAAAGTCACTAATAACAGAAAACCACTTCAGGCCTAAATAAGCTGCCAATCTGCACTTCCCACACAAGTGCGTGGCCTGGCCACAGTGCTCACTTAAGAGCTTGTATCACTGAAGTGGTAAATTGGGACTGGGAACAGCTGAGCTGTCAGCAACACAGACAGACCACCCCACTAGCAGACAAAAGTTCCCTCAATCCATACACAGGTATGGAATCCAAGCAGTGATGCATATTCCCCATCATTATGCTCCCCTATATTCCTTGGTAAGATGCTCTGAGAGCCTCAGGATCCTGGAGATTGGTCTGTGCAATATAACCTCCAACTGGTCACATTATTTTCTCTCCATCTTTATCCCCTTGTATAGACTTTCCAGGTCTTTATTCGAGGCTGCAGCTGCCTCTGCTTACTGCAAGCTAGCCTGTCTCCTTTCTGTGCAGCTGCTGAATTTCAAACTGAGCTTGTTTCATTAACACATCTCTATCAAGACAACAAACATGCACCGCTGCAGGTCCACCACGACTACACCACCCCACACAACTGCAATTATTGAGTGGTAGCCATGAACAACCACCCAAAGTGGCGGCCAACTAAAAGCCTTCTCTGCCTCCCTTTTTATATGTTTGATCACGCTGTCAGTGTGACATGCAGTCCCTCTGGGACCCCACCCAGGTATTTCTGTAACAGTTAATTCAAATTTGAATGCTCTAATACTTATTTTATATGAACTAGTTTCATGACAATTTATAATCAGCACCTACACCATAAACACAAAATGGTTTATACACAAAGACACTGCCTCAGGTAGGTTGTATCACAAGGTCATGTGTCTAGTTATTGTTGGCTGTAAACTTGAAACATTTATTACCAGCTTGTTTTAAAACATACAGCCTCTCCCTATGTGGGCTGCATGTTCCATCATTATCCTGTGCATTTGCTTCAAAGTAACATGCTCCCCTTGGGCCTTTAAGCAAATCTCACACATGAATTCCAGCCCCCACTATAAAATACAAACTCCTAAATCAGTGGGAGGCTCTTGGCTACTTTTTATACCAGAGATTCCTAATGCACAGCTGGATATACACCCTGGCCTCGTTCCACTGTCCACACGGAGGGGAAGGCCGGTAGCAGGATCGACAGTGACAGTCACTTACCCCATGTGCCAGTTCAGCGCTGCTCCAGCGCAGCTGTGACACCCAGCTGGGAGGAATCCACCACATGGAGCACCTGGACTCTGGGCCTGTGTTTAGGTCTGAACACAACCCAGAGCAAACGCATTCGGGTGGCTGATTCCTGGTTCCTGCCATTTGCTACCCAGCACTGGCTTCAGCAGCCCAGCCAGCTACAGAACAGAGCTCTGGTGTTCCAGAGCCCAGCTCCACCTCCTGCCCACGCTGCACCCAGGGATACGTCTGCGGCCCCTCACAGCCCTCAGGCACTGGCCCCCAGGCCTTCCCCAAAATGCTGTGAGGGCTCAGGATTACCAGCACAAGCATGTTCTTCCTGTAAAAGCAAATACTTACAAATCCTGACTGTCATAGTGACAGCTGGAGAAGATAAACTCAGTTGGCTCTATACTGGGTTAGACACTGGGGATAGTCTTTGCAGGGCCACTAATGAGGCACACACATTACCAATAGGAATAACTTACCTATCTTCTACCCTTTCTCCTGTTGCAGTGTGAGGCTGAACCCAACTCAGCTGCTTCTTGTTTGTGTCTTGTCAGAGTGTGCCCATGGGCACAGCAGTATTTAAGAGGAGCCATCTCCTCCCAGCTCCCCTGCAGCAGCTGAATCTTGGTAAGTTGCTCTCTTTGAGAAAAGCAATCCAGCAGAAAGCTTGTGATAAAGTACTCAGAAACAGAGATGGTTCTGCAAGATGAGACTGGTGTGGGATACTGAATCTGCGTGGTAGGAGATACCCTGGTTGAAGAAGGTGTAGAGGAAGTCCCTTGGTGCTGGAAGTGGGGAGAAGTGGCTGTTGTCCACAGCAAACTCCCCATTGTTGTGTCATGAGTACTTGGGCCAGGGTCAAGAAAGCTGCTCTCTCCCTGGCTGCTCTCTGCTTTCCTGCTTGCAGAGGAGGGGAACACACCCACCCTACCCAGGTTGTGCTGTCCTGCTGCTACAGGCTGTTCCAGCTGTCCACAGTGGCTGCTGCAGCCCCTTCCCTGCAGCCCATGGCAGTGTTGTGGGGCTATTGGCAGTGCTCGTCCCACCCTTGTGGCTGCTGTTCCATAGAGGAAGCAGTGCTTTCTGCTCTCCTCTCCTGGCAGCTTGCACTGGTGTAAGGCTGCCTGGTTGGATCTTGTGTCTATAGTGGTGTGTTCTCCATTTGGTGGCTTAATAGTCAGTGCTGCAAAGCAGGTGTGAGAGAGAAGAGGTACAAAGAAGAACGGTGTCTGCAGGAGACAATAAAAGATGGAATTTCAGAAACCCAGTCTTTTTCCTCAAAGCAGCTCACGATGCAAGCCCTGGGCAAACGTGACTTCTCGTTATCCACACGCACCTACAATTCACACTCACTTAACACAAGATGCTCTTCAAACACCCAGATCATATTTATGAAAAAAGACATTTCAATGAAAGTTCAGTCGCTAATGGTGATGACATTAAATCATGCATATTTGTAAAACCATCTCAACCCCTTACTTTGTAGGTTTAATTTGAATATGCATATAAGGCTTGTTAGATTTAACAAAGTGTAAGCACCATGGTTTTGAACAATTATCTGCTCTGTATAATCTCCTAAAGGGGAACATGACACGTAACATTTGAAAAGAGAAGTTTTACAGAAAGCAGGACCAGTACTCTTCCTATCTGTGTGAGTGTCCCAAGACACAGCATGCAGAAGATCTCTGTTCTCGTTTGTTCTAGCAAAAAATGCATAAGAGGCCAGCATAATGCAGGAAGCCCATTTTGAAATAATTATTTTGTATTGCTGAAATTCCACCTTTTTAGAAGTCACCTTGGAGTAAATGACTCTATTTATGCTGAAAAGTAGTAAAACAAACAAAGAACTGTTGTACTGTTTGTAATTATAGCCCTTCTGCATTGGCAAAGAGAAATCCATAAGGACTTACAGTCTGTGTTGCAGTACTGTGTCATCACAATAAAAACCTCATCTGGTATCCTCCCCTACTCCCTCAAATCTGTTAAAAATCTTAGTTACTGACAGATATTATGATAGAGTGTACAGGAGCTTTCAGTGTGCAAATACACAAAGAATACACCCAAGATAATAGTATTTTATAAGGGCATTTATGCTGTGCACCATTTGCAGGTTAGTGTGCTATTAACAGAATATTCCCTCTCTAGTACTTTGTCAACTCTCATTGTAAAACTCCAGAACTAAATGGGAAAGGCCCATTAGAGTGACAATTGAATTTTACTCTCCAGTAATGAATCTGTTCTTCCTAAGCTTAGTTCTTTAATATTGCTCATAGGTCTTGCTTTAAAACTGTGCAGTGTCTGTTCAATTTGGTCAATAAGAACTTTATGTACTTCTTGACAACAGAATGAATTTGACTACTTTTAGAAACCTGGGTGTTACATATCCCACTGTGCTCCATACACACAGCAACAGCAGATACATGAAGGGCCCAAACAGTAGTTCTGACTTGTAGCAACAAAAATTGTAATGTTTGGTCTTCATTCATTTGCAGCCACACCAAAAAATGTCACTGGCAGGCCATGCAATTTACTTACTCCTTTCAAAAATGTTTACATGTGTAACATATGTCCAAAGCAACAAGCAGATGGTGCATTTGGTTTAAGGGAAAAAATGCTGAGAAGTACAACAAAAGCATCAAGCCCAAAGGATGCTCATCTGTAAAGACTTGTTGATTTCTATGTCAATTAAGTTATTGATGCAGAAACACTGTTAAAATAAAAATGCTGGCTGGTGTAGTGGCAGATGTGGATTAACCTTTCCATGACAGAGTCTCCAAGGACCAGGCAAAACGCAGGAAGAGGAACTGAAGTTTATGCCTAGAGCTACCACAGCTGGCAGATAGTCTGTGCTCTGGGATGAGGGAGTTTAGGATGCCTTCTCAACTCCATTGCTCTGGGACCTGGGAAAGCATTTCTCTACTGCCATTTCCCTGTGCATCATCTTCAGTTTTAAGATTAATGTTTTGAAGCAGACAACCTCGTTAGTCATCTTGCACAGTAGGATGTTTCTCCCAGCAAGCCATTACTGGAGCTAAAAATAACACTGCTCTTTGACCAGCAGTCAGAGATTTTGGACATCAGCATTCCGAGTTCAGACATCATTTAAAATGCATACATCTCATGCTTTAATTGCAATTGTTACTTGGCTGGAAATAGTTTAACTCTGTCTATATTTTAAGAGGTGTTATGTAGGGAGCCTTTACACACTGCCTTAATTTGGGCCTTGAGGTGCTAATGAACTACACCCTAATTAGAAGAAGGCACAGAGGAATGTTCCCTCACTGTGTAAGCCTAAAGCAGCTTGATAAAAGCTAGGTATAACTAAGTTTTCAACTGCAAAAAGAAAGTTACCAGCACTCTTTTTAAATACACCAAAGATATTTATTACCTCTAAAGTTTTCTTATTGTGGTAACACACACTTACTGGCTTTAATTCTGATCACAGCCCCTGTGCTATGTTGCTTTTTTACTCAGTGATTAATGAGCCATTAACTCCGATAACTGCTTAACTCTGATCACTGCTTCCATGGAAATAAAACCAGTGTAAGCAGTTCAGTGTTTTATTTAACTTTATTTTTTCAATAACAATACTGCCAAATAATCTTCCTGTGTATTTCAAATGAAGTGGGTTATTCAACCTGCACTAAGGCCGTTGTGCTTAGCAAATAAGAATTACCAGTGATAGACAACTTGGGTGTGACGAAACAAACATGAGAAATGGGGCCTGAAAAAATTATTTACATCATTTATAAGAATAAAATATACAATTTTTAATAAAGAGTATATATCCTTTTGTGTTGAATTAGGATTTTACTATGAATTGCCACTTTCCATTTCAGATTCACACCTAAAAATGCTCAAAGTATAAACATCTATAAAACTAGTAAATCTCAAAACGTGGGAACTTGTAAATATTTTTCCCCACTTATTACTGTCGTTAGAAAAAGACAATAACCAACATTTTTTTAGTCCATTAAGTTAGAAGTCATTTGGCAAAGCACTTAGGCATATAAACTAAACCAGAAGACACCAGGAACCAGACTTTGCAACGTTTCAAACACTTCTCATACCAGGGTAAATTAAAGAATGAGTGTTATTTTCATCTAACTGCATTTTCTACAAGTTACCTCAGGAAAGCAAATGTTCACAATTGTGCCCAAAGTACCAAACAAACAACAAAAGTGCTTACTTCTTTGATCAGCAAACTACCACAATGGCTCCTTTACCGTGCCCCTTCAGGCTGCTCTTTTAACAGGATCAAAGTGTATCTACAAGGAGTTCTCTATTTCTCAACGGAAATGATAAACAATTGCTTATCAAAATAGTGCAAACAGGAACAAAGAAAAGTGCCATCAACGTAAGTAAACTGCAGGAAAAGAAGGCAGTTGAACATTGTGACCTTGCTCTGCTGCTTCAGAGAAATCAGTAGTACTCTTCTCAGCACATCAGGCCAATGTATTCCTATTTACCACCTCATGCCCCCACCACATGCAGAATGGATTTGGTCTTTGGCATATCCTCCTTCATAAAAGTAAATGCACCTGCTCTTTGTACTGTGCATTAAAAAAAGTCAAAAGACTTTTTCAAAACATTAATTGATCAAATCATTGAGTAATTAATATATACAACTCTGTCTTCCCTTTTTCCCTTTATAGCTTTCTTTGGAGTGCATAGGAAAAGCTACAGTGACACATCACATACAAAAATCAAGTTTAAGTTTTATGCAAAATACTCAAGTATTTTTAGCATTTATGTACACAAGTTTGTTTACCATATATTCTCAGTCTTTCCTTAGACATAACTCTTTATCTTGTTTCTTGGACAGATGACATATTTCACTTACAAAGTCAGAGACAGGTAACTATAAAATGAGGCATTTAATCCTAGTATAAATAAGAGTATTGGGAAAAGTAAATTTTAAGTGTATTCATTAAAGTGATGTTGCATGAAGTACTGCTGGCATTAATTTGTTGCATCAAAAATTCCAGTAAAGAGAGATAATACTATAAATTAAAAAATATAACAGAACTCTAAACACCTTGCATCTTAAAAGGCTGAGGCCAAATGTAAAGAATTACCTTAAAATTTAATAAAAATTGCACTTGTATATAAACAAACTCATTTTAGCCCCAATTAATAACCTTGTTACTTTTCCAAAAAGAAGTAATAAAACATCAAGTAGGTCATTTCTTATGGCTTCACACAGTGAAGTTCATGCTTAAGTCGATCAGAAGAAAGTTTTTCAATAGCTATCTTTTGTGAACATATCATCAGTTTCATCATCATTCATCCCTCTTTGATAGCGTACGGAAGAGAAGGCACTCCAGTGAAGACGCTTCTTTTTGTAGAGGTACCATACCAGTCCAGCAATTAAAACCAAGATAATTAGCAGGGCAAATGCTACAGCCACACCGGTATGATTAGAACCTGAAACAGAACAAAAACCAAACAGTTATTATTTAAGAGTTTTGGCAAGAGTATTTTGTCATAGGGTTGATGCTTAGGTAGCTACACACTAATACTGCACAATTAGCTCAGGTCAAGGCAAAATGCTTCATATTAACAGTCTTTGCTTCATCACATGGTAAGTTAGATGCTCATTCACAGGAATGCATTAGCTTATTTTTGATAATTCTGTTGTTAATTTACTAATATTTAGGTCAGAAGGAACCTCTGGAGTTCAAAAGAACCTACTTGTAAATGCTGCACTCATTTAGAGATTTGTGTACTTCATAAATCTTACGAGATCTGGGCTCTTGGAATGGAAGGTAATTATACTCCCTTCATGTAGGTGCTAAAAAGCTAGAAGCAGAGAGATTCTTCAGCCTTTTCTCAATATTCTGTGAGAAGACTGTCTTTCCTATGTAAACTATTTTAAACAAGGTCACAGTTTCATAAACTTCTTGCACTCACAAGCTGTTTTGCAAGATTGTTATGGCTTCGACTTTGAAAATATTATGGAATAGGTATCTTAAGACTTGGCCAATCCTCTCAAGGGGTGGATGGCCGAGGAACCAATTACGTATTGCCACTCAACACACTTTTTGCAATCTATCCTATATAGTAGTCAGAAAATTATTAAAGAAAAGCTTCGGCTTCCACTTGTTCACGAGCCTGGACTCTGTGTCGTTTTCCTTATGCGCCTCGGACGTAACAGCGACGCCTTCAGACTGAAAAGACCTTTTTGAGGTCTTCGTTAGTGGCATGAAGTTTTATCTATTCCTGCATTTCCACTTCAGTGAAAATGTATACAAAATCAGAAAAGATTCCACTACTTCTCAGGTAACTGCTTGCTTAATGCTCAGGTAACTGCTTGCTTTCCTGTACAAAGCCAAGTATGAAGGAGTAAAGGCCTGAGTCTCTTTCTGGAGCTATGGGGTGACATTTCCAGAAGCCTCTCCAAGACTGAAAACACTTCTGCAGTACCTGCTCACTCAGCATTTCTTACAAGCAGAACTCTTTCTGACTCCACCTACACAAACTCACCCATGACAGATACCATGTGGTAAGAAACAATAGCAACTACTCTACATTCTCTTGTAAGTGGACATTTCAGTTCTCTTCCTTACCCACTGAGTAGATAGTGAGAGCCAGGAGAACTAAATTCCTAGACAATTTGTCTCTGAATGCAATTTTATGGCTAAACAACAACAGAAGACTCTTGCTTAGGCAGAGGTACTTGATGGGTTCTTTTGTGAATTGCACTTCCATTATTTCAACACAGACTTTATCCAACAAACTAGAAATTCCTGAAAACAGTCTCTACAAAATTAAGTCTCTGCTAAAAATCAATGCTTCCGTACCTAAAGGAGCTTTACAAACCACTCTGCTTCGACTATGTGCACAGTCAACTTTGGACCACTTGCCAGTTGTGGACAGGATAACACTACACTTTTCATTGGCTGCTGCAGTTTTATTCTCCCAGTTGACATAATTAACTGATGAGCCATCCAGCCAGTTCCGGGACTGACCTGTTGAAAAAAAACATAGATCACCAAAACATCCTGTGATGCTACACAATGTCATTCACAATCTACTGATTTCTTCACATTGCTAAAAGGAAAAGGGCTGACTATCCATCCCATATATTAAAAGCAGTAAATATGAACACACAACTTTTAGCCACCCCTCTTCTCTAGACCTTTAGCAATTGATGCACTTGCATTGAACATTAGGCAGCAATAACAGCAGTGGGAAAAATTAATTTCAGGGACTCCTGACTACCCGAAGTGTGCAACAGGAAGAGACTTAACTACAGTGAAGTCCAAAGTGCTTTAAAATGTTAAATGAGGGATTCCAACCTCAAGTAGAAGTTACTGTAGGCTACCAACACTACAGAACTGTTCTTATTTGAGGATTTATGCATTTATATTTACCATATGAAACATTCATGCTCATACATTGTTGCTACTTCTTACCCTTAAAGCTCTGATCCAGGCCAAGCCATACACTCTTGGTGATGAGATCATGTTCCTTTATGTGTGTGCTCACAAATGCATTTTCTTCAGCATCCACTATAGTCAGAAGAGTTGCTGAAGGATCTAAGGGGCAGAGGAAACCAGTCAGAATTGCAGCCTACAGGATTTTTCACAGTGCTGGTACACTTGAGTTTTCTGTGGGAACAATTACTATGGGAAAGGATTTGCTGATCTGATAAGCTTTTGTAAAATTAGCTTAGAATAACCTTCAGAATAAAGACAAGATCCTCCCATCCCCTAAAATACAGCTTGTTATATGAGATGGCTTCAGATCACTAGGTATTCTAGCAGGTTATACAAAATAAAATGGGAGTAAACTTACTGCAACTGCAGACTACATATATGGAAGATACCAAGAGATATACCAGTTGAGAATTACTAGTGTTGCCCAAGTAATAGGTTTTCAAAAATATAGACCAAAAGCTCAGCATTTTGCTGAATCAAGTTAATTTCTAAATCAGTCCTCTCACTGTGCCTCAGGTTTTTATGTACAGTAATTAACGAGTAAGAGGGAGGAAAGTACATGCTAGAGACGCATGCTCAAGAGTGTACCCATCCTCTACAAGTATATATAAATATAAGCCAGATGCTTTCTCTTTCAACTACCAGACCAAGTTGGACTCAATAGAAAACTGCATCCAGGACTGGGTTATTTAGATCCTAAATAGTGAGTCCAACATCACAATGTAAGATAATTCCATAAAAGAAAGTTACGACAGTCACTAACTTCTACGTTAGCGTGATTAAAACTTCTGTACATGAAACTGCTTAACATTGTTTCTGCAACACAATTCCCCATGTAGCTCAGCAAAGAGAGAAAATCCTTTAATTTGACATAAAATTAAGTTTTTTACGTGCTTTAATATCTATAACATACATGCTTTAAACCATTTGATAGGTTACCAAGCTCCCTATTAGCAAGCAGCTACAGCAAGGATCTAAAAAGAAAGCCCTGCCAACAGCACTAACTTTGCATGTAGATAAAGTGTTTTCCTCCAAACTGTAAGCATTAAATTTCTCAGTCTTCTCCAACTGACTACCTGCATTTTATCTGTTGGTACCAGTGTGCTAAACAACCTGTAGCGTGTTGCAGTATTTTATTAAGAATTTTCATCAGTTGTTCCAAGATAAAGCTTGCTATTGCCTTTCCTAAACTAAAGGAGCATAAAAATGGCAAAGTGGAAGTATAACCAGCGTTTTTAGGTTGTTGGGTTAATTATTTCTTCTCAAATAGGGGACTTATTACAAGTTATGTGATGAAGAGTCTAAACCTACTCAGCTTCTGGCAGATTCTCTTAGCCTCTTCCACGTTATACACGGAAAAATTGTAGAATGCCATGTCAAAGGCGTAACAGTGATCCCTGTACTGTTCCCACTGCAGGGAGCCACTGCTCTGCGGGCATCCAGAGGCTCTGCTCGCTTGCTTTGGCTCCAATTTTCTCTCTGCAAAGACAAAGAAATTGATGGTATTTCTGCTGCAGCAGTTTGTGCACAGTCTCCGGAGTAACAGACAATAAGTATTAACAAGGGCTACTACTACTACCAACAACCACTATTCAATTAGCTTACACTCCTTCTTGTGTCATGGATGAATTCATTTGAAAATGAGCATAAGACAAATCCCAAAGGCTTGGGAACAATTTTTTATTGCTTTTTGGTGTGTTTTGACATTTGTTGTATATATAAGTACTCTGATTCAGAAAAGATACATACATTTGATATTCATATCACAGGTGATCAAGAAGTAACTGGATTTGATTTAGATTTTCACCATTGGAATGATGAGAATTTATCTCCCTGAAGTATTAAAAAGTGTTTTATCATTCCTGATAGAAAACTCTTCTTAAAAAGGGAATCATGTGCAGTATTTCAACCTTCATTTCTATTTCTAAATGCAACATGTAAAGACAACTACACAAGACCTTAAAAATAACACTTACTGTTTGGAGGACTATAGCAAATGGCACCTTCAGCAACATTTGTACATTTTGTACGGTTCCAAAATCCTTTAGTATCCAACAGAACACAGTTCTCAGTAGTATTTGAATTTTCTAATTCCCAGGGATAGTAGTCAAAGTCACTTCCGTCTGACCATTCAAAATTAGCTTTACTTCCCTATTTAAAGAAAAAAACACACAACTTTAAAACCAAAAAAGACTATGCTTTAAATCTCATCCATCATGAATTAAGTCATGCAGCAATATTTGTCCCTTGTAGAGTGATAAATTACAGAGCAGGTGGTCTCATCTAAATTCACAGTAAATAAACGTACAACATAGTTTGCATTTTCTTAACATAGAAATTTCTATTATTTGTGGGAACTGAGAAAGTACAGCATGTTCGCAAGTTTAAACCTGCAACGTGCCTGTTTTATCCTGTGGGGAACATTTTACTTAGTTCCACCCTGCTGTTTCATTTAAGCAATCTGCCATCCCTGCTATGAACATTAGTGGATATGTTGCAAACTGTTAAACTGTTGAGATGGCCTCAGTGAGTAAAACTGGGCAGCTCAGGGATGGCTTGCAGTGCTAGCTCCTACTTCAGATACATTCCTGGAAACCCCTGACAATGAGAAGTCACCTGTGAGGGACCCATTCTGTCACAGCACAGGCAGAGGTAGCACAGGTATGCATAGAAATGACACACCTCTGCAGAGGGGTATTCCTGCCAACTGTGACCAGGTCTGGCAATTAGTGAGGGGAGCAGGGTCAGGGCCACAGGCTTTCGGCTCCACAGTAAAGCAGACAGAGAAGGAAGAACTGCAGCTGCCTCTTGCTATTGTGTTTCCTGGGAGAATGGACACACAACTTACTGAGAGCCAGTTCCTGAACTCTCTGGAGAGCTAGTCCTGACCTCAGCTAAGCAGGTTCCACACAGCCATGTCTGTCTCTGTTTGCTAATGAAACCTGATTCTACAGAGGGCCATGAAGTCTGAAGCCTCTATGGGGTAGCACTGCAAATCACGCTTCCTTGTGCTGCAAGGAATGATGAGGGAACACTGTTATTTTAAACTGTCAGGTATTAGGAAGAAATACCTTAGCGTGCCTACATTCACCAAAATTTAATACTAACACGTTACACACGGTTGAAAATACACTACATGGGAAAGAGATTCTAAGTAACTGGAAGAAAAATCAGGAATATTTCGTATCTTGTCCAAAATATTATTTACAGATCTGTTACTACCATCCCCAACAGTGTATACTTACATCATGAATTGACAACCCAAGCCACAGAGGATAGCCATCCTGTTTTACAATATCTTCTAGAAATAACTGTTCTGATTCACTGTGTACACTTGCTAAATCACTGTTATTTTGTTTGCATGATTTCACTGCCTCATACCACGTTAATTTTTTCTGAAGGATCCTGTATGTTCTGTTTCCATGTAGAATAGTCTCGGGCAATGGAGGCTTGTGCTGTTGGTGTCCTATTCCAAAGAATAAGAAGAAAAATTGCGTGCATTTCTTTCACCTTACTAGGAAAACACAGAAAGCATTGAAATCCATCTGTATCAGTGTAACTCAAGCATTAAAGTGCTCAGTACATGCCACTTATATCAAGTAAGTTTACTTTTGCTACTTTGAACACTGAGTTCAGCAGCTGCTGGATGAGCACAGCAAACATTTCTCCTGATCAGAGTACTACAGCAGTGATGCAGACTGACCAGATGCCCCAGATGCTCATGACAGCTGTGCCATGTGTTTCACTAGGAGCAAAACCAAAGCCTTATTGAGCAGGAACCATGATTTAAATTATGACCCTCATCCAACACTCCAGTACTACTCACCCCTTTCGATTTTACAGGCGAGAATACTGTACATGTTGTAGTGATTAGCATGCCAACTTTGAGAATAGTTATAAATATCCCAAAACCCATCAAGATTTACGCCAGCAAAAAAACTGTTCTTCTTTATGATAGGTCTTCCCAGCCTCCAGTTATTGTAAGTCAGATGAGTTTCATCATACCACTTGAGAACATTATCTGTGGAAAACATTGCATATTTATTAAAACACTGGCATTATGTCTACAAATACCATTTAAGTTTGAATATATTAATGATACTAACAGATATTCGCTTTGGAAAAAATGCTGTGAGACCGTAAGTTACTCTAAATCAGTTCCATATCCAATGCTAAATATGCTAGCATTACTCATCCTGGCCACTTTAAGTCCTGCTTTCCAGGGAGATCAAATTTAGACTAAACAGAACATATTGGATCTAATTATCACTCAAACAGAGAGCATGTCAGGTTATTTTCTTCTAGAAAATAAATACAAATATAAATCATTGTTACAGGTTTGCATTCACTTTGACTATAGTTATAAACTGAAACATGCAAGAAACATGCACTTAATCCTGCAAATTTTGTCTCCAATCCAGTTAGTAAGAAAAAAAGCAAACCCTTAAATCTTACCACTGTCATCATAAATCACACCCAGCCAGACCCACAGAGCCAGACCGCTGAATGAATGAAGCTGCTCAATAACAAAGTTATTCTCCTCTTCATCTCGGACACTCAGAACAAATGCTTCGGGGTCTGTTGAAAATTTTTTTACATTACTTTCTTACAAATTCACCTTTATTTCTTTACAAAAGAAATAAATTTATTTGTATTACTGGTAACAATTATTACAGATAGGTCAACAGTGTGTTACGGCCAGATCTTTAAAACATAATAACTAACTGAACACTGCAAAAATGATTTTCAAATGTATTATCAATGGTACTATCTCTGGTTTTTTGGATAAGTGTAAGATTTCAGCTCCGGAGATATTTGTGAGTCCTACTGTCACTTCAAGTTGTATGTAGTGAAAATTCTCTGCATAGAACATAAAAATATCAGCAAACTTTCACTTGAACATGTTTGCTTGAACTGCCCTAGTAGAGAAACAGTATCAAGAGAAAGACTGAACTGAAATCCATTCACAAAAAAAATAAAAACTGTTTTTGCGAAGATGAATGTCTGAAGGTTTAAGAGAGGAAAGCTGTTCCTAAGGTTATACTTTATTCAGGATGAACAGAAAACATCCATGTGCTTTTCAGTCTATTTATTTTGTTCATCTCTTTTGTTCCACACAACAAAGCTGGGGGCAGCAGGAAACTATGAAGTAAATGTAACTGTAAAGTAGAATGTTGCCAAGGGGATAACAATTACCCAAACTATTTAAAACTGGCATATTATAACAAAAACCCCAACCAAACACAAAAGCCTTCCAATTTTTCAGAGATGTCAGAGTTCAGCAGCGCCAAGCTGCCTTTTTCTTCAACTCTCCTATCTGTGCTCTGGCACTTTTTATCAGAGTAGTACAAGGGCAAACAGCATCAGGCAGTGCAACACTACTGCATTACTGCTACAGCCTTTCTCAACATTCACTCTGCTGTCTGTCATCGTAAGATGGTGACTCAGATCTAACACTCATCTGCCTCAAGCTGATCTAACTCCATAAATACCTGCAGTATGACAAAGTACTTACTCATATTCCTGCATAAATGATGAGCTTCTTGAGACTTCAGTTCTCTCCATCTATTTTTTGTTATCATAAAAGTGTAACAATTGTTTCTAAATGATATCCAGGGTGTATTTTTAATCTTATGTGGGCACTTCACTTGTGTAACTTGTTCTTTTTCAGTCTTCTCTAAAAAAAGACAAGACAACATCAGGACATGAATTACTAATAACACCACCTGACCTGGCACCCCACAAACCACTTTCAGGTACCACTTAAAAACATGTAAGACAAATAAGTGCCATCCTTTAAATGTGTAATGCATTTTTGCTTCCAGTTTCCTCATGATGGTGATTTTTTTAAAGTAAAAAAACCAGCAGTAAGCTCTACTAAAGAATACAGATACTTGCAAGTTTTCGCAGTTATTTTAAATAGGTTTAAAAACAAAATCCCTACAAAAAAGCGCTACGTGTCGGCCAACAATTAAAAGCTTGTATTGCCTCTTGTGCAAGGCAGATCACTGTAACAAATAAGCTACTTCACAGCTAGCAACACATCAGTTCTATGGCTTTATCTAGTACTTGAGGAGTGAGAAGGACTCTTCCTGCAATTATCTGGATTGTAAGCACAAAATAGTTAATGGTGTCATAATGCCACACTTTACTGTGACTCAGGATGTACGATGGCTTGTGTTCCCTCACAGACAAAAACCAAAGCCAAAACAAATCATAATGGTCTTATAGGGAAGAAGTCTGTGATGATCTCTCAGAAAAATCTTTTCCTGAAGGATACACAACTAGCACAGCACTTTCCTGAAAATAAAAGAAACACATCCTACTATATCCCTGTCCTGTTATAATTAGTAGATATTTAGAAGGGTTTTGTGAACTTCAGATGTTAATTTCCAGTTCAGTGTCTTCCTTCTATCTTTCTTCTCCATACAATCATGTACCTCCTCCCTGTATAAGACTTCCACGTCTGAATAGATTTTAGGAAGTCCCAACATTAACAAGTAAATAGTACAGAGGTAGTTTAATCTTCTCCTACATGCAAGTGGGAGAGATTAGTATGCAACAATCTTAGAGAAGCAGTGCAAAGATAGAATCAGTTGGCAATAAGAGTACTGTCTGACCCAATGCATCCATGCTGAATTTATTTCTAAGGAACAACTGGATTAAGACCAATATGTGCATGCCTCCATTTTTGAAGCCAGTTTCTTTTTTTCATGGCATAGAAATCAGACTGTCTGAGGAAATGTAAGTTTTTAAAAGTTGTAATTTTTAAGTTACAACGTGGAATCATCAAATGTGTTTCATAATGAAAAAAAAGTCAGCTTCTATAAAAATTATGGTAGCATACATACTTTCTGATGCATAGCAAATAGCACCTCGATTTTCAGAGGAACAGTCGGAAGTTCTCCAGAAGCCATCAGTATCCAAAAACACACATTCTTCACTTGTTTCTTCATCATCTTCAGACCAGCGACTAAAACTCACATGTTTCCCATCCAGCCAGCCATAGTGTTTTCCACCCTAGCATTATTTAAGCAAAAGGCATGAGTTCACACAGTAAAACAATGCAAGGGGCAGAAAAAGAAAGGATAATATATTTACCCTGGCTAGACATTTTCAGTGTTTCTGGTGAGAACTGTAAGTGTTCCACTGCCCTCATGATCTGATCTCTTGCTCACAGATCAAGCTTTGTTATTTTACGCTTTGCAGTTGCAAAAATACAAATCAGCTGAATGGCAAATTATCCAAAGGTGATGTTTCACTACTGTGCTCATGGAGGAAGGCCTAGCAATGGGATGTCCAAATCGCACCATTTGCATCTGCAGAGCAGTGGTGGATATAACCTCCTGGTCTAGGAAAACTGGTAATAACTGAAAGTCCAGTCTCAGTTACTTCATATTGAGCTGAAAGTAGTCTATTAAATACTTAATTGATTTAATACATCAGATGTATTCCTGCCCTGGAAGATGCAGGAAGGAAAAACCGACATACAAGCAGCATGCGATCCTTTAAAAATCTTATATCTGAAAGTCTTCAGGAAATCCCCCGCTGTTGTGTAATTTGTCTCGTATCTTTTGTGCCAGATTTCAGCACTGGAGTAACAAGTTCTGTTGACCAGTTGTGTTATAATTTCCTTTCATGTGACATTTTAATTGTGCCCAAGTAATGAAGTGTTGCAATAGTGAAGAGCCAGTGCATGCCTGAGCTATATGACCCAAAATGAAACATTTGATCGTCATTTACAGATTTAAAAAATCAAAAGAGACGGGAAAATAGATTGTCTTGTTTCCCCATCTGGTTTCCCCCATAAATGGTTGTTTCCTTTAAAAATTTAGAAATCTTCTCCATAAAGTATATACTCCAATTTCTGTTTTCCCCTACTTTGCTGAAATATTCAGTAGCCCAGTACTGACACTGGAAGAACATAACACCACAGTGCTGAGTGAGTACCACCCAACTTTGTAGGTAAGGCACTTCTAAAAAAAAAAAATCTAACTTTTTTTTAGCAATTATCTCCAGAGTCCTGTGCGTGACAAAAAAAGATAAACCCTGCCAGCAAGCCCAAGCCATTCCATTAACAGCTGAGACAGCTCTCAGTCCACAATAAAGATTTTTCGAGAGGTTCTCCAGCTAATATAGATAACAAGCAGCACCTCCTGCATTATTTCAACATTTTTTGACCAAAAAAAAAACCACAGGGAGAAAGAAAAACCCACTGACCTGTCTCAGAGATGCCTCCCTCAAACTCAAAACATGGGCACAAATAACATGAATTAACAACAGAATCTAAGTTAAACTTCAGAAATGTATCTTCACAAATATTCAATGATTCATTTTGAATTTTATTTGCCACTTCTAGTTTCTCCCTTCCAAAACAGATTTTTGGGTCATCTTTCTAGAGTGGTACTGTAAACAGTGGTGATGATGACATTAAATGGCAACACTAATCATTTGTTAACAAAAGAGACACCCTACAATATATCCCTTCATCATCAGTCATTTATAAGAATTTTATCATCATCAATTCATCCAGTGGAGTTCAAGAACTACGTAACTTGGAGAACTGGTGATTTAAAACATTTATCTCGAGACACTCCAGATGGTTATCCCTAAATGAAAACAGCCCAGAAACTAATGTGTCATTGCATTTCTTTAACTCAGGTTTTGTTTCACACAACTGTAAAAACTACTTTAAACCACAGTCTGAGGAAAAAACAAAACTTACATCTCTGCTGAAGAGTCCAATCCAGAGTGGGTAGTTATGAAGAGCAGCCTGAACAGCAAGAAAAGCCTGCTGGAACTGATCTGTGATGCTAACCAGCTGCATTTTGTTATTTATGCATGTAGCCATTGCATCATTCCAGGACAAATTCTTCAAAATTACCATGTATTGAACATTTTGATAGCTCAATGTTTCATTAATGATTTGCTCTGTCTGGTTATCAGAAGTTCCTATACATAAGAAATAAAACCAGTAATTAGGTAGTTAAATACTGCAACACATTTTAAACTCCCAATGTCTCTGTAACAATCAGAAAAACCTGCTGGATTACACTTGGGAAAAAAACAAATCTTAGATAGTAGATTATACTGATAATTATAGTTGGAAGCAAACATCTTTGATACCTTAGATAGAAAAACATATATGAAAAAAAAATTATTATTTTCAACTTAGGTTCACACCTTTTTATATGTTATTTTTAACTAACTGCTAAATAATTTTATTGACTTAAACACATATTCTATAACTTTAATTATATACAAATGGGAGAGAGCAAGTGCTCTCTGCTGTAATATAGCAGCTAAACTTGACTCATTTATGTCTGTGGAGCCTATGGATTTATGCTTATGCAAATCTAATGGGCCACAAAACTTGTCTATGCAGATTGTGGTACAGCACAGTCCCAGAACTCCTTACTGCCATCCATGAATATAGTGAGAACTGATTTTGCCTCCACTTAACTAATTGCAGAAAATTCACCTTGCATAGGGAGGGATATAATTCACTATTTGTGCTCTAAGCACAGAATGTTACCACAGTTACCAGCAGCTCAGTGATGCATGGCTACTGCAGCTAATAGAAGATGCAAATACTCCTGTGGGTGGTAAGTTAAAGCGTACAAATGGTAACCCCAAAAATTTTATACACAACCAAAAATAAATTTGTTCTGCAAAAGACAGAACTCTCCTGATATTTAAAATGTTTGAAGTAGAAAAAGGCTTGCAGGGGGTGGGGGAAGGCATCACTCTATAAATAACAGTATATAAATGGCTGATTGATAGGCTGACAGGGCCATTTTCCAAAACACAAGATGACAAAAACACAATATTAATTTGATATTTACAGCTTCCAATAGATCAGAAAACTGAAAAGGCTGAAACAGATTGTTTCAAGTGGTTTCTGTCTGCTGCCAAATGCTTTCACTTAGTAAACAGCTACAGAAGAGAACCATGGAGCCCAGGGTGCCGTCACACATCAAGGGGTACCAAATTGGAAACAAGGCAGTAAGTAAAGTGCTCCTTTCTGAAAAAATAATTGCAGATGATTACCATCTCAAGAAATTCTGCAAATCACAATCATGCCAAGATTTCCAATGAACATGAATCATCTTTTTCCCTATAAGGCCCTAGACAACTTGGATTCTCTCACAACTGTCCCTACAATCTGCTGAGGTCCCTCTCAACACAAACTATCCTTAGATCCCTAACAGTATAAGACCAGAGCACAGCAGGACACATTCTCTGTCAGTCCAAAAACCTTTCTCATTACACCTTCTACAGCTATGGCAAAGAAAAGTTGAGTATTCAGTCACTCCAGATTACTAAGGTATTGATATAAACAGATACATTGTCAACCTCAGATTCATAAAAGTCCCCTTTTCACATTTTTATGACATCTCTTCTGTCCAGACTTCTAATCTTAATGCTTGGCATTTCTGAAATATTTGGCGCTGAAGTAAAGAAGATTTTGTATGTTAAATGGAGGTGGGGGGGTGGGAGGTGGAAATCCCTGCCTGTTTGAGAATGAAGAAGGTGGGCATAGTCTTGGGCGTTTTGTACACCTAGGTTTCTTTGTGTTTGATTTTTTTTTTAGAAGATAGCATGTTCATCACTTAAAAGGATTATTTATATAAAGGAACCTACTCAGAAGTGGGTATGCTGAACATTAGCCCATAGCAGTAATTAAATACACATAATAACTATATGTGTTTGATCTTATTCCAGTAACTGGTATTGGCCAACCCACATGGGTACGTCTGAATATTATTTTTAGTTCAGATTAAAAAATCCCACTCACACCAACTCTCAAGTTTGCTCTGGGGAGAGACCAATTTCAACATTAAGAGTCTATAATACCTTACATATTCTCATAGAACTAAAGGATAGAGGATATATTTAAGAAGGATATAAATATTGTGAGATTCCTTCCTAGGGCTTCTCACTTCCACAGTTCTGAAAAGGAAAAAGGAGTCACTTGTTCTATCCCTCGATGTACATGACCTCTATACCCACAGAACATTACAGACCCTCTGCTGAAGTATAACTCCACTGAAAGCGCACAAAGTCTCTCAGGTAAACAGATTCTCCCTGAACTGGCCTATGAAAAACAACAGGGAAAATTCTGAATGGCTGACAAAATAGGCCCCAGATCCTCCTCTGCACTGTGCTTGTCAAGAATCTTGTTCTTCAAGTGAAATTATTTACATGCATTAAAGTCTCCTGGCACATGCACCTTAAGTTTAAACTCTGGCTGCAATTTATTTAGACTCTTCAGACTTACCTACAGACCGCTGGCATATACCCAAGAAATGCCTGTCAGCACAAGCAGTGAAATTCCATGTTCCAACATATTGGGATTTGGGATCATTCAGGATTACACCACACTGATTGTTAAATTCTTCATCAAAAAGCTGAGAAACAGAAATATCCTTATCAGACTCAAATAAGGTATAAACATACTTGTGTAGAGGTGAAGTAATAGGAGTCTAGAAGAACCCCAGCTGTCTGAACTTGTTTAAGAAGTTTCAAAGGAGTGGTGCAATACAGATTACCTGTTTTACAAACACTACCAGGTGCCTGGACTCAGAAAGTTTTCCTAAGCTAAATACATTTCAGAAGCTGTCATCCAAGGAAAGGTAAACAGAACTCCAGAACTATCAGCCACCCTGCTGGCCAATTAAAATGACTAACTGGGGAATTTGGTCTGTTACATGGGGGTTTTTTTTCACACAATATTCCATACTTCATTACTCAATAGGCAAGAAAAGTCAAAAGTCAGAACTTACATCCAGTGGAATTTTCCTTAATCTTCCTGTCAGAAGTGGGTGAAAGTTACTATACAACAGTCTACTCTCATCTATCCATTTGTTTTCCCTTGTACTGAACAGGAACTGTAAACCAATCCAAATATCTTTTGGCAGGCCAGGAAGCAAGGATGTTATATAATCTGTTGGACAGAACAGTAAATGTACATATTGTGGTTAGGAAAACAACACTAAACATGTGAAAGAACACTTCACAGAAGTAAGACAATGCAATCCCTGTTTGCATTAATTTAATTTTTCCAGCCCTTCATGATTGCCAAATGCTTATCATCCCTTCCTTCCATGATAACACCTTTCATATTGATTTAATCTGAAAGGAGTGGGCTATTGGTATTTGTCCTTCAAATTCTGAGCTGAAGAGAAGACAGTGGATTTAACCTGTTCCTTCGCCCATAATTTGGAGTCTTTTACTTACACACAAATTTAAGAAGCTGCTTTTCCACAAGCCTGCAAGATCTATTTTCTCGCTGCCCTTTCTGAATTGATGGAAGGAGTCTTATCTCCCATCTTTCTCTCTTACAAACCATACATCAGAACACTTTTTGGATTCTGGCAGAGTTTGTCCACCCCACCACCAGTGAAAGCAGGACAGGTCAAAGGAAGTCAGATTTAGTTGAAAAAAAATTCAGCCAGGCAAACCTTAAATCAGACCCCTCTTAGTGAGCATTCTGGCAAGAAACAATGGGCTTTAGTAACCCCCCAGGCATCAAAGGCATTCACTAAACTTGACTAGTTTAGGAAGACAAATTGAAGCTATCTAATTAGCTACTGCTGACATGTTTTAACTGCTGGTCACATGCCAGACTAGCCACAGCCTGTTTTCTGAAGGAGACAAAGCCACCGTAGATTTGCATGTCAGAGCTAGTCCCCCTAATGCCACCAGGAGGAGCAGAGGCAGCGTACAGAAAGAAGCACACTTTAAGAGGACTGTGTCTTCTTTCCACATACGTGGTCTCCACTACACAAAGAAAAACAAAAAAGACATAATAGCAAACACTTCCAAATGCACCAAATCACACAAGGGATTCTGCTACTTAACATTTCAGAATGGCTGGGCTTTCCCAACCTTAAATGCATACAAAAACAGGCAGGCCTGAGACATGTACATTCCTGTATATAACCCTATTCCTCCCCAAGAACAGCAGTAAAAAAAGTTACCATTAAGTTGCTGCCTGCAGGTACACTAGAGACTACTCTAGTCTACTTATCCTATTTTGTTTGGCAAGAGGTTATTTGCTTATAAAGAAAATATGAATTGTGGGCACTGCAGAATTCAATGGAGCTACTTCATACACCCTCAGAGAACTCTTAATTATCCTCAAGAATACAGTTGCAAATTCAGCCATATCATTCAGCAGTTTATTGCTGAACATTAATTGCAGCCAATGTGAACCCATTTCTTCCTCACTGCATTTCTCTCATTGACTTTAGTTGTTAAGAGAGGTGAAACAGTTCTGTTTTCCAGTCCTCCTGCTTTCCACCCTCTCATCAGTGTCCTGAAGAGCTCACAGGGGGTCAGTTTGGACACTCTGCCACATTAAGCTGCTCGGCACATGTAGACACAGAGGGCCCTGTGCCCCAGCTGGCGTTGTGTTTGCCACCTCAATCCCACACATAGAGCTGAGCTTCTCTTGGAAGCAGCTCCTAAGGCGGTTTTTCACAGTGCAAAGTCTACAGTTTCAGTTACATTTTAGCCTGCAAAGCCAAACAATTCTTCATTCTTCTTATCCCTTTTATGCTCAACTCTTAATGCAAGGTTTTGCAACTTTTTTTAACAGGTTAAGATCATACAGAAAAGCTGCTCTTCAAACTGGTCCAAATGTCTCCTGACTGCATTTCCATGTTATGTTTCCAGTGATGCAAGCAACAGACAACACCTTTTTAACCAGTCCTGGATTTTTAGAATGCTCCCAGTATGCCTGTGGGTAACAAAGTGACTTATGTTCAAGTTCTTAAGCAGAACTATTCTGAATCTGGAAGAGAAGCTGCACACTAAAGTGCCCCCAGTTCACCACCGTACCTTGGTCAGCTTGATCTGAGATAGATGGAAGAGAGCCTCCAAAAGTTACACACTTTTCATTAGCTGCACTAAATGTTAAATGTTCGGGTTTCATCTTTAGAAAACACTGCAAAATAAACATAATGAAAATTATTTTCATCATACCATTCTGCCTAAGACATAAATCAATATGTAAAGGTTCTTAAACCAACCCTAAAAACTCGCTTCTCATTTCCTGCAATAACATATAACTATTTTTTGCAGAAAGCAACTGACCTGATACTAGCTGCAAGCATTTATTAGGTTCAGCAGAGTAGCTAAATGTAAAATGATCCCACTGACTAACTCCTCGTTCATATTCAGTAATTTTTATTTGCTACATCAGAATCATTTTAGGAATGAGAACTCACACATGAACTCTACAGTCAGATAGTGCTGGCCAGGAACTTGTAATGAGTTACCTTTGGGAAAAAACTACATGGGAACTCCAAGATCTATTCCGCAATGATGTGAAGTAAATTTGCAAACCTTGGCACAATGTAATGTGCAGATCTGATGCACTTGTACAGAATAACGGTGCACCGAACAACAGGAATGAGCCTCACTAACACTTTAGATGACTGCCTTGAAATGTAGTACTGAAATACACCATAGTATGGCTTCTGACCTGGTTGGTTAATTCTTAAAAGTTGCTCACTAAGTCTTAAGTGACTTACATCCTTAAGGTAATTTAGGAAACAGTGTGTGCCACCTTGCTGCCTGCCCGTGATTACTCCAGAAGATAAACAACATGCTTCTGCCACAGAAACCTCATTCTCTCACTTTCTAATCCTTTTCTTCATTCAAAGTTGAAGCCCAAGATTAGGCAATACAACCAATGTTCTTGGATCTAAACATGTGGTGATGGGAAAGCAAAAAAAAATGAAAATGAATGCTTTGAATTTAAGAAACCATCAATCCTGAATAAGGGACAAAAGGGGAGGAGATTATTTTAATCACTACACTTCGTTTTCAAAAGCCCCTTTCTAGTCTATTCCTCAACAGAGGGGCTACCTCCTCCTTTCTTTTAGAAAGGCATTCCACCTTACTGGACTATGAAGAATAGGCAAGGATGATGAATCTGTATTATCATTGTACCTTATTCCGGAACTGATGCCAGCCTTTAGGGCAACCTCCTCTGACTGGACGGTAGCTGGGATCATGTCTCTCTAGCAAGGAGGCATTATTTTTTTCACAGATGAAGGGCAGTTTCACATTACAGTTAACTGGGTAGTCTGCAGAAACAGAAGTTTTAAAAACAGTTATGGCAATGCCTATCACGCTCCATTTGCTATCCATACTTTATGACATGACAAAGACGAGTCTGAAGGGAGATCATTTTTGGTGCAACCACAGTGAACTACCATGCAATTTAAAGCATTAAAAATAACAGTAGAGCAAAAGGCAAGCATATATCATTTATATCAGACAGTAGAGATCCAGAGTCTCATTCTTACTTCCAGTATTAACACCTCGTATAGGCACACACAACTTGAAAACAGAAAAATAATGAAAAAAGATTTTGTATATGAGGACTAACCTCATATTCTGGCAAAGAGGGTGTGCCTAAATGTCAAAAAAAGCCAAAAGGAATCCTTTAACATCTACATGGAGAGCATCCGCCCTGCACATGACTCCTTTAGTCATAAATGGACTGACTTCCTAGTCAAGAGCAATTTTTGGCTAATAGAGATGAAAACAGTTCATCAGGAAACAACTGAATAATGGGGAAAACGTGCTTTACATGGAAATGGTAGAAGGCAGGAGGAGCTTCTAGTTCTCTGGAGGTTATACGTTTTCCTCGACATAAAACAGTGTTGAAAAAAGGAAATAATAAGCTTCCAGAACCACCAGGTGGCTTTTTCATTACTTTGTGTATCTCTGACAATATGACTCCAGTAGTTAATGGAATTTGTGTCTCCAGATGTATACACAGTTGCAAGTATAGAGTCAACCTCTCTAACTAACAACTCTCAGACAAACTCCAGAGCTCAGAATATGTAGCATAAACACAGAAAGGTAGCCACCAAAACCAGATTTCACCTCGTTAATTTCTGTTGCAAAAAGAGCGACAATTTATCATAAAAATTCGTCATTTGAATTCAGGTTTGCCTCTGGTCATTAAAGAAATATTACCATGGCTTCTACCATGAGGAAGTAATAAATGATTCAACAGTCAATCAGATTATCATGAAGAAGTCATCCACTCCTAATTCAGTATCAATTAGCATTCAATAGAAGAGTTTAGGTAGAACAGTGATTACTTCTTTTTTTCTTTTCAAATAAACACAACAAAGACAGGGGGTGAAAAAACAAAACCAGCCTTACCTCTATACCAGTTCTTTCTGGAAATAGACCAGCAATCTCTCAGTAATCTATCATGGAAGCGTGGAAATAACTGTAAACTGGATATAAATATTTCAGAGTTAATCTCCAATCCAATGTGACCTTCACAGAGAAAGTCTGATAGCAACAGTGTCAGTGCAAACAAAAATTTGGGCTATTAACTGTTTCTAGATGCCCTACACAAACTAGGCTACGAATAAATATGTGGTAGGTTCAGTAGTTATGCACCATGCCCAAATTAACTGTGCAAAATGAGGTTATTTACCACCGTGCTGCAATCACAGCACATTGTCAGGACAAGGAATAGGAAATAGCCCTGGTTTTCACAATAGTACATTGCTATAGTATTTTGGAAAGTGAAGGACCTTCCTTGTAAGAAGCCAGTGAATCTTCTCTGCACCCAAGAAGGGAATGATGCAAGATTTGCTGAGAGTCATCCCAACCCCACAAGGCTATACTAAAAGCCTTCCAAGAATTTGGCATTACCTAACTAAAAGAGTGATGTCTTAAACCAATTTCCCATTCCCTGTTTTTGGGTATTCCTCAATCCTCAGAGTCAACAGACTGGGTATTTTTTTTTGCCAGCTCTCCAAGTGCTTCAACATAGAAGTGGGCTTAAAACCCTGATATAAGCATTTCAAAAATCAAGGGAACACGTTAGCTACTAGGACCACACATTTCAAGGATTCACACAACAAAACTAAGATGCCTAAGCCCAACAGCCCAAAATCTAGAGGCTCTGATAAGACACAGAAGAAATGGATTACTAATTCAGTTACAATAAAATTACCATTAATTAACTGCTCTAGTTAACAGTTCCTAAAAAGCACATCAAAAAAAGCTTACAATAAAGCATCTCATAATTATTCTACGTACGGTGAATGATAGCTGTAGCCATAATCAATAAACTTCAGCCACCACTTCTGTTCACTGTTTGATAACTGTGGAAATAAGGAACAAAACCCAGTATTTTACAACCCACAGAGAAAGAGCTCCTGACTCTACCAAAGATAGAGCAATTTGACAAAATTAGTCACTGAGGTACTGAAAGTTGAAATGTTTTTCTCAGATGCCTTACAAGAATGTATTTTCATGCTATGAACACCACAAACCCCTTTCAATAAAGCCTATCAGACCATCATGCATTTCTAATTAAATCCTCTCACCAGGTGAAAAACCATGTGTTGTCCTGTGCATAAAATTAAGAACCAGCACAATTGTTAATGAAATATTTGCAGACAATGCAATGCTTACATGGTGGTCCTGCTATGACACTTTTTCACCAGTCAGAGTTTTGGGATTTTTAAACCTACTTTTAAATTTAAAAATTCTTTTACCTGACTACCATTAAAATAATTCTCTTTTATCTCATCTTTTCCTTTTAACTACAATTGAAAACCATTAAGGCCAATAGGGAAAAAATAAATTAAAGATTAACATTTTCTTATATTGGAAAATTTGGCAAATAAATTTTCCTGCAATGAAAAGTAACTGTGAAAACAGATGACACCCCCTTACCTTTTCTATTTGAGATAGTATTGTCCTGAGTTTTGGGTAAGTCTCCACAGAGGCTAAATCACTATCATTTTTTTGGCAGTAGAAAATAGCTTCCTGGTAACTCAGGTTTTTATCTGGTACAAACCATAGCTCTGCTCCATCAACAACAAGCGGGGCTCCATGAATTCCAATTTCATCTACACGGAAGAAATACCACATGAGCAACAAATAAATTCTGAAAAACAAATCCTTTATTTTTCTGAATGTATTAAGAAATCTCAATTTGACACTGGGAAGAGTCAACACTCTGCATTTTGAACTCTCTCAAAATCAAATCAGTCATAACCTTTCCTGGTATCAAACGGGTATTGCAGTAGCAATGTAACAAAACTACAGAAAGATATTGAGTATAAACAACCCTATACACATAGTGGAAAAATACAAAAAGTCCAATTACCTGGTATATACCACTCTGGTGTCTTTGGAGTGCTACCTGTCCAGAGGAAAAAAGGAAAAGTCACTAATTTCACCTTCTAACAAGACTGTGGCTATCAATAATAGAAGTGATGGTTAGTACTCATACTTCTCAGTATTCATGATGGAAAAAAAAAAGGAGAATGAAATCATACACGGGTTTGATAGTTTAAAATGAGATGATATAAAATTTATGGGAGTACTGCATACCTCCATCTTACACATCTGTGGTTCTTTTATCTCTCAAGCATCAGAGTAGTTTATCTATCAGTATCTCAAACCAACAAGAAAGTTTCATCCCCTGAAATACCTTTTAATGAACAACCGAAATGTAAAAACTGCATGAAAAACCTCAATCGGTACAGATATGCCATGCCATTCTTTTGTACTCCCACTCCTCTGCCTCACTACAATGAGAAGCTGGTACACCAGTTTTACCAGAAGAAGGCTGGTTCACCTAAGGTTGAAGCAAACTGCACACCCAAGATATCTGGTGATTTAGTTACAAATATCACTAAGAAAGATTAAGTAAAGCCCACAAATGCTGCAACTTGGTGGCTTGTATTACCTCACAGAAAACCACTTCTCACTTCCGGGGACTAGAAAGAATATGAAAACAGTGATACTGCATCCTGCTCAGGGTCATTTTCTGATCTAGCTTCGAATATTCTAAGTGTACATCTGTTTATATGTGACACCAGTGAGACATTTCATGTACTATCCTCTTAGCAGTTCAGAGAGTAAGCACCAAAATATGGTTTGCAAAGTTTCTTTTATGAGGCAATAATTACAACTCATTGTATTAAACTTTTCATATGAATAAATGGACGTAACTGCAGTTTACCTTTTGTTATCTGGCAGACCCATTCAAGTTTAGCCTCACAATCAAAAGGCCTGAAGTAAAATTCCAGGTCTCTGCCTTCATGGAAATAAAATCTCCAAAATGATCTCCGTGAAAACTGTGAGGTCTGTATACAAGTAGAAACAGAGAACTGAGTTAGTACAGCATAGGCCTTTGAAATGTAAAACTAAACTGTATTAAAAAGATACTTTGGCAAAGTCAGTGTATTTTACTGTGTTGTTAGTCACACAATTTATTTTGCAAATAAAAGAGCAGATACAGCTATAACTTCAACTATAACTCTCCATGTTAGCTAATGCTGTGAAGCAATTACGTGAAGGGCTTAAGGTCAGTCTACATACAAACGTCTTAGAAATCTTTTCTAGCAATAATGTTTCTTAGGGTTTTTGTAGTGCACAGGTTCTCATCAGTGTTTATTATCTATTGCAACTTGTTTCCCTGAAATGATTCCCATTTCTACTGAAAAGAAGAAACCATCTGAACTGACACAGAAACAATCTTTCTTATTTAAGATTTTTTCTTACAATCAAGCTTGAAGAACTGACTTCACTCTTGCAGGTCTCTCCAGTAAGGAGAATTTTTTATCATTTAGTGAAATAACATGTCTATAACTGGCAGATAGGAAAGGAAAGTTACTATGTTCACAGCATTCCCTTCAAAGTGCTCTCCTTTGTCTAAAATTTTAGGAGCCCAATGCTGACCAGCTTCTCAGTCTGGGGTCATGAACACAGGAGAAGCAAATGAGGGAAATGGCTGTGAACAGAAGCACAGGAATGCAATTATCCTTTCCCCCAGTAAATCCTAAAAGCAGAGGTGGTTCTATTTAGGTTAAAAGGGATGGTAGGTACTGGAATGATCAAGCAAAAAGTCAGATGATACTTCAGAAAAATTAAAGGCTATTTTAATACTCATGCCATCAAGACTAAATTAAGTATTGAAGAGCTTAATCAGGAATCAAGCTGAGGTCTGACATTTGAAATTAGAAACCAACACAGCATGTACAGTCTATTTCACAAGTAAACAAGGAAATACACACAATAAACACAAACATATGCTCTATCCTGGCTACTGCATTCCCCTTCTTCGGGTTTCAAACTTTTTCTTAATGTGCAGTTAAGAAAAGCTAATATAGATTTTTAAAGTTACTGGTAGGGCTCTCTGTGCTTTTTTGTTTTAGACTCCATGACACATCCTTAAGAATTATTTGTAATATACAAGAGATCCATAGTATGGCATTATGCAATACAGAACAGCACTGTGACTAAAATATTTGGTAGTCAAAAAGGTTCAAAAGAAGTCCTATGAAAGGTTATCATTAGCACAGCACTTGGCTCATAAAAAAATTTGATTAAGGGAAAGTGAGTAATAGGTGTAGATTGATAAAGGGAACACTACAGCTTTTTCACTATAGTAAGAAAACATCTAAACCTAAATTCAGTATACAACTGGAAAAAGTATTTTTTCGAAGTACTTCCAAGTAAAAACATACATTATTAAAAACTTTGAAACTAACCTTTAATGCAGCACAGTCTCTTGTATCATACTCATCTTCCAGATAGTCGAGTGGCATAACAACACTGGTTACCTACAGGATGATGGACAGGGTGAAAGAATCAGCACCTGACGCTTTGCTGTGGCAATCCCAAGAGACATCCATTCAAACCTGGGATCCCATTATGTTTATTACTATTAAAATATGTCTTGAATGGCAGTTACTCCTTCAGTTTTGAGTCTCCATATATGCTGGGGGGGGGGAAGGAGAAGGGGAGAACTCACAATTTCAGCCAAATGAAACAATTACAGAGAGGAAGATATTTTTGGAAAAGTCTGACATAACAAGGAAATGAACTGATAAACCCTCCCTTCTGTTGTGGCATGACGACACCTTGTTCTTTCCACCAGCTCTTGGATGTTTACTACTACGTTTCTGTGAAATTATTTTAATATAATGGAGATGGAAATCAGGATAACCTTATTAAAGATATGTTTTTAATTGGAAATCTGCTTGGATGGCAGCTCTTAAGTGCACAATCTTCTTCTGAATTATTAATCTGTTGAAAGACCTGACATATTTTAATTAAAATATTTATCAATTTACTTTCAATTCAGTCCTAGTTGAAACAAATCCGTACATGACATTTCCTGGTTAAAAGTGAACTTACAGGTTTGTTATCACTCCACTGCCAGGTTCCCAAAGAATCGGGACTCCTCTTATTCATTCCAATCCAGACCCACCTGTCATTGCTGTAAATAAACAAGATACAATCTTACACCAAGCGTATGATTCAGCTCATTTAATAGGAAGGCTGACCTATGGCATGGCATTACTTAAGACCAAGCAGCAAAACCAAGGTTTTACTACTGCAAGTTGTAGCAGTTCAAAGAAAAAATAGACATAAGGGCTAGCACCTCTTCTGTACAGAAAAAAAACTAACTAAATCAGGTAATTCCCTTGTGGGCTGCATCGCCACTTCATCAGTTGTCACTTGATATAATGGTCTCTTTTCTACACTTTTCTTCCAGAATCACACACAGAGTGTTTATATGGTTTGGTTCCCTTTCTCTTGTCCACCTTGGGCTATCTCTCAAATACCATCAGCTCAAATACACTCTTCCTCAAACCACAAAAAAGCTTCTACTCAAAGAACTGGCATATTTCCCTTAACTTTGTCAGTGATATAAACACACAAAACCTGGGCAAAACCGTATTTCAATTACGCACCTTCATAAATGAGGCGTAGACATAAAGGAGCACCTAACAACACTGACTTCAATGGTTGCATGAACAAGTGTCAATAGACATTTTAGTCCAATCAGAACTGGGTGTTTTCCTAGATTTTGCTTCCTCATTTTTCAAAAGCAGCAGACACTTAAATCTAAAATTTCAGTTGTGTTCTAAGATACAAAATTACCTGAAAAAAACAGGTCTACAATGGTAATACTCAAATCTGCAGTAAGAATCTTTACCATACTCTTTTGCTGATGAATCTAGAGATGCTACAAAAAAGTTAAAGGTGTTAGTCCAACTGCAAGCTTAGTTTTGTACTGCAAGTTCTCAAAGATTCAATTTTGTGTGGGGTACTGAACTTTATGGTAATTCACTCCAATCCGCTACCCTGCCCAAGAAAATCAATAGACACCTCTCTGAATGACAGTATCAGCTGGAAGCAGCAGAGGGGAGAAAGACCACGAGTTTTCTATGAAATCACAGATTACCTGAAACCCAATTGCAAAAGAGCTGTGGAAAAGGCACTCTCATCAAGGTGGCCTGACAGCAATAGTAAAGCATTGATGCCACAGTACAGGGCTCCTGTAGAACTGTATCACGAGCACTATTCCATCATGATGCACCAAATACAGAGAAGGAACACATGACATTTGAGGAAATTAAGAGTTTAGCCTATTAACAAGGATTGAGGATTTTCTTGTCTAGTCTTCCCAAAGAAAGAGAGGAAAGGATGTAATTATTCTTTATAATATTTTAGGAGACTAAATCCACAAGAAGAGGGGCGATTTGAGCAAAAAGAACATCACATCTGAAGGAACCACAACTCAGAAATAAATTTAAGTTCAAAACTGGACAGAGACATCTGACTAGCAGAGGTCAGAGTTTCTAAAAGGCTCCCCAGAAGGTAGTGCTGACAAACTTAGTGGTTTGAAGCCAGAACTTGGAAAATTTATGAAAAGTACCTTATTACCTGGAGGGATGGACTCAGACTCAGGCTTACCCACATAAGCAATGTTATGAAACCCCGGGGTATTATTAAGGAAGTCTTTGATATGACTGTGCCACTAGCTTTCCACACATATCACCATAAAGATTCTGAACAGTCTGAAAATACTGGTGGTGCAGCACCAAGAAACATCTTAGCCCAGGGTATGTGAGCTAAGTATGTGAAAACCAACAAGGGCAACAGTATTTTACTTGGTAAAGTTCCCTTTAGGAAGAAAAGTATCAGCCATCAACAGATCTAATTTTTTTATTCTTTGTTCTCAACTCCAGTAATAATTTTCTGACACTGGGGAGAAGTGTGATAACTCTAGTGTGATTTTATCATACTGATCAATCCTTAGTATTTTAATGATACAACTAAGGAGCCTTTAAAGAGCCTAAATGCCCCGTATCACGGCAGGGGGAAAACTGTGAGCCAAACATTCACAGCTGTCAAGCAGCTACATGACTTTTAGCTATTTGCCTTTAGGACTTTATTTTTCTGTGGCTGTTCTTCCAAATAGGAAGCAGATATCCCTTCCTAATTGTCACCTACAGACTTAGCACAGTTTAAGCAGTTGATCACCACACAGGAATATCTACTAAAAAGAACATTTGAGACACTCATTTCTAAAGGATTTTCAGTAGTTACCTGAGGCTCGAGAGCAATTTTTCAAACTCTTTCCATTTATATTTGGCTTTTATATAATAAATAAATTGAAAACAAGAAGTGTGCCAGGTCAAGAATTTCTCCAGCTTATCTCCCAATTTACAATTACTAGCCTGTAAAGAGAACAATGTTTTCAGCTGACTGGGCTCTTACACATTAATGTACCTCTTTTGCTTCCTTTAGAATTGTTCAGACATGACCATGAGTAATTTAGTAACTGCCACACTACACTTGACAGTACTTTTAAGCTTCAGTAAAGCATTCTGATAACCCTCTGAAATTATACTGTCATCTCATCACAGGAAAGAATTCCACCAACTATTTAAGACAAAGATGAATTAAGACTAATTGCTGCAATTAAGCTTGTAGCAAGGAATTTGCTTGTGCCTCAAGTATCTGTCTCCTCATTGCAAAGCATTTAAAATTCTGCCTATAGACTGATATCAAAATGGATTTTTCAGTGACAGGGTATTCTTTGAGCTACACTCCTGGAACTGCCTATAAAAACCTGAAGTATCCTGAGTTTTAAACTAAAACATACATACAATTTGGGCTTTACAGTGGACTCCACACTGACTGACAATGAAAGACCCTGAATCTCTAGCAATCCCTGCAAAATATAGGGACTCTTTCACACAGAACTAAACATTCAGTAAAGTCAAAGTACTACAGGAGTGAAGAAATACAGTTCAGATTGTGAAGGGACCATAAACCTGTAATTTTTCTAATCATATTCTAACAGCCAAAATAGAAAATTATTTTCTGTGTCCTTTATGTCAGCTCCAACACAAGATGAAGAGCCAAAGTGAAGTTTCTGGGGCCTGTAGGTCAACCTAGTTCTTGACAAGAGGCAAGGCGTACCTCTGGACCAACCCTTAATGGTGCAATTTAAGGCACCATTTAATCTCAGGCAGTGCTGGCCTAAAACTCTGCATGAAGCCCATCTGACCACCCTGTTCTGCCTGCACTAACAGGCTACTGCACTAAATCACACCCTGCTAATTACCTGCTCTTGAGTGGAAGAAAAGAGAAGCTGAATTAATGCAATTACTACAACTTGCATGTCAGCTTTATTGCTGTTTTGGCCATTGTGTTAAGGTGATTTTTTTCTTTCAAACTCAAGTAAGGCTTTCTAGAGTCAGAACAATAATAGCAGCAGAGCTGTTCATATAAAAGGCAACCTGGATTTCTTTCCAGTAAGGCGTCCTCAGTGAAATGTTACTTCTAACCAGTCCAAGCTATTTCTCTCCCTGTGTCCAGCATTGCTGCCAGCTATAAGCTGCAGAATGCTCACAAACACAGTCTGAAAAGAATGGAAGTAACTGAACCGGATCTGTTCTGCCTGTATCATGTCCCTTAACCTCTTTTGACTTTATCTCCTATTTCTTCCAGGCAGGGGAAGGTTGGCAGGCAAATTTTATTTTCCTTTCCAATGGCAATAGCCTGCCTTGGCTGGAGCAATTCTCGCTCTCATTTGACTCTAAGGTGGAATCTGAGTAAAGAACAGAATGGACTAGGCAAGCTGCCCTTTTCCTGGTGAACCAAAATGACTCTTGCTAACTTTTAAAAACAAACAATTCTCAGTGAGTCACCAGAGAACTGTGCAAGGGGAAAAAACCTGAAACCAAGAGAGCTGAGGTGTGGCTCCTTCCCCAGGCTGAAATGAATGCACTGAATGAATGCTTTAGGTCAGAGTTTGCACTGAGTAAATACAGGGAACACGAACAAACTGCATGCCAGCACACTCCAGCAGCTAATCACATCTAATATCACCTTAGCATGATTTCTCCCAGTGAAATAATTCACATGGATTCCTATCTCCTATCTCAAATGAGCCTGGTTTTTAGATAAACTACCCTTGACATTTGACCTCCAAAATATTTTATGTAATCAACACCTCTGAGTTATTTAAAAGCATAACTATCTGCAACAATTCATCATGTTATCTAAACAAATAAACATTATTTAAAATACCTCAGGCAATACCAACTATGTAGTATTTCAGTTCAGAATGTTCTGAAGTGCTGAAAAAGGGCTTAGCCCAGATGAAAATACTGTGTTTTCAGCTGTATTTGATATGAGCAGTTACTGCAACACTGACTGCAGAGTCAATTTATACCGGGCTCAATATATTGCCCCTCATTTTAAATTCTGCTGGAATAATACTGAAATACTAGGATTTATCTACTTTCAGACTAAGTTCAAAATTTCTGAACAATGGGAAATGCATGAGCATTGTGTGTCAACTGACTCCCTGGAAAGACAGAAGTGTCCACGTTTAAATTCCTAAGAGAAAATATAATTAATACCTCAGACAGTCTGCAAGCTGAAAAGCAGTTCCAAGTACTTGTAGGAAAATAAAATGTTACTTCTCTATTCACATTTCATAGTCAATTAGGTGCACTAAAACGAATTTCATTATTGCAAAACCATCTAATAAGGTCTACAGCTAGAAATAACTTGTGCACTGATTTTTATTTTGGGACTTCAGCCAGTTTAGCAAAGGAATCACAAGTGGCTTTTACACAAGCTAAACTATCTATATATAGAGCATACAAGTTTGGTTTTGTCTCTTATTAACATAAACACTGAGTAATTTTCATGACTTGTGCACTTCTAAAAAAAGTTCACTGGTTTCTCAAGAAGGCACCTCTTCAGTCATCAGGTTTTAAAATTTAATCACAGTGTTGTATGCTGGCAGCTTCTGAAATAATCCTGATTTAGTTTGTTGATGAAAAAATTTAGAACACTAACTGGCAGCATTTGAGTTTAAGCAGGCAAAAATTCTGAAAAAACAGACTGTCAATCAAAAAAACATATTACACAAGGATCTGACATCACACCAATGCCTAATAAAGGTTTGCAGTGACAGTTCATCTGATTAAAAATAAAGGTTTAAACTCATAAATTATTTAGCATTTAATCTGTTGATACCAGAAAACTCAGCACACCCATCTAATGCCCATATAGTGTTAGTGCAACTATGCCAAATAGGATCTGTGCCAACCAGATTGCTGGACACTACATTATTCACATTTTTAGAAGTTAGCACCCAGTTTAGTCAGGAAGCATTTCATGAATAAAAATGAGACGTATCTGAAAAACTGAAATAATAACTCATCTCTAAAGAATGTACCAGTAAAGAATAGGTACATTTACCATCTAGCTGTGCCAAAGTTCAACACAGAGAAGGAAAAACATATTATAACAACAGACTTAGATTTGCTTTCAGCATCTTCCATTACATAAATTTCTCTTCCTGTGCTGCCTCTAGCAATGTGAAATATTTGCCCAAGCTGTACTCCCTTGACATTTTCCAGCAAGGCAGTTCAAATGCCACATCTAGCTGTTCTGTGGGAAACACAGTTGTCACACACTATCTCATATTTGCCATTTGGGGTCAGCAGCAGTATTTGCGATCCACTGCAGAATCAAAATTTTAGAATATGGCTAGTTTGTTACCTGATCATTTTTCTCAGGATAGAATGAAGAGCTTTGATTTCTTCTGAGTGGCTAAAACTAGGCAGATGGCCTCCGAGGGCTTCACAGAACCTTTCTGCCTCTTCCCAGGTCCTGGTTCGCAGAACTCTTTCACTGTGGAAGAACTTCACAACAGCCAAATGTCAGAGCAGAAAATGACACACGTGGTAGTATTTTTAAAACACTCCTGTTCTACTAAAATACGGTCACCTGAGATTTAATAACTGGTATTTCCACAGGGAGAGAACTTGACTTTTAACCATTTTTCTTTCAGTCTGTTTGACAACAGCCAGACTCTGAAGTTTAGCTGACAAAATTTGTTCAAACACAACATATTCCACATGACAGACTTTCTCTGTTTTTCTTTACCAGAAAGATTTTAGAAACCACCAGCCAGCTCATTCCATAACTGCAAGTCAAGTTATAAGTTTAAAGGGATGTTGTTGTTCCAAATTTATCGTGAACTACAGAGCCTAATGTTCACTGAAACTGGGCTTGTTTGAGTGCTGCGGGTGAAGAAAATTCTTTGGCACACCCTTGGCTACCTGTATGCATCAGAGGTGCAAGTTTGGCTCATACACCTCAGCTACCACGTCCACTTGATCCCCCTGGTTTCAGTCCAAGACAATTCCCATCAGTTGGATCTCTCTGCATAGACATGCTGCATTTAGTCAACAACAGTTGTGGAGAATCTTCCAGGGCCAGCTGTCATGTCCATCAGCTATGGGACAGCTATGCTGCGCAGCAGCACAGCCCTATCCCTTCGGGATGCTTGCCTACACCCATATTACTCAGGCTGGGTTTCCCCACTTTGCTACGAACTGTTTACAAGAAACAGTTCATTGCAGACACTGAGTCCAAAAATGATGAATAAAATAATCCAATGAACAGCCTCATTCTTAACTTAATTTAATTTTTAATAGGAGGGCAAAAACCTGCATTTCTAAATACAAATTTGTTTAAGCCATTCCAGCTAAACAGCAGAGCTGCTTGCTTCCACTGTTCACTTCAAAACAGTAAAAATACAACTGAGGCTGAATGGTTTTTCATATCCACATTCAAACCAGAGAATATCCCACCTCTCCTATCTATACTCTAAGAGTACAGAAAGGAAAAGGACAGGGGAAGGTGATGCAAAGCACCTTCCTTCCCTGTGCAGGCATCTGTGCATGCCAGAGGGCAGCAGGGAGGACACAGGCATAGCACCCTCCGACAGCATCAGGCTCCTGAGACAGCAGCACAGGGCCAGTGCTGTTGCCCCACTCAGCTGCCCACAAAGAGGCACAATGCACCTTCCAGGAACGGCAGATGATGATGCTTGACAGTATCTGCAGGCAGTCAATCTGAATCAACATCAATTCCCTCTCCTGGTGAGGAGCACCTTTGAAGTGCCCTTCAGAGCATCGATGCCCACAAAATGGCTGATTACCCACTTCCTCCAAGACAGTAATGAGCAATTAACATCAAACAGGAAAAACATTTTACCTTGTAGCAGGCAAGGCCAGATCCATTGTGCCACCCAGGGGGACAGGGATCAGTTGGCTTTGGAAGCACTTCTGGCTCCTTGGGCTGCCCAATATATTTTTTGCAGACAGAAAATGCTTTAGTGGTTTTACAATCCTTAGTTTCCCACTTTCCAAGAGAATTTCCACTGGACATGGCCACACATCCTCCTGAAAACTCTGAAATTAAAGCCACCAAAAACATATTTAAAACTATTGGCTGGTTTTCAAAAAAAAACCCTGACATATTTGTGAATTACTACTTTATTTCATGCTTGGAGTTCTGTAACATGGTACTCCAATGCTTGCTCAATGTAAAAGGACAGTATTTTTATGTGTTTTTTAGTTTTCAAATTTACCTGGTTGCATGGAATTCCAGTTAGTGTATGTCACAGCTTCAGGTTTTTCCCCATTCAGTGTACCCCAGGAATATATTCCTGACTGGCTAATATCCTGCAAACCGGTCCAGAAGTACTTTTCTTCAACTTTGGTGTGTTTCCTAATTAGACTGTTTATAAATTCTTGCTCAAATCTGAAAATTCACAGATTAATTGGAGTCAATATTTGAAAGATATCAAACTACTGAGACAATTTAAAAACCAGGGATATTACTACATGAGTCAGTTCAGGCAGTCATCCAGGCAGTTCCATCTTTAACATGGGGTCAGCAGGCTGGGAATTCTCATACTTCCAAGAAGGTTTCACATTGTAGGTTTACCATTCTCACACCATGGAAAACATGGCTTGCTAGTACTTGGCAAAAGCAATTCTCTCTCTGCTTTGTATCTATAAACCATTAGTTAGCATACAGAGGTTTTAATCTCTGATTTTATCTCTAGGATTGTGCTGTTAAACCTGCTCATAAATTACAAATGTGCTTTACCTGTTCATCACTGTAAGATTGCACTGGGCTCCAAATGAAACTTCCATTTTATCAATCCTGTAACAGTAGTTTCCATGTCTCTCCCATCCCTGGTTAGAGAACAAAAACCACATTTATACAAAACAACGTAATTTAGGCATTACCTACAGGAGAAAATAAATCATTGCCAACACTGGCTGGTGCCAACAAGCTGGCACAGCATATACAAGAAAGAAATGCACTGTGCCACATACAAGGTCCACTATCATCAACTCTCAGATTCAGAGTTGTAAAAAATAATGCAGCCACAGGAATAAAATACACCACTGTTTTAGCTCGCCTGGGCAGAGTCTTCTGACCACTACGTGCATTTACGGAGAGAAACACAAGGGCAACAGCCCAGTCCTATCCAAAACAATAGGAGTTTTCATGCTGTTCCACCAACGCCAGGATTCAAACAGAAGAATACCAGGAAGGCATATGCTAGTGTTTCTTTACTTCTGAGAAAAGAAAATGTGTGAACTTACAAAATTTCTCTATTATTCAAATATTTCTCCCCATATTTACACTGAGATTTCAAGGAACATTAATGTGTTAACTCTTTTCTAGCCTAGCAATGCCACTGGCATCTGAACAGCAGAGAAAGCTGTAACTCCACATGCTGAAGTCTCTGAAAAGACAGAGAAAAGAATACCCCAAGGTTGTGCAGAAAGAAACATAAGGGCTAAACACTTTTCCTGTTGCAAGCAATATGCCACAAAAAACTGAACCAAGTAACTCTGAAGTAGCCAGCAATTCCATTCTAAGCTTGTTCAAAAGACAAAAGACTTCTTTTTAAGCTTTATTTATGCTGTAACATGTCATACTGTAAAAAAAAACCTAAACAAAAAACCAAACCTTCCCCCTTGTTCAAGTCACAGAACAAAAATGAGAGCCAGTGAAGTGTAACAAGCCTAATCTCAGTTAACAATCTCTGCATATCTTTATGTTGCAAAGTGCTTATCCTAAATTTTAAAACATAATTTAAGCAAAAATGACAGAATAAATGGTATTATCAATAACATGTCTACTAAAATCAACTTCTTTTAAATAAATAAATAAAACACAACCTCTCCTGGGTCCAAGTTGATAATACTTTCATCAATAAACAGACTGATAATACATCCAAAGCCTGCTTAGGAGAACCTGAAATTTGGTTTATGCTATATAAATGTCCTTTTCCAGATAAAACGTTTCACAGATTTTACTAAGTGGACAAGAAAGAAATGGAAGTAGAGGAAGTAAGTGATTTTAAGCAGGTTTCTGAATCAAATGACAATAAAAGAAATAGAGGCTTCCTATTACCTCTTCCAATGAGCAACTTTTATCTGATTTTGTTTCATTCAAAATCTCTCCTTTTTTCTTACAAACATACTTCAATTTCTCTTCACAGGATTTGACTCTCCACTGTCCCAGCTGTGAGAATGAAAGGAAAAGAAAAAACGTATTTTACATTCTAACAATCTTTCAATTTCCATGTTTGCAGGGGCTGTTTCCATAGGGGAGAAAGCCAAAATGCCTCTAACACAGATATTGGGGTGGGAAAGGTTGGGTTTTATGCACAAGTACATGTTTGGAAGGGAGAGAGAAAGCTGACACACACGGAGATGGGAAGATTCTGGATCACATCCAAAAAGGAAAGAAAAGGCCAGGGTGGTGCCAATTCTCTTAGATCAGGAAGGGAATGGGTCAGCAGGCTGTCAGCAGACAGGAGCTGTGCTCAGCTTAATGCGGAAGCAGCTCAGAGACAAGTCAGGGGAGCTGAGCACGAGCTCCAGTGCCAGGCTGATCACACAGCAGGCAACTGGGTGCTCCACTTTCCTAATGCATCTGCAGGATGGGATACAGCCTGCTTCCCATTCCTAGTGACCCCCTTCCTACACCAACACCCTTTTTAGAACATTCCATCCTCAGACTGGGTGACCCAAATTGGTCTAGGAGATGACCAAACCCAGATTTTCCTTCCTTCCTTTCTGCCAGAGACATGCAAGAATACAGTAACCCAAAATACAGAGTGACAAGGCCAACCGTCTGGCCAACAGCGTGGAAGTCTCAGAGCTAAGAGTCATTTCTCCCATTCTTTGCAGTACACAGCTACCAAGTTCTAGCTACATAATTTTAAGAAATTTGTTTGCAGAAAAATGTATTTTAAAGATTATTCCAGAAATAAGATCAGCTATCTGCTTTATCCCCCTCCTTGACTTTCACACACATCAATGTTGCCTCTACTATGATGAAAAAAAAACAAACCAACAACCAAACTCAACACTGTATTCCTACCTTGCCTGAATATGACACACAGTTAGGAGTGCTGTTAAAGGGAACTTTTGGTTCATTCTGATCCCAGTACGTAAAAACCACAGGCGAACGATCTGACCATTTGAACAAGGTTGGCACATCGTCATTCCTGAGACCCATCCACATTTCCTCTTCAGCATCTGTAATTTAAAATTAGGACAACATTGTCATTTCAATATAACATTCAAACTAATAGGAAAGAAATGTGTTATCAGCAAATTTTTTTTATCATTATACTGTGCAGCAGTGAAAAATACTGTGCAGCACTACAGTGACATTACTTTTCTTACAGTGAGAAAGGGTATTTGAGACAACCATAACATGTGTTTGTTATCTTGTTCCTTAACTTATATTCATGACTACGAGTAAGTTTCACAGAGAAGGAACAAACAGGAAAAAAACCCAACCACAAACAAACAGAAATAACAAACACACCAGCAACAAAACCCTTAACCAAATTTAAAGAGTGTAGGCAAAGACATGACACTAAACAAAACTGACACTATTTACTAGTTCAGTCACTCAAAATATTGACCCAACTACCTACTGTTCTCTTTGAAGGAGAAAATTAAACACAAAGTTACTAAAAAACTAGAAGTAGGTTAGTCCAGTAAATAAATAAATTAATAGATTGAACCAGAACATGTCTGAACACAGAGGGCCTGGATCTTCACAGAAACATTCAGCACTAGCCTGAGTATAAGCTCAGCATTAACACCCACACTTAAAAGCTAGAGGTTACGACAATCGTATGCTAGAACATGGAAAGCAGTTTATAATTTACGGTGTGCAGCACTCGGTGCTTGACCTTTACAACTACCCCAACTCACCGTTATGAAGCTTTGTAACAACCAGTTCAACATCTGTCAACGAGTGAATGCTGATGAGGTTACTCTTATTTGCTTTGCACAACTCCTCTGCCCTACCCCAAGGTGCCTGGTTGTTTATCAGCATGTAGCAAAAGCCGTCATGGGGGAGCCAGCCCGGATCACAGCGAGTATCCAAGTGTCTCCAAAACTCTAATAATGAAGAGAAATGGAATTAGAGGCTTTTGTTTTACATTGGCTAGTGCAAGGGGTTGGCTTTAAATTCAGCAGCACCTTGAAAACAGCCAGAATTCAGCAATCAGAATGTGTTCACATCTCTTCAGAACTCATGTCAGAAAGGGTCACAGCTTAGTCAAGCAAACATGGTTCAATGCAGCATTAGGAGAACTCATAATATTTTGGGGCCGTGAAGTAGGTAGAAGGAGAAAGAAGTTAGTGGGAGTGAAAGTAAAAAGCAGGACTGCATCACATTAAGCTGGTCTTAGTGTAAGTGAAAGGTTCAGAAGTAATTGGAAGCAAGATTTCAAAAGCAACTGAAGAAAAATCAAGTTAATTCATTACATGAAAGAATCACACAACTCAACAAATGCTTATTTTAAATATTTTTTTTCTTCTCAAGATATTCAAGAATTCTAACTAGCTTTAATGGATGCTGAAAAGGTATATGCTAATAGCCTTTCTGTTCAAAACACACTACAAAATCCTCCAACCACAGGAATTTTTAATGAATAAAATACTATATAAACACTGGTAATAACTCTTCATACCCCACTGAGGAGCCAGAGAACAGACAAGAACTGTTAACTGACAACTACCTTTCAGGGTATCACTGCAAAATTTGAACCAGCTAAATTTAAACTGATTACGATTTTTTCCTCAAATGCACACACCTCTCCGGGGGAGCTGGAGAGAACACGCCTTAGCCAGAGACACTCCACACCCCTTGTGCTCTAGTCCTCCCTGCCATTTGAGGGCAATTACCTTTCAGTAAGGGTTTTTGCAGCAGCGCCCTGCAAGCTGGAACCCTGGGAACTGGGCGAGGCCAAAGCACACACAGAAGAACAGGTCATGGATATAGGAAGGGCTGGACATCCAGGTGCAGATAAATGGCCAAAAGCATGGAAGCAGTTACATGTCACAGCTGGACACTGTAAACACTAGAGGACTCTGTGTGTGAGTGTAGGTCGGGATGAGTGATTTATTATCTTGTAAGAGCTGTTATGGATCCAGTAAAGATTACACACTGAGCAAGCTACCAACTCTTGCACTCTAAGGTTATTAAATTACTTGTATTTGAGTTCAACAGAGTTTGAACCAAGACCTAGGTAAGTCCCATTTCATGTCAATACACACAAAGAGTGAGAGAAACAGGCTTAAAGCAAAGATAGAAAGGTTTGGGGTGCAAGTGCCAGTTCCAGACTTCCAGTAATACATGAAAGAAGGAACAAGCCATGGAGGAAAACGTGATGAAAAGGGCAGGACTGCTGCAAAATGCTTTATGTGTGAATGAGAAAGCTGCAGAAAATGAAAACTGTTTGCGATGCATCATCTTGACACTGAAGAAACAGAGCTTGCTTCTGCTCTGCTAAAAAATCCAAAGCTGTTGTGAAAATGTTTTGGCAGAGATGCCTAAAAAGGCTTGGGAGGGAAAAGAAAGACTCCATAAGTGAACATTACACTCATATTAACATACAAAACTCAAAAATGCAAACTGTCCTACCTGGAATGCTTGGAACTTCATTGAGTGACTTCTTGCAAGTATATGGAAGTTGAGTCCCACAGTGGTAACTCTGCCACTGACCAGAAGCAGCATTCATCACCACACAACTCGTCCCATCCAGTGGGGACAAACTCTGCATATCTATAGACAGGAACAAATAAAAACATAACACCACAAGTTATCAAACAGTGAAGGCAGTGACTGCTTTTTTTTACTACTGGTTTTTAATACAAGAATAACACTCTTCAGATAGCATGGCACCTTTTATTTGAAGAACACAATTTGCATCAACTGAGGGCAGCTGTCCTACCATAGGTCCCAAAGAATGTTTTTTCTAAGAGAGAAAGTTTCAGAACCAAGGAATCTTGACTTCTTTTCCAATGTTTAATCATAGAACCAGAAGGAATGTTCTATTTACAATACAACAAACCCCTGGCCGAGCACTTTCCCAGACTAGAAATATCTCAGGGGAGAACCATTTTTGCAGCCCTCCATTTCCTTTGGCAGTCCCTTTCCACCCTCACTCCAAACACAGTTCTGCACTTTCTCTCCATGCTAACCATAACCCTTACCTTAACAGAAACCTTAGACAAGGCTCCAGATTTGAAACAGCAAAGAGAATAACTCTATTTTGCATTCTTCAGCTTCCCTTTCTAATGGAACTTTTTGACTTTCTTTTTCTTTGAGCCTCAGTGCAAACCCCAGCTGTGGGCTACACAGAGCACCCCAGCTCCCCCTGTACTGGGTTCGTTCAGGCTCACAGAAAAAAGGCTCAGGGTAGATCTCAGTTCTTCATGAAAGAGAACAGTGGGACAGGGCCAGGCTCTTTTCAGAGGGGTAAAGTGAACGGAAAAGTAATGGGCACAACTTGCAGGTATCAAAATTCCTGTAAGGCACCTGTAAGTATTTCCACAAGCCGGGTAGACATGTCTGCCATGACTGCAGACTAAACTATGCCACTGTAACTCAGGATAGTCTGGCCTCTAGCTCTGCATTACAGCCCTACAGAGTGATCACAGCTCCAGAAGAAGGTGCAGTCAATAGTACAAGCAGCAAAGTTCTTAACCTTCCCAAAAGACAGAGCACATTTGGGAAGTCCCACAGAAATTTCTTAGCAAAGCTATCAAAGAAGTAACAGAAACCACTTCTCAACTTTTCACAGAATTCCTGTCGCAGTACTATTCTAGAAACTAAAGGAAAAAAGAGAATTCCACTTTAAAAAGCTCAAATTCAGCTTAAATGACAGAACAATATCAGCTTCAGTATTCCGGATGACTGTTACTCTGGGATTCTCATATACACATAGATTCATGACATATTTGTGACAACATTACAGATTCATCCTGAAAATTCCAAATAGTCTCACCAATCCTACTTAGCATCTTTGGAGTAATTAAAAAAGGTTTTTTAAAGGTTTTATACTTCTTTCATCTTCACCTTGAAACAAATTTAAGCAATCTTGAACTTTAAAAACCCAAGTTAAGCTTCTAAGTAACATCAGTCCTTGTACATACACAAACAACCACAATACTTGAGGGAAATCAGTGCCATTCTGTTGGCGGAAGGAGAAATTTAGCAGCTAGGAAAGCTGTGGATGCTTTACTAAAATGGACTTCAAAAATACTATTTAAGTTCTACCTTTTTAGAGATTTATTAACCTAATCAGTCGTAAATATAAAATGAAAACAGAAAGATTCACTGGCTAGGAGGAGAAGATGCTTCTGAAAATGGAATGAGATGGAAAAAAAAGTAATACTAGTTACTATTGTGAATATTGTCAATATCACCAGAAATATCAGTACCTGGATGCCAGTTGAGAAAATTCAAAGGTTTGTGATCTGACCACTGCCAACCGCCAGAAACATCCAGTTGATTTAAGCCAATCCAGAAGATCTCAGCAATGTCATCCTTGGCTAGAGACATTTATTTTTTAAGAAAACAATTAGTATAAAATGCTCATCTTTCATTGGTTTCCTTTAAATTCAAAATGCCATCTGAAATGGCATGCATTTCAGGAAAGAAAGATTGCTATTATAATTGGACATGCACACTTTCTTGAACTGAGAAGGAATTCATCCACACAAGCCTTCCCTCCCAATGTCTTCAGATGTTTCTCCTTTGGTTTTATAGTCCCAAAGGCACTTGGATAATTTCTCCAGGTCAAGACTGACTATCAATGAGGACAGTATCATAACAAGAGAGTAACATGCTGCTAAAACACCAACTGCCGCTCTGGTACGTGTTTGAGATTTTGGGGACATTCCTCATTAACAATATGAGCATCTAACTGCTATAATGAAATCATACAGATAAATTTAAATAACTCCCTAAAATAAGATTAGCACCTTAGCTTTGCTACACAAATGAAAGCCAAAATATTTAAAGTATAATCAAGTTTTACCCAGAGATTTAGGACAGAAACTAAACTGCTGCCTCCACTTTATAAAGATTTCCCAACATTCATATATGAATAATTACACCTACCTTGTATGTAACTTAATTCAGATGCATTCTGGATGCTAAGTAAATCTCCTCCTTGCCTTTGACATGAAATATAAGCTTCTTTCCAAGAAAGAGCAGACTGTGTATTAAACTGGTAGCAATTTTCAGACCCTGGATCACGTTCCCAGATATCATGACACCCATCCTCTGTTTAAAGGAAGCAGAAGGTACTTTTAACTACAACTGTACAGAAACATTATGAGTTTCAAAAGAAAAACTTTTGAATATAATACTGAAGGTCTATTGACTTTTATATTAGCCATCACGAATACTTGCAGAATAAGTCAACACTGCAATAGAAAAGCTTTTACACAGCTGAACAGACACACCAAGGTGGAGCGGTACATAAGAGATGGGACAGAATGCTTTTAGGATGTCTATTTAGAAACCCAACGTGCCTGGCTGTAAGCAGATTCCCCACTTTCCATCGCGAGAATAATCTTCAGAAGTGGCGCACCATTTCCCACCCGTATGTGCTTCATCCTGAATGCAGTCATGATGCCACACCTTCTTATACAGAAAGGGGAACTCACAGGGTTTACCATAAGAGTTGCCATCTTTGGTATAAACCTCTGCAGGGAAAAAAAAAAAAAAAAGGTAAAATAAAGAAGTAAACACATCTCCCTTTCTTAGAGATGGAAAGGACAGCAAATCAGTGTTACTGCTTGTTACAGACATAGTTAACCTAAAAGCATGCAAATCACACTTGTGGTCTTAAAATACCATATCTTCTTGTTACAGCTAATATACAGCAATGCCAGAACTGAAAAAAATTACATAAAGAGAAGTATTTTTCTGTACTTTTTCTTGTGAGAAACAGCAGAAACTTGTCTCCCCCGTCATGGTAAATTACAGATAATTCATCATCTTATTGAAATCCAGGTGGTTTGCATAGAGCCCTACTTAACAAGGACTTTAACAATCAACACATACAGAAGAGGGAAAAGGTGAAGCACATTTTCACCACTTCTTCCAGCAAGCATGAGATTTCAGAGAAGACTGGCTTCCACAGCAAGTGCACACACTACCATACCAAAGCTCACAGTCCAGCAGGCTGTGAGCTGGCAGCATGCTCTGAATTTGACTGTATAGCCTACCAGCAAAGAAAACATCCTCAAGCCCTGCTAACGGGGAAATTCCCATCATGGTGAGAAGGACAGTGTCAGTTCTGATACAAAGTGGCTGGTATTTCATAATTAAATAGATTTGCACTGAAATATGGGGGCAGCGGGGATTTAAACCTGCTAAGAAAGCCACTCAGTAACACAACTTCTGCAGTTGTGCTGATATTTTTTTATTAATAACCTTCAAAGTTTCATATTTGAATATCAGTGTCTCTCTACAGCACAACATTCTATTGCTTTATTGATCAGTTTTTTCACATAACTGATTTTAAGAACTTATTGGTGCAGACATACTCAAAAAGCCGTTAACAAATAAAGAATCTCCAAACCTACTTACCATGGTAGGGATACCGACATATATCACTGGAGGAATTGTTGCTTTTCCACTGGTCTGTTGCATTTATGCTTGCAGTCACATAGTTATTCTTGATAGTCACTTTGTACTGAGATGCACCAACGATGGAAGCATCAGCACACCGCCACCACAGCATTAACTCTGAGTTACAATCAACCATTTTTAGGCGAGACAGTGATTTGGTAAATATATCAAGTCCCAGGCACTGCTTGGACCCCAAGTGAAAGAGGCGATTCTGGGATACCCATTTCCATAAAGCTTCATCTGTGTTCCTGCAGTCATCTATCACTATCAGCGAGTTTTTAACTTGCATGCACTTGTTCTGTTTGTCATGGCGAATGGTAAAAGCATCATTGCCTGTATAAGAACAAACAAGTATCCACATATGGCTATGATTCAGTATCATTTTCACAGGAAGCTCACTTTTAAAAGGGTAATCACATTCTGAGAAATGCTTTCAGAAAAGTACCGCAGCTGCTGTTCGTACGTTAAACCACCTCTTTCATAGAAACCACATTCAGTGCATTTTCCTGCTCTTTAGTGAGTATTAACTTCTGGGGGAGAAGATCTCTTTCAAAGTCTTTATAAAATGAGGAGAGACAAAATGAGACTTCTAAGTCCAAATCTAGTGATGAGAACTCTTCCTCTGTATTTAACATATACTGATTGCATCAGCCCTGATTAATTTGCAAGCTTACTGGGTAAAGAATCTTGTCTTCGTGCCTATCTGCAAACACGGTAACACACACAACAGACCCCATAAAATATAATTAATAATAATCTTCACTTAGTAAGCACTTTTTTAAAAATTGTGTATAATATATAGTACACAGCATGAGAGGTTTACATGTGAACCAGTTTGTGGGTGCAATTGCAGTATTACTAAGTTAACTGGTACTGCTTTGAGGAGAGAGTTTTAGAATGAGTATCCCACCAAAGACAGCACACAACAGATTAAGAATATAATTTAAAAAATTTTATAGGGACCCTAGTTTCATTTTCAGTTGTGATGAGTTTTGTTTTCAGTTCTGGCATAGTTTGTGATTAAAGAGAAAAATGGAAGTTGATAAAGCATAGTACACCATTTAAAAAATATATGTATCACCCTACTAATGCAAGCTAACACCTCTGCCAGTATAAGAACACTTCTGACAAGCAGCAGTAGGTTGAGCAAACCATGAAAAAATGCCCTAAACTCTTTCTATGCCAAAATAAAGATGGCTCCACAGTACAGAACTTTCATTAAACAGGCTGAAATGGACCTTGGCTGTCCCAGACCCACAAGACTATTATTCTGCTGCCTAAATAAGGAATCTGCTGAGTAGTATTTTGTATTTAATAGTAATGCACTGTCAACCACATTCCTACTTTGTTTTTCTGTTATGACTTACTAATAGGTTTGGCTGAACCGGAAGGAAAATATTCAGTGATGTTATGTGGTGAATTTTACCACTACTTCCCAGTATACCCATGAATTTTCCACTGTGTAAGTGCCAAACAGTATTTAAATAGTACCTAGCTGATCACACCGTAGAGAAGAATCTGTAAGTCAGCCACCTACTACAGTGACTTTTTCGAAGTAGCACACTTGAACCAACTGTCTATCTCATCCTACTAACTAAGACATTTTAACAACCAAACCTGCTTTTGTGGTATACTTTAACCCGGTGCTTTTTCAGCACTGTATCTGCTTTTTCTTTTTAGTCTTCCCTCACGACTTTTCTTCCTCTTTTTTATTTCTTGTAACAAGTTTTCAGCCGCTTCTCAGGTCTTCTTTCACTTCTGCGTCTACAACTCTCATGCTGGTATCAAGTGGAAAATCACTTTTTAAAATTGCCCTGGAAAACCTGCTGATGTTGTCTCACCAAATCTCTCTGTGCAGCAATTTATTAATAATTATTCCAGTTCAATGCTCTGGCCATGAAGTTTTAGTGACACCTTCAGCTACCAACCTGAGCCTGTTACTATCATAGGATATAAAAAATATGTGAGGTGCAACTTAGCGAGGAGCTCAACTTGTTTCCCAGCAGTTCTGACCAGGGTAGTGGCTTTGGCTTACAAGAATTCGCTCAACTGAAACTTTTCCACCTGCTTCCTGTCGGACAGGGCAAGCCTCCTTGGCTGTCTCACTGCGCATTAAGCAGCGGATAACAGCGAGGGCGGGACGCGCTGCAGGGAACTGCCCGGGCTCGGGTGATTCCTCTCCCCGAGCTGTCAGGCCAAAGGCCGCGGCCTCGGCGCCGCGGGCACCGGGAACGTGGCAGCCCCGGGTGGCGGGGCAGCGGCGGCTTCCGCGACGCCCCAGGCGAAGCGCACGGTCCGGGAGGGAGGTCCGGGGCTTCTTCCTGCCTTCTTCGCTCCTCCTTTTAAGTTTCCCAGGTTGTTTCCACGCGGTTGGACTTTTCCACCGAGCGCAGCAACCGAAGGAGCCGCCGGGGCGGAAGGCCCGTCAGGACGCCCCCTCACCCACCCAGGCGCCCGCCGGGGCGCTCAAGGACC
>VZTI01005982.1:228940-245822 GCA_013397865.1 Struthidea cinerea
TTTTTGTTTTGTTTTTGTTTTGGTTGTTTTTTGTTCTTTAAACATGCAAAGCAGAACAATTCCCTAAAAGTGCTGGGGAAGAGCCTGTAGTTTTGGGTCTCACATGTTTTGGAGGCACAATTAATCCCTGACTGATATCAATCTCTAAAATGCCCCCACTGCCTTATGTTTGACCAAAAAGGAACAAAGTTTCAACAAGCAGATGAGAGAATGGTTTAAAGGGCAGAATTCCAGATTGATCTGAGTTTGGGAGTACTTCTGAGATAAAAAGAGGCTGTACAGAAACAGTAGACTCACTGGGGGCTAAATTGCTGATGTTTAAAGGTTGTGATTGATTAAGATGTAAACTGAGTAGCAGCAGGAGTGGGGAACAAACAGTTCAATATGCTAGCCTTTCTGAGTGCAGGAGAGGCCAGAGAGCAAAAACAAGGAATGGAAAACAAATGGGAAATGAAGGAGGAAACAAACACTGGAACAACGCTTACTTCTATAAAAATGCTAAACATCCAAAGAATGAGTGGAGGGAAATCAAATGTCTGGTCTTAGACAAAGGCAATGATGTGCTACACACATGCAGGACATTTTAGCACCAGTATAAAATATACAGAAAAGGTAAGAGTCACCTCTGCTGGTGATTGGGTAATGAAATTTATTAATGAGATCCTGTAATCAGATCAAGTAAACAAAATAGGAACCCAGCAGGTGGCACAGAATGCCAATGCACCAATATGTCAGCTTTAAGCATATGTAGTCCTGAGTCTGCTGCTTGCCTGCCTGACCAGAAGGACAGAGATGGGCAAAGAGGGTGAGAAGTACCACCAACACTGTAGTTCAGGTAACCTCCATGTTGTCTGGACACTGCAGCACTGTTATGTAACACAGATGTCACTAGACTCCATCAATACTGCTTCACAGAGCAATGGGGCAGGGAAGCCACAGAATAGATGCAGCCCCTCATTTGGTCCTCATTTACATGCAGGATCTTGACCTACATCTTCAGCTCATGGTTTCTGTTCCTGTGTTTACATTCAGAATTCCTAGAGGCTTGACAAAGGCCAAGCATTCACAGCAGCTGCACCCAGTTTCAAAAGGGAGAGAGACATAGCAACGAGAAGGCTTGTGAAGAGGAAATAAAAGGTGGCTGCTAGGAACAGCAAATTCTTACAGGTGGAGCTGAACTGCCCGAAGGATGCGCAGCACAACATCAGTGTATGCCATCTACTAAAGTCTTGAGAACTGGCAAAAGGAAGTGGGCACCAATAATCTCACCACAGGGTAAATTATTAGAAATCAGAAGTTTAAGTCTTCTCCAAATGCAAAACCAGAGAAAGAATCATAAACCAACATGCTAAAGGAAAGCACAGTGAAAGAACAATAAAAAACTGTGAGCAGCAACTCACAAAACAAATCCAGCCTAATATTAAATCTCACTTTACGTACATCAAGACCAAGAAGCCCACTGGAGTCTGACAGATCAAAGGACAATTGCAGAGTGAAAAAAGAGGAGAGGCCAAAATATTTCCAGAGAAGCTAAATGATGTATTTGCATATGTTCACTGGAATAAGCTGATGATCCCTATACTTGAACCCTTCCTTGTGAAAGTCAGCAGAGACTCTTTCTGAAAGTGTGCTAACTGAGAAAGGCTATAAACCAAACTAGGCAGAGTAACAAAGCTACAGACATCTGAGTTTTTTAAGGCAGTGTTGAGCACTGAGCAAGAACAGATCTACTGATCCACTTACCTTTCTCTTCACACTTCCTATGTGCCTGGAGTCTGGAGAGTGGCAATGCAACACCAATCTCTAAAAAAAGGTTCCAGGGGGTAAATGAGGTGACCTGATGAAAAATAACAAAGGCTGGCAAGCCTAACATCAGTACCAGTCAAAGCAGTAGAAACTGCAATAGAGGATAGAATTCATGTGCACCTGGATAAATATGATCTATTTTAGGCAGTGCCAACGCATCTTCTCTAAATGTAGTATTTACCATCTAGGCCTCTAGACAGGTTTTTGTTGAGGTCGATACGGTCCACTGGTTATTTCTTTATCTGGATGCAAGCTCCTACTGGGTAAACAAATCAGCAGGTCCTCCTCACAAGAACCTGCTTTTTGCATTTTTCTATTGATTTAAGGGGCCTTTATTGTAAGGAAATTATTTGTACCTTACTCATTATTCCTATGAGACTGAAACAGCTTTTGTTATTACCCACATCTTACATGAAGCTGGGACTTGAACAAGAACTACCTGTCTGTGACTCAACACTCACAGAACTTGAGATAAAGTTTGTGGGTGGACAGTGAATATAAATGAGTTTATAGGACTTCTCTCTGTGCTTGACACCGTGGGTGAATCAGGGAGAGACTATGAGGGTATTGCTATCAGGTTGTCATCACTGCACAAGTACTGTTGGTGAGCTGGTTTCATGTGCTTGACACAGAACCCACGGGGGAGAATGAGAATGATGAAGATAGTACGGAGCAGCACAGATCCCATATGACTCAGATCTGCAGTGCTCTGCACACAGACTAACCAGTAATCTACTTCAGAGTAGAGTTTAAGCTATAAAGGCTTCAGGATTTGGTCACTTCACAGGTCACCTCTATGTGTGATGTATTTCTGTTGTAGAAATCATTAGTTGTGTCCAAGCTGACTCTGTTCCTGGCTTTGAAAAAGCAAAGCCCACTCTCTTTCCTTTGCTGAGGCTATCAAGGAGTAGCACTGCTCTTTATGGTAGCTTCTGGAAGACATACTTTACAATGCTGCATGAGTATCTCTAGTTATATTTTTAAAAAGAGAAAAAAGAAAAATATGGTAACACTGTATATTCAGTAAAATACCTAACAGTACTATTATCACTCTTATATTTGTATGTATCTTAATTCTCAATATACCTAAATAAATCATGAAATTACAAAGAAAAAAATAACAAGAAGTTATAGTAGTGAAGTGTGTGTAGATTTCTAGTTAGTGATCTATTTAATTGATGCTTACCTAAATAGTCCTATTACTTTAAGGAGTACCTCTACATTTCTTGTTTTTTGGAGGCAATAATACGCCCATAGTACTAATCCATCAATTTTTATATATATATACTATTAAGCAGCAGCACTTCATTCTATGGAGCCCGTAAGTTTCTTAAGGCTTGTTTGTATTTCAAACTGAAACAGTTTGGCCATGCAGAATAAACTGGGCTGGATCTATCATAGGCAGTATTTAAATGCCCCAGCAGGAACGTGTGACTCACAATTTAAGTCCCATCATCATGCAAAACTTTGGAAGCATCAGAAATCTCCTTATAAACAGTGAACCTGGAAGAAATACTCAGACGTTGTTGAAAAGAACTAAAGGACCTAAGTCAAAGAATCACAGGATCTGTAGAATCATTTAGTGCACCCTCTCGCTTCGAGCAGAGTCAACTAGAGCAGATTACCCTGGGTTGGTTCCACTTGCAGTTTGAATACCTCCGTGGGTGAAGATCCACAACCTCTCTGGCCATCTCTCTGATGGCCAAAACAGTAAAAAAACCCCACCTTTTTCTTCTGTTTAAAAAAAAGTCCTATGGATCAGTTTGTGCCTATTGCCTCTTGTCCCTTCACTGAATGCGACTGAAGAGTCTGGCTTCATCTTCTTTACTCTCCCTAATCTTAGATATTTAGAAACATTGATAAGATCTCCCTGAGCCTTCTCTCCTTCAGCTCTCAGCCACTCCTCATAGGACAAACACTCCAGTCCCATAATTGTCTTTGTGGCTCTTTGCTGGATTCAGTCCAGTAAAACCATCTTTTTCCTACATTGGAAACTCCAGAATTAGATCTAGCACTCCACATGTGTCTTAATGCCAAGTAGGGGGAAATGATCACCTGCCTCAACCTACTGGCAATGCTCCTAATGCAGCCCACAATACTGTTGGCCACCTGTGCCACAAGGACACAGCACATTGCTGGCACATGTTCAAGCTGGTGTTCACCAGGGCTCCCAGATCCTTTCCTGTAAAGCAACTTCCCAGCCAGTTGGTCCTCAGACCCTAGTAATGTGTGTGGGGACATTACTCAACAGGTGCAGGATTTGGCATCTCCCTTTGTTAAATTCCATGAGATTCCTCTTGACTAATCTATCCAGCTTGCCAAGATCCCTCTGAATGGCAGCACAACCATCTGGTGTATCAGCCACTCCTCCCAGTCTTCAAGTGTCTGCAAACTTGCTGAAGGTGCACTTGTTTTACCATCTGGCATCATTAATGAGGGTGTTCAGCAGTGTTGGCCCCAGTACTGACCTTAAGAGTACACCATTAGTGACTGGCCCCCAGCTGGATTTTGCACCACTGATTATAATCTCTTGAGCCTGGCATTTCAGCCTGTTTTCAATCTACTCCACTATCTACTTGTCTAGTCAGCAGTTGGTTAATGAGGATGCAGCCAGTGATAAAAGCCTTTCTGAAGTTAAGAGGATTAACATGCTCTCTCCTCGTCCACCAAGCCAGTCATTTCATCACAGAAGGCTATCAGGTTGATCAGGCATAATTTTCCCCTCCATATATCCATCCTGATGACTCCCAATCATCTCCATGTCCTTAATATATTTTGAAATAGTTTTCAGAATTATTTTCTCCAACACCTTCCTGGGTATTGAGATAAAGCTGACTGGCCTGTAGTTCCCCACATCCTCCCTCTTCTCCTTGAAGCAAGACATGGCATCTGCATTGAATTTCTAGTCCTCCTCTGATCACTGTGACCTTTCAAAGATACTTGAGTCTGGCCTTGCAGTGACATCTGCCAGCTCTCTCAGCTCTTGTGGGTGCAGCCCACTGGGTCCCACAGACTTGTTAGTGTCCAGTTTGTTTAAAAGTTTTTGATCTTCTCTACTGAGGGTAAGCCTCTGTTGCTCCAGATGCTCCCACTGGTCTCAGGGGCCTGGAATTTTTGAGAACAAATCCTACTAATACAGACAGGCCAAGAGGGCATTGAATATCTCTGACTTGTCCACATTCTGTGTTACCACAACCCCACTCAGCAGCAGGCCACATTTTCCCTAGTCTCCCTTTTTCTGCCAATACACTTACAGAAATCTGGACAGTGCAGAGCTATTCAGCTTCTCACTGTTCTCTAAACTGTCAATGAACTGGTGCCCTAGGCAAGCTCCCAGACAGTGAAAGAGAAAATGCTCTTGTCCCCTTTTTAAATCATATACAACAGTTTTAGCATCTTTGCTATTAAAAACTCAAATGCAACTCGTTTGTCTGAGTCTGAACCCACATTGACCCAGATTAATTCAATAACTACCAAGCTAAAGTAAGCGCTCGGTGTTTCCTTTTGGAACTGATGCACTTTATTCAAAGCACTGAAATGTTTACTAGAGTACAAAGTGAAATTTATGTATCCCTCTTCCGTTTCCCCACAAACAAGTACTGCTACTAGTGGAGCACAGTCTCACTCATGTTCTCAGTGTGAACTGTTGAATATTTACTTATTGGTATAAAGTCCAGCAGCTGGACTATGTTCCTCTTACAAACCCAGCCCTTGAATTGACGACCTGAAGTCTTAAGAGAGACGAAGTGCTGAAAGTATATTGATTTTAACTCAGGCACAAATATGGAGTGCAATTGAGATCCTACCTTAAAAATAGGATGAACCAACCACTAACTTCAGAAGTGAATCCTTATGGCAAGAATAACCATATTTGTTAAACCTAGCATCTATCTTTAACCTTTACTCCCACACACTTATAACCACAAGCCCTGCCAGAGAGGATGTGACTGACATGGCAAATTAGGAACAAGCTAAAGGGAAGCCAAGAGTCTTGACTTTAAAAGCAAAGGTTAGCGGAGATTCCGAGTCAGAGTCTATTTTATTATTCCAACAAAACAAGTTTTAACACAAGCGTTGGACGTGAAAACAAAGTATGAGCAAACACAAATAGTGCTAGAGATCACTTTGCCTTCAATTAGTTAATTTTTATAAACAATACCATGGATTTTGAAAGATTGCTAATGCTGTAATACAACACCATAGGAACACCCATGGAAAAGTATGGGATGATAATCTCAAATTTTTAACCCAACACATAACTGAAAATAGACTTAACTTATCCATTTCTTTACACTTTTATTTTAGCCCCTTCCTGTTACTGCTATTAGCCTGAATTTAGAACAAAAGTTGCTTCAAGTTTAGTTGGGAAAAAACCCTTTGAAAATTAAATTTTACCGACAATTTTCTGACAAAACCTGTATCTGTCTGGCCTTGGAAGCAGCCTGGAAACAGTGATGGAATGAGGTACTTCACATTGTTCCTGCAAGGGGGTTTCCCCTTAGTAACAAGTGTTGGTTTTGCAGCTTGCGTGGTACTTGGCAATCTTTCTCAAAAGAACATTGCCAAAGAATAAGGTTTTTTCTCCATTTTATAGGTGGAAAACTCAAAGCAGAAAACCAGGTGAGTTGGCCAAGATGACATAGTGTAGTGAAGCCAGGAAACAAAGCCTGGACTTGCTCCCCAGCTTCCAGCACTGGGCAAATTCTTTTGCCTGTACCTGCCACCAAACAGCACAACAGTAAAAGGCACAGTTTTCCTTTCACTTAACTCAGTTCTATGAAACAGAGAACTAAAAACTGATTTATTAATGGACTCAATGACGAATCTCTCCTGTCATTTGGCTACTTACTAGTATTGTACCTACCTAAGCAAAGAAATAGCAAAGAGTGCCAAAACGTACTGAATATTCCATCTGTTGGGTTTGTTTGCTTGGCTGGAGGCTTGTTCTTACTCTCACACAGGCAGGATGAAAGCAGCAGGACACACAACTGAAGTTGTGTGTCAGGGTTAGGTCCCTTTTGCATTAATTCTTTTGCAAATGTGTGGATTTTCCCTCTAATCTTGAAGTGTGTGGTAACAAATTAGGACTCTCATTCGTGGTCACTCTGGGATACATGAATTTAGTTAGCTTTCTGTCAAAAATACTCTAAGTGTTCACTTTACATAATCAGTTGCAATTGAAATCGGTCCTGGGAGGGACAGTGGGCTGTTGCAGCACTCTGGAAATGGCACACTTCGTAACTACCCCAGTTCATCATTTGTAACAGCTGTCAGTACACACACACACGCACACGAGTGATGCCAAAGCAACTAAAGAGAGTTGCAGATAGTCATAGAATGAACAAGTTTAGAAGGTACTTTGCTATCTACCACATTCTCTACGGGATAGCACTTTACCTAGGCATGTAATACCTTCTACAGCATTAAAAAGGCAAAAATGCACATGGCTCTGATGTTAAACTAATTGTCAAGCAGTTTAACTTTAAAAAGCTTGTCTAACACTAAGGTATTTCTTTAACTATCTGACACCTAAAATGTCATCACACTAAACTATGGGGAAGAAAACAACAATCAGTTCAGCATCCCATATGACCTATTTGTTTTAAGCAATAATGCATTCTACTACATCTATTTTGGCACTTACTTGTAACAGCTGATGTGTCTGTGCTGCAACCAACGTGTCAAGCAGGAAAACAGCTCCAATGTTAAGCAAATTGTGAAAGTTGTTCCTAAATTTCTTTTTGTCTTTGTTCTTTGGTTGTTTAGTTTTGGTTTGGGCTTTTTTCCTACCAGGATTCCCCCCCACCCTGCCCCTCTTATTCTCTTTTCTCTGTTTCCATTTCATGCTTAATTTTAGCTAAGCCTGGCACTAGTTAAACACTGAACTGTACTGAATTTTGGTGTAGCACTCATATCTAACTCTTCTTTTACACCTAAAACTTCTGAAATAGAGGAAAAAAAACCCCTGTATTTTCTATGCAGCCATCTCTCTGGCCAGGTTACAGAGGAGAGAATAGAACATCCAGTTGGAATGAGATGTAAATATGTCACAGCAGAGCCTACTGTCTAAAGACTATTGTACTTTTTTTTTTTTAACTTTTTGATATTTATGTTTTTACATTTGGGTATCTGAATAATTATCACAGTAGCTTCTGAATATTTTGTAAGGCATAAAATGAAGTTTGATGCATTTCCCTGCTTAACAGCTTTGAAAATCTCTCCTTTTCTTGTTGAAAAATGGTCAAGAGGTTGAAAACAGCCTTTTTTCCCTCCCCGTACAATTTCTATCACAATATATGTACAACCTCTCCCCGTTCCCTATAGTAATTCCTTAATGTTAGATTTACTTCAGTCTCAGGACTGTTGAATCCTACTAGAGGGAGAAAAGAAGTCTAAGACTGAATTATTACCCATCTTGAGAATTTCAGTCATATATCACAAGCTGTCTCCTCCCTTCCTCCTAAAAATACAAACCACAGTGTTAAGTATTTCTTTTCCAAAGAGATCTATGTTAGGTTTTATATTTTCCCAGAATGTTTGGAATGCACATTTCCAATCCAGTCTCTTCCCTAGAGGGTTAATAATTAGCAAGCTGACTTCCCCAGCTGGTTGTGTTCAAAGTGCCGTCATCCTCCTGAATTCAGTCAACATCTATCAGAACAAAGATGTCAAACAAAACATATTAGGCTTCAGTATTCTCTTGTGAAGTTTTGTCCTCCAGCCAGAAAATTTTGTTATTTTCTGTGTAAGCCTTATTTTTCTTTCCCTGACCAGCAGTTAGTATGGATCAAAAGAATGACTGCTTAAAAATGCAATCATAAAAACAATAAACACTGGCACTGACATAACGCTGTGCACCTTTGGTTAAGTTTTGCATCTGTTCTGGGTACCCTTATATTTGGGAACGTGCTCCACTGTGAGGTTTCTTGCTTTTTTCAGCATCCCATGAATGTTCCTCTGTCCCCAAAGAGAGACAGAAAACCTCCAGGCTGTGTTAGGGCTTTGCTTAAATATCTTTTCCAGAAAGACTGAAGAATGTCCACATCAGAAATAATTTTCTTCATTTTGCTGTTGTTATCTAAATGGATAAAATGTATCAAATTTTATAAAGGAAAATTTTAATGATTTTATGATCCTGGTAGAACTGGGGTCAATCATTCCTGCCCTTTCTCATAGCTTATGGCTTTGCTTTAAGCGTCATGGGCCTTACAGTTTATCCCACAGCTCTTGAACCAGATTTGGCCATAGATCTACTGCAGCAGATCCACATGGAGCTAGGAACAGATATTTGTAAGCCTGCCAAAAGCTGTCCTGTCAGTCAGTCAGTCATATCTCAGTGCTTTGAACCAGGCAGTTGTTGAGCAGGAAGTTGATGTTTCCACTACCATGTTACACAAGAGGAAGAAAGGGGAGTTTGGGACATTGCTGCCTCCTGCGTAGCAGGGAGGACTGCTGCTTCTCCCCACAGGCTGTCCCCACCTGGGGTCCAGCTCCAGACCCACTGAGGAAACTGGACCACTCAAAGGTGCATCACAGAAACATTCTCGAAGTAAAGCCTGAGTACAGAGATCATCAGGCATCCCATCACCTGGGTCTGGGACTTCAAAGGCTAAAAACCACAAAAAACCAAAAAGAGTGTAAAAGAAACAAAAGCAAAAAAATGTTTTCATTTTCTTGCACACATCCTTCTATTTTTGTGCTCTTTATGTAGTGATTCTGGACCTTCACATCCTTTACCCTGGATCTGGATTTTAGGTACCCAGAGCAAGCTGGGTGCCTGTGTCCCACTGGCTGCTGTAATAGATGAATTGGATGATTCAGAATCACTAATTTTGAAACAGCCTCTTTCTATCCAGAGTGAAACCACAAATTTAAGTGGAGGTGTTTCTTATGTCCCAGTTGCATGGCATTTGTGCCCAGAGATCCTGAATTCTGGCTGCCGAACACTTGTGTGGGTCAGAAAGCTGGAAGGTAGGTTTGGGCTAGATGGCAGTGGGATGATGCAACAGCAGTCCCACAAACATATACACACCAATATTTTCAGGTCAGGCTTACTCATCTTTACCCAGGGTGACATGAAAGGGCCATCCAGCAGTGCTGTGAATCAAATGCCCAGCAGCCATGGTGGATTGATTTGTTTATTTCTAGATCACAGCTATTGAATGTAACAGTGCACACTGACCCTACCACTTGCATTGGCTGCTTATTGTCAGCCCAGCTACCCCCGCAGTTACCTATCAAGTATTTCCTGCTGTGGTTCAGTCACTTAATTCTCGTTCTAGTCTTCCCAAATAGCAGGAATATCTGATCCCTGTTCTCTTTATACTTTTGCTTTCACCAGTGAATGGCTCTTCCTTTCATCTTTCCTTCCATGAGGGTTTACTTTGTGCTACATCAGAGCAAGTGGTTGAACAATCTGTAAGAGCAGCCGAGATTCACACAACTTCCACTTTACATTCTTTCAATCAGACAAGAATTAAGAAAATTTACATGTAAATAGCAATAATGAAAACCCATATCCTCAGCCCAGACCAGATTCTGGAAGGTTGGGGGGGGGTGGATGGTCAAGGACCAGATGAAGAAAAGAGCCCACATTGGCTTTCTTCCTTCTTCCATAACTTAACTACACTCAGATACCCTGACATGTGGTGTGTATACTCCAGAGGTACCACCTCAGTGGGACAAGGCACTCCAGGAGCCTGCTGGGATAAAGGCTACATCAGCTGCGTTCCTGGATATGGTGAGAGGGGAACAGCCACTCTGCTATTTATGCTGCAAGTGTTTTAAAGGGTAAAGTAAGCCACTGTTTCTGTAGGTATTCTGAATATCTGTTCTTTCCAGCTGGAAAGCCTCACAGAGCTGTTCTGAAGCATTTCCACATTTAACTGAATGGTACCTCATGTCTCTTATAGCCACGATGTATCCCATATGTATAATTCCATCTTTAAGATTTGCTTTTGAAACAATAATTAAAGTAATTCAATTTGCCCCTCAGCATAATTTTCATTCCACAAGACTAGCAGGCCACAATATGCAACAGTAGAAATATTACCTTCTTACCTTTTCAGCCAGAATCCTTCTGGTATTCTTGAATATTAAATACCAGAAATAGCATGCCTAGGTCATGCAAGCCTTTAGATAGTTGTCAGATTTCAGGTACATAGCACGTAGGCCTGCTAGGATGAAGAGTAACTTAGCAAAAGAAACTAATACGGACAAAGCAGATTTGGGTTGGGACCATAACAAATGAAGCCTTACATGACTCAGAATATTCTTTTACTTTATATGAAAAGTCTGTGTACTCCAGCTCATTGGCAATGTCCAGTGTTAGGGATTCAGCTTGCATACCTCAATGAACCTGGAAGCATCAAGCTCTGGGATGGTGTCCCAAATCCAGCGTCAGTGAAGCCACGCAGCCCAAAGCTGCTGATGAGGTGGAGTCCGACTGTTCTCAGCTCTGTGGGGACTTTCCAAGGGCTTCTCATCTACAATGCACATGAGGTTTATGGCAGAAATGAGTGGCAAAGCAGATTTGATCAGGTTATGGCTGATCAAAGGCCTGAGATCACGCTTTAGAACAAATGACCTGAATAAATAGCTGCAGAAGAGGAACGTATTTGATGGGACAATTTTCAGTGTTCAGTTAAAAAAAAAAAAATTGTACAAAATCATTGGAAACTTTGAATTTCTAAAGATGAGCATCCATCTATAAAAATCTGAAAAGATACAGAGGGATGCTATTGTCCTCCCATGTTTTCTGAGACACTGACCCAGCTATTGCTTTCTCCTGGTCCACATAGTGGTAGTGGATGGCCTTTATGCACCCAGTGACAACCACCACTGCTGCTGGCCATCCTCTGTATGTAGCAGGCTGTTAGTTTTGTGCCTTTCTGTGCGTGGTTCAGAAAGACAGGCTTCCCTATCTTCCTTCGCTAGCACGTAGAGGAGAGGCACTTTTGGCCCGCTCTGCATTTCAAGATTTATTTTGTATCTACAAGTTTAGCCGTTGTTCTCACTAAAGGAAACGTTTTCAAGCATTTATTTCTGAGAACCACAGTAGAAATTTTGTCTTTAGGCTGAGGTTAAGAAAAAAGTAGGATAAGGAAGTAGAAGTATTTTTGCTGTTTTCTAGCTGTGCTTTGGAAACAACTGTAGCCGAGAATCACTTCCGTGGTTACAAATTACCATGGTGTTACTCGTAAGTACTGCAGCAGGCTGGGTCTAGTACACATCCTTAGAGAAATGCAGTTGCTTCATCACAGGAGGACTGGGAAAGTCTTAGAAAAGCTTTCTAAGCTCTCAGTGTAAGTAAATAAGATTATAAGAACTAAGGCTTTGAAGTGAGGCTTTATTACAAAATTATCCTCAGTGTCCTTTTTAATGGTTAAGTCTCTAAGATTTAAATCCAAATCATGGTCATCCTGCGTAAAGATAATGGATATAGAAAGGGATCAGGAACTCTTATGCTTTGGGCAACTTAGGGAATGAATTGGGAAAAGGAGAAAATAAATCTGCTTTCAACAGTGCAGTGGAATGATTACTTATGCAGTCATTTCTAGGTCTTAATTTTTCACTTCCCATGAAAAGTAGTAAGCAAATGGCTGCACTGATACAGTCAAGAAATAAAATATTAAAATAAATCCATTAACAGAGAAATATATGGCTGAAGCATTTTCAGGTATTTGCCTTTCCATGAAAAGCACCAGAATCAAAATATACCACAAAGATACGCTTATTTATTGCTTAGGAACCCGGGTGGATTTTCACTTTACTCACCACAGAAATGAAAAGCCCACAGACCAGGGTAAGGACTTGCATTATCCCTTTCTGAGCACTTCAATGCATGCCATTAAAGTAGCTGAGAAGGAACACTGAGACTTGGAAAGCCGTCTGAACACAGTTGTATAACGCTGTGGCCATGGCTGAGAACCCACGCTGTTATTTGCTGTCCTGTGACTTGGGAGTTTTGCTGCTTGTTTAACTAAACTTCTAAAGGATCCAGAGCAGATCCCTGCGGTATTTTCTCTCGCACAGCTCGTTTTGTCAGCTCTGTGTGTACCACTACCATCTACTGGCCGAACCGAGACCGACGGTTTCCAAGCACCACGATCCACCTTAATTCATTCTATCTGAGAACAGCAAGGACGCCTGTGGGTTTGCTCCTGAGGGTTCCTCACACATCTGCATCGGGGCTGCACCAGATTGTAAGGTATCAGTGCTGGCCTGCAGGGGTGTAAAACCAACATTCCACCAGTTGCCAAAGGAAATATTATAATATTATTATAGCTCAAGTAGAGGCCTCTATTTTTTTGTGGATTTGTTTTTTGGTGTTTGTTTGTTTGTTTGGGTTTCTTTACTGAAAGAAAATCACAATTAATGAGACTCAGGAAATGTGTTCACAGGATAAATATGTGTAGTACTGTCAGGAAGCCTGCTTTAATCTAATAAACAANGAGCCCAGTTACTGAATGTGTGCAATTTAGGTCTTAACCAAATAAATGTCCTGGAGGAAGTGTATGCCATGATTTTCATTACAGTGGGTTTATTATTACAAGAGACTGAGGATGCCTGTTACTAAGCTGAGGAAGGGGTAACATGATGAAAGAAAAAAGCAGGCGGTTAAATTAAATGGGAATTTGTGCAATGGTGCCTTGGGAACCAGAGCTGGTCCAGTGTCACAGAGCATGCAAATCCTCCTATTTTTTCCCTATGATCCTTCTGGACTGTACAGCACAGATTTCAAACAGCCCATGGCTCCTTCGTCATGCCCCAGCCTCAAAAGTGTGTGTGCATGTGCGAAGGCAGCGCAGGCAGGAGAGCAGACGGGAGAAGGATCCCTGCGCAAAGAAGGGCAGCGCCCAGGAGGGGCACAGCCAGAACGGGTTTTGCCGAGGAGTCTGCTGCCCACTTAAAACCTTGTGCCTCAACAACCCTTTGCTCTGTCTGGTTATGCTGGACATCTCCAGTATACAAATGTTCCCATCATAGGCTTGCGTCCAACTTGGATGTGGCAGCTGCATTGAACATCTCTTTTCCTCAGGGACATGCTGCAAGGATTGCTAAAGGGACCAGGAGGTAAATTTTCTCCTGGAATGGCATCTGCAGAGACAAGCAGACGGAGTTTTGACAAACCCCAATATTTGGCAGATAAAGTCCATCATGTTGACCTGAATGTACCTGTCTCTGGTGGGGATACCCTTCCATCGCCCAAGAAGGATGTGGTATGAAAAGATTTAACACTTCTCTTTGGGTAAGAACATTGAAAGAAGCTGAGGTGGCAAAAAACCCCGCAACATTCACTTGCCTATTCAGGCCCCGGTGAACGCAGTTCTCGGACATATGAAGCATGTTGGTGCTATCCATGGAAGCTGCCATGCTGCAGTCCGTATATCTCCACCTCATTTGTGGCAGATACAAATAGGCTTCCACACAACACAGCACCCACAATTCAGCAGAAAAATTCCTTCAGCCCATAACTCATCCCTGATGGCCCCTGCTCCCTACTGCAGGGAATAGGCAGTAGGCTGGGAGAGTATCTGTAAATTAGTGCCATGATCCCATCCATCATCCTTACTGATGGTGCTGTGGCTCCCACCTCCTTCCAGCACATCTTGCACATATGTTCTGGGGCATCCTCATCCGTGTCCTGGGAAGCACTCAGACCACTGTGCCTGTGGAGATCGTGTGCAGTGCCCAGGTCTAGTCCAGTCACATAGCCAGAAAGGAGGCTGGAGCCAGCTGTCCTCACACAGGACGATCCAGTGCAAAGCCTGGGCACTGCTCTTATGAGACACTAAAGCCTCTCCTCTTAGTAAAGCTGGGGAAAGATTCAAGAAAAATTACAGCACAGACAACTATTAGTCACACTTTAATTTTCCAGTTGAAATAATACAGTGAATCTCACTGTCAGTGTCATCAAGGTCAGCAATAATACCACAGTCACCACATATTCTGATCAGGGACAGTATAGGAGACCTCTGATTAAGGGAAAACAATTGAAAGCCATTGATAACAAAATCCAAAAGGAAGACTAGAAAGCAATCATTGATTACATTCTTGAGTGAATAATATCTGCAGTTATAAAAAGTTAAGTGATGAAAGATTTAAAAATAAATATCTAAGGGTCTGTTCCTTCAAAACCATTTCAAAGTAAGAAGAAAACACTGCTTGAACTCTTTTTTGTTTAATACAAGCTCATCTATATCAACATTAATCAACAATCACTATTTTGAGGTTAGGTTTATTGATTAAGCCATTACCCTTCAGATATATTTTAAGGAATAAAACATACCTCAAGGAAAATTGATGAAACATCTATGTCAAGTTTTGTGAAAAAATACAACTTCATTAACCACATCAAAATCTGACCAGAGTCTGTATAATATCCACAGCATCGTAGCCCGGTAAATACGTGTCCTCAGAGGTGACACAGCTTACCCTTGCAAACAAAAACCATCCCACAAGCCGCTCTGCTTGCTTTACTGTAAGAAGGCAGCATTTACACACTTGTCAGTGAATGTGATGAAGGGGGTTTGTTGGTTTAAATTCCTCCAGCTGTAGTTTAAATAGGTGAAATATTCATGGGGAAAGGAGAGGTCATAAGATTTTTCTTTTGGTGGTAAAGAAGCTATCGCAGTTAATACATATGAACAACAGATTATCTGGCAATTGTATTCAAAAGTTGCAGTCCACAAACTCTAATAGTGGACTGCAAATAAAAACAGTCCAATAGATAAATCTAGAGGACTAAACAAAAGCTTTTAAAATATTACTGAAGACTAATGTATGGGGTCAAACCATTAGGCAGGAGGTACACAGAAAACCTATTTATATTTTGTATTATAGAAAAATTTCAGATTAAGACCTTGTGATAGCTACAACTTTAGAAGTCATCAAAAAGAGTAAACCAGTTCTGTAGACCAGCACAGAAATATTCTATGTACTAAATAATTTTTAAAAATATCCCTACACATAATTATGGCATGAACGGGCAATTTTTGGCCATGTGAAATCTAACTAAAAGGCAGTCATACATTCCTGTGCATGCGCACAAATATTGTGTAAAAACATTTCAGGTGGCCTGAGCTGCTTGCTTAATTCTGAGAAACATACTTCCATCTCAGGGCTCTTGCAAAATTTTTAGAATGAGTCATCTTAAAACAAGGAAACCAAGAAACTGAACAACAAATGCAGCCCTTTGCAGCAGCTTTTAGAGAAGGTGGAAACAACACTAAATCCATTCTGAAGTAATCCATCATTAAACATTTGGTTTTCCACACTTCAATAAAAATAAAAAATAAAATCCCTGAAAAGCTTCCAGGTATTTTCAGAGAGGCGGGTGGAGGACTGGTTAGGGTGGTGGGAATCCCAGGGAGAGTAAGCATTTCTGTCCTGTGCTGCTGCAACTGAGATAGTGCAGAGACCTGAGCTGGCTCCTTCACAGCCATCAGCCTGCAGACCAATGGGTCAGCAAAATTCATCTCCTTTCTTAGCACCTTAGTGTGAACACTGGAAAGCGTCTGCTACATGGGGTTAGAGGACTAGCACCCTTTGGGAACAGCAACGTGGCTCCCCCACATGTTGCCCTTAGCTTTGGAGAGCAGGGTCTCAGCAGAGTGTCCACGAATACTGCTCACAGAAACACTGTAGGTGGACAGTAAAGCCATTTGTTCCATACCTTCAGCAAGATTTGTAACAGGGGTTTTTCCTTCAGACAGATATTGCCCAAAAATGTTTTTAAGGAAGGTTGATGGGATTCCATGTCTGAAATAATCTAGGTGAGAGATGACATAGCTAAATCTTCACTAGGATGCTGGATGCATCTCAAATGAATGAAATAAGTTCAGGATGACAAAGCCCATATGCCATTATAACTCTACACTAATTTATTTTATAACATGAACTAGGAGTCACAGGCCAAACTACCAAAACTCTGTCAGTCTCAAGAATGACTTCATCTCCCTGCAAGCTTGGAAATCTATGTGGCAAGAATCTACTGTCTGAAAAATAACTTTTCATTTTGCAGAAAAAATAACTGTTAGTTCTGCCAGCAAAAAAAAAAAAAAAAAAAAAAGAG
>VZTI01005982.1:245880-278603 GCA_013397865.1 Struthidea cinerea
CATTTGATACTGCCAAAAAAAAAAAAAAAAAAAAAAAAGAGAAAAAAAGTCAAAAAAGTCTTCCTCATAATCCTTGGAATAAATTTCAGAGTTCCTAAATTCAAGGCCAAATTTGAATGCCAGCTCATAAGCAGGTTCTGCAAAGTATCAAATCAAAACACAAAGGCCTAAACATTCTCAAAGGAAAAAGTTGCATGAAAATGCCCACTGCTCTGGGACCTCAAACATGACTGCTCCAAGTGAGTGGTTGGAGGTATATGGTCTGTGAGTATTTTCAATTCCTGGCTTGTCCCAGAGAAGAAAATTTCTCCGTGGTTCTGCCTTGCATCCTCACCTCATCCTGCCACAAAGCAAAAGCTCTCCCAGGCAGGGAGCTCCTCCAGCATTGATACTGATGGTTATGAGGGTTTCTCAGGATATGGGCACCCCAAGGGACTCTCAAGGATGAGAAAACCACTGTAGGTTGTGAAGTTTCACGCGGAAGACAGGACCACTTGCTACTTCTGATCAATTAATTGTTCTCACTTCTCTCAAAGTCAGAAATGAGGATGCTTTCTTCCAAACCAGGACTATCAACATTAATCTGTGGCAAATAGGCGTTTCTGACCCACAGTATCCTGCGGAAGAGCTGGTTATTCTCTTTGTGCAGGCACCACAGGAAGAGGGAAATAGCAGCCAACATCACCAATGTCACAAGAACACCCAGAGCTACAAGCCCACTGTATGATGCTGAAAGGGAAGAACAGAAATTGTTATTATTCAAATATAGCTACAATTATAGGTAATTCTAAATATAAACATATAGTTGTTCTATGGAAAACATATTACTACTCCTTATATGTCACACATTTTAAATTACAGGTTTATCAGTGAAAAATATTATCTCACAAAATATCAGCTCAAAATGTGTACTATTCTTTATTAAAAAAAAAGTACAGAGCTTACCTTTTCCAGAGAGTTCTGTTGTATCAATATCTGAAATAAAATCCAGAACAGTCACAAAATGACCCACAGAGGTAACAGAGGTTATTATGTGTACTCACTTTAAAATGGGTACTGAGAAGACCCATTTTAAATCCTTTTTAGGATTTAAAGACAATCTACCTAAAACCAACAAGAGTAGGCTGTCCTTTGTTTAATTTTACTCATGTCAATGTTATTCCAAGTGGCCAAGTTAAACATAATCTAGTATGTTATTTAAAATCCCTTTAATTTGGTGGAATATATTAATTGGCATTTGTGCAAGGATGAGCAGCGGTATTTACCCACTTTTTAAAGTACAAATTCATTAACAGAACCAGGCAGAGGTAGATCCATCTGGCTAGTGGGTCCAGTGGTGACTGAGGGATTTTGTGTGGGCTCTGGAAACGCTCGAGCTCTCTCACAGACCCACATTCCTACTGCTGTGGTACCTGTCCAGCTCTCCCAGGCTGGACCTGCCCTCCCAGCAGGGGCTGTGGAGGTCACCCTGAGGCCACAGGAAGGCTCCTGCAGCTGGCACTGATGCAGTGGCTGCCCGGGTTCCCCAAACAGAGGTCACCCCCCAGCTGGCCGGGGCTTTTAGAGGTATTTTTTTTCCAGTGCCAAGGGTTGGAATTAATTAAATGAAAATTGACACCAAGTAAGCAAGCAACAAGGAACAAGTAAAATAACAGTTATCAGGACAGAATTGCCTTCTTTTATGGAAGCACTTACCTGCATCCATTTTACATACAAAACCCTTTTTTTCGCTGCATGGAGATAATTGCCAGACTCCATCTGTGGTCCTCAAGCTGATGCAGAAATTCCCTTTGAGATTATCAAATTCAGGCTCTCTGAGGCCCCAGTTAGAATAATTTAAAGGAGAACCATCAAACCAGGAGACTGTCTCATCTATGGGCAGAAGTTAGAAATTATTACAAAATAGAATAGTATTTTGATAAATATTTCTGTTTCAGTTAGATTTACCCTCACATAAAAAATACGATATTATGGAATACCAGGATTTTTTGCCTGTTTGGCCACTATATTACTTTTTTTTTCTGAAGGATTTAAAAACATCCTATGTAGTTAACACAGAAGACAGTCTGTAGTGCATCTTTAAGAAGGGAAAAAAAGGCATTACATGCATGTGTGCAAATTGAGTATTCAGAATGCTGGTAACGATCGCAGAAAGCCTCACTGGTTTTACTACACCATAAACAGGCAAAAATCAGTGAATCAAATCTCAAAAGATAAAAGTGTTTTGGAAAATGGTTATTGGAAAATAACCAAAACCCAAACCAGATTCTTACATGCAGTACTATTCCTCCCCAAACTTACTGTCTGTAACAAGCAGAATGTTCAACCAAACCATTTCTACAGAATAACCAAAACTGTGTAATTCTTCCAAAATGAAGGCATTTTCCTCTTCATCTTGAATAGTTAGAAGACTGGATCCTACAAATTAAACACAGAACAAATTTCCAAGCAATCCATGCCATTAAAATGTAACATTGTATTTCAAACAGTTAACATTATGAGTCTTAATTGAAAAGCTTGAAATGTCTGGTTATACATTAGAAGTTCTTAAATTTGTAATTAATGTGAAAATGCTCAGGCAAATATAAAACTGTCCTCAGATGAATTTAAAACAAATTTGAAGGGAAAAAAGTTCATTTTATGTTTTATTGGAGAATCCAATGTTTTCACATGGAAAGGAACATTTTTTTGATGTATATTGCCTATAATTTCATTGTTGGCTTATGAGTTCCACTCTTGTTATCTTGAAACAGAGAAAACATATGCCATGATTTCAGTCATTTCAGAAAATAAATATTGTTTTAAGATATCACAATGACATTTGGTAGCTACAAAATAATCACTTACCTTGATTTTTGCAGACTTCATATGCAGTATCAAAACTCATGCCCTGCAGAACTGTGGAAAAGCTGTAGCAACTGTTTTTGAATTTGATCCAGGGTACAGTTTTTTCTGAACATAAGCCTTTATAGGCATTGAGTTTCTTTTCTGTGATAGAAGTAACAGCACAGCTTTATTGGCACAACAAAATACACATTAATATAACATTCCACACACTGTTTTGGAGTAATGCTAATAAGCATGTTATTGTGTTATGCCTCTATTTTTTTCAAAGTGAAAATCTAGCGGTTGCATATATTTGTACTAAATGAGTACAGTTGGTTTTATTTCTGATCAAAAGCCTTGCTAGATTACAACAGCAGGATCAGGACAATCTAACTGACAGTGATGTGCAGAGGAGGTCATGAGCAAACCATGGGCCCTGGTGATCGACCCTGCTGAATGGGAACTATGTGGAGAACTGGATGCTGCCACAAGACGCCGCAGTCCTGAACTGAATGGCGTTCCAGACCTGAATTCTGGATTCAACTGAAGCCCAGGTAACTGAGAGAGCATTGCAGGAAATGCAACATATTTTAGGATACAGAAAAATATTCTTACCCTTACTAAAAAAAATTGCACAATCTTTGATGTGCTTATCAGCGAAGACATGATTAATTTCTCACTTTGCTCTAAATGCTTCCCTTCTCCCATCCCACAGTTAATTGCAGCAAACTGAATTTATTTCCCTTCGAGCTAGGTCATTAGCAATCCTCATTTTTCACAGATAATATAGTGTTCACTGAAGAGACAGAGTAAGTAATTTTCCCATTTCTTTTCTATTATGAAAGTTCTCTTCCCATTCTCATACAGATCAGACCTGATGGCCAATATTTTATTGGAAAAAAATGGTTTCACAAATAGTAAATACAGAGAAATACTTCAGTTTTAAATAATAGTTAGCCTTGCTTAACATTGCTTAACCTCTAACCAATTAACCTCCTTTTTACATATTTCCCCTGTCCGTACACACATTTGCAGCTGCAAAGAATCAATATAAACCTTGACTCTGACTTACTAGGTGGCACATGGCAAACTGCTCCTCGCAGAAATTGTTCACAATCTGCGCTTTTCCAGTGCCCTGAAGTATCAATGTAAACACAGCCGCCAAAGGCCTGGGACTCGTCATCTGCCCAGAAGGTAAACAAAGACCTGGTCCCATCCGACCATTCAAAGTTAAGCCCGTTCTGCCAAAACAAATTTCAGGTTATCTTTCTGATATGCTTTAGCACCACAAATTAATCTACATTGAGAATTTACATTAATCTTCTCCTAGTGGCATCCTCGCCAGGTATTACAGAATGTCTTAATTTTCTAAAGACTCGGTGGATCCAGAAGGTTCTACGAAAGGCAGAGCCAAGGATCCTCCCAACTTACTTTTGGGAGACTACAAACTACATGTAATCTTCTGTTTTCAGCAAGCAGTTATTTGGGCCTTTGGGTACTACAAATGAAACAATGAAATTTCAACGTCGACACTACCAAATTGGCTCCCGCTGGACTTACACATTATGTTGAGGAAAAAAAAAACCAAACAAGTTTAAGGCTCAAATTTTCCAGGGTTTCATCTCCAGATGCAAACTTTCTGTGACTTCAAATCAATGACACAGCTCACTAGCTTATTACTGGAAAACCTCCTTTGCAGCATTCATGTTCACAGCCAGGGAGTCTCCTACGTACATTGGAAGTGAAGAGCCCGATCCAGTGGTTGTATCCCAGCCGACTGACGATGACCGTGAGGAAAGCCTGCTGGTACTGGTCTGTAATGCTCACCAGCTCCGCACTGTTTGCCATGCAGGCTTTTAAAGCTGAAGACCATGTAAAATTCCCACTTATTAGTTTATACATTCTGTTTCCGTATTCTAAAGTATCTGGCACAGGATACATATCAGATGCATTGATAACATGTCTGGATGTGTCTGTTACAAACAGAAAAAAAAGATCTTATTTTTAAAATAGAACTCTTGATCACAGCTGAGCAGCTCCTAAAAAAATCAGTATTATCCCTACGAGCAAATAAAAAAGCTGCAAATTCCTTGGTTTTAGGAAGGCACGGTGAAATTTAAAAATAAAAACATGATGACTACTAGAACAGTATCTGAAATTCCATCACAAAACAGGAATGACTGAGTTTAATGTATAAAAAACCCCCCAAACCTGAATGAGGTTAGTTCCACTGACTGTATCTCTGGAGATCAGTAAGAAATCACCTGGGATCTGGGCATATCCCAAATGTCCAGTAGCAGTGGGCTGCAGGGTGCTTTTATCCCAGATATTTTGCATGTAAATTAGATTACCTTTTTTTTGACCTGTTTTTATTAATAATTTCCAAGATCAGCTTACATCATAAGGCATGGCCTCAAAAATGACTGCAGTGATACAGCCAATAGGATAACAAAGTGCATTCTTGGAAGCTTCTTGAGCTCATCTTTCGTATCCATGAGCCAATGTAGAGAAGACCACAGTGTGGCACTTACAGAGAAATACTCTATGCATGGAGACTTAAATCTCTTTTTGATGATAAACCAATACAGCAACATCCAAAACAATAAAAGGAGGAAGCAAGGTTCTTAAATTTAAGAAATAAAGAGAGAGAGAGTCTCCCATGATAAAAAAAATCCGGAGAGACCATCTCACCCCAGCCCAGCCTGTGATGCTGCTGCACTTGCTCTTTTACAGGAGGCAAACACCTTTGCTAATGTGTGTGAATGCCTTTTAAAGTGTACTTTACAAAATGCTACAGTTTTGAACAGTTTTGATCCTGTTTTTTAGTTTGGATTAATTATTTCACTGTAAAGCTTCTATGTGGCTACAAAATGAAGCGGTTGCTTTGCTACAAGGCAGAATGTTTTTAGACTTGGTTCCCTTTAGGACTAAGAGAGGAGGAGGAGTGTTAACAAACATCTTAAAATAGTAAATTAATTTATAACTTGTCATTCACAAACCATTTAAAATTAGAAATTTCTAAGCAAGAAAAAGTTCTGCTCTTGAGCTAACTGAAGCACTCTCTTTCATTCCAGCTTTCAGTGTGTGTCACTGCTTAAAAAAAGAAAAGCCAGAAAATGCTGTAAATGGCTGACACAATCCTAACTAAAGCATCACTGAGAGATCAGAGCCCAGTTCAGATCCCCTGCTGCTTTCTTTCATTTTAGTCTCCTTCAGAAAATAATTCAAAAAAGGGGTAATGGAATGCAGGCAGTATGGCAGAAGCAAAGCACCAGCTCATCTTTCCAGGAACTGACACATTTGTTTGGACACTTGAGCAAATTTAGCAGTTCACTACTGCCAGCAAGAGGCTGTCTCACTCCTCCCTTCCTTGCTTCTCTGCTCTTCCTGCTGCAAATTCCCTGGTCTGGCATTTCCTGACCCTGCACAAAGCTGACACTGCATGTAAAAAAGCTGCAGAAAATGACATTAATTAGACGAAAATAAACAAAGCAGGAGGGAAAAAAAAAAAAAAAGAGGAAGTTTTCTGCTGCATTAGCAAACTGAACTGCCTGATAGCTCGGGATAGTGCCGTGGGTGTCCCACTGGGGAGGCAGGATTGTCCACTCAGACCCCGCAGCGCTCTGCGGGGCACGGGGCAGCGCCGAGCTGTGTTACAGCCACGGCCCACGGGCCACTCTCACATTCACCCCGCTGCCAGCAAAATCTTTGATTGTAACAAACAGCGTGTAAGTCTTGGGAATTCCTTTAGCTTTAACCGACAGCGCCCAGTCACGTATTAACGCGTGCAAGTGGTTATCTTAAAGACTGTGGGCCTGAGCAACGCTGATAGGAAGGTATATCTTGACCAGCCCACATCACTGGGCTTCATGCCAAGAAAAGAAACTTTTTTGGGAGGGCTATGACCAAAACAGGATAATTTGAGGAATGGGATGTTCCCCAAATGGCCACCAGAGACCCTCAAAAGACCCCTACTCTAATGTAAATAAGCTCCGAGAAGTGATTTAAATATGCAAAAGAATTCGCAGGAACGTTTAGCATATATGTATGAGTTTTGCGAAATGTAATGCATATGTATAAGTTTCACAGATTTCAACTAGTCTGTTGGCTGGCTGCAGGGCATGGAATAGGAGGAGATATTCTCTGCACGGCTGGCGCCGAAATAAAGTAATGCAGCTTTGTAATACGAAATTACAGTGTTGGAGAGTTTTATTCCCGACTTTCAGTGATACAGCTGGGAAACGTGGGTAGGATCCTGAGCACCCACTGCAGCCCAAATCCCCGCCAGAACCCCAGCCACCATAAGGCAACTGTTTTCCTTCCTGCCTTTCCATGCCTTCTCCATCTGTCTCAAGCAGCAGCAAGGAGTTAAAATACAAACGTTTGGGATGTAACTGAAACAAACAAGCGGGAAAGCACATTTATTTATTTTTTCTGCACTACGTCCAGGATCACTCCAGCCCTTCCCGCAACTGTAGTTCCCAATAAATGATGTAAAATCCAGCTATGCTTTGCCTGAGTCACACGAGAGCGCTGCCCCTGTACTTGTTCTGCTTCCCACCTGGCCGTCCCTCCCGTCCCAGGCAGCAGCAGGAGAGTGCTGTCTCTATATCCCAGCGCTAAAGCCAGGGGTGATAATACAATATAGAGCTGAGCCATATAAAACCACCCCCGCAGTCAAGGCAAGGGCCGGGGAGACGCCTTACAGGCTAGATTACAGCCCTCCCTTGGCTTCAGGGTTAAAAACGTGCTGCTGGTCTGTTTGGGTGTCCTGCTGGCAGAGGTGCAGCCGCCCCTGGGACGGGGCTCCAGAGCTGCACAGCTGCCCACGGCTCTCAGCCGAGAGGCGACACCGGAACGCGGCCTGAGGAAACACAAGAACCCACGTTCCTCCCAAACACTTCATGCTTCTGGCAAGGCAACTTTAAGGTACCAGAATTAGAGAAGTGTGGTACTAGAAAAGAGAAGCCAAGCTCTATTCAATATGCCAGCTGGGTCCACACTGTTCAGAAAAATACATTTTCTAGAATCTATTTTGATCTAACATTGCAAGTTACAACCCCCACTGTAAATCATATTTTCATCAAAATTACCCTCAGTTTAGCCGTTTGTAATTCCATGGGGTTACTCTGAGGCCATGAGAGAATATGAAATTTCATCTCTATTCCTAATTCAAAGATACACTCAGAATGCTCAAAGTTAGGAGGAAAACTTAATAACAGAATATTTTTTAGCAATTACTTCTACATCCCAGCTACTGGTTTGTTAAATAGGGTAGAGCTAGTCTGCCTAAATAGAAAACTGTCTTAGAAATCTTTTATGTTCCTTGTTTTAGAGACACTTATAAAAAGCTGCTTCTAGATAAAAACAAAGTAAGACAAATTCCATATAGTAAGAAAAGAGAACAGAAGCAAAGCAAGACAAAACCTTACCCTGAGTCTTTTGGCAGACAAACCCATAATTTTTCCGACAGTTTTCTAAGTACCATTTTCCCGTAAAGTAAAAATTAGGGTTATTTGATACCAATGTACACAGTGGAAGTTGATCTTGAATGTTAAAATGTTGTCTCTGCAATCAACACAGAACCTTGTATTAATTTAAAAATACACTGTGTAAAACAATGCACAATTATTACATCAAATTTAGGCGAATAATTATCTGAAAGTCTCTATAACAAATATTTAGGTAGAACAATGAACAGTCCCATAAATACAATTTGAACCAATAACCTCATAATTAAATAGTCACAAGCTTTCAGTGAACAAACTAAAATACTAATCCCAGTTGGGACTAATGCGTTGTAAAAGAATGTATTAAAATAATCTTGTTCCTAAACTTTCCTCAAGCATCTAATACTAACCATACGATTCAAACTTTGCTGCTTAAAACCAACTGCAAGAGAAAGTGAGTAGAGCCACAAATTATGCAAATCTGTGTCTCGACAGTGCCTTTTTTGCTACACTTTTTTCTGTGCCCGCAGTTCTTTGAAGTTGCAAAGATTAAGAGTAGCCTAAACTGCTGTAACAACTTTGGCCTGGTCTTATGGAAGTCATGATTTTTATGGATAAAACCAACTTCTCACTGTCACAACCCCCTGAAAATACTCACATCCACTATGTCAACCGGCGACCAGTTGGAATACATTTGAGGGTTTTCATTCAACCATTTTTCATAATCGTCACTCTGGAAACCTATCCAAACACTAGTTTTCCATCCATATAGATTCATTGTTATGAAAGCTAGAAAATGAAATAGAAGCAAAATAAACCAGTAAGCATTTAGGGATAAATGAAGTCTCCTGCAACACACTAAAACATTAAATATTAATTTCCAATCAAGGACATTACATAGTTACTAGAAAAAAAGAATGAGTGGCCTTTCACTATCATCAAGCCATAAATTCAGTTAAATTGATTAATTTCAATTGGGTTAAGATCTAGTCCACTAGCTAATAATACCAGTCCAAACATAATACAGTCCAACTGAAGAAGCTTTCCTCAGTTTTAGTTGAAGATTTCTCAACTAAAGATAGCCAGTGAGATTCTTCCCACCTCCAAATAAGTGGTTTTACAAGTGTGTGAAATTCAACTACAGCTTTTTTATGAACAGGGTTCATAAGTATTTCCAAATTTGCTGGCATTTATTTTTGTGACAGGTCCAGCCTGGTGCTGTACTATAGATAAGACTTCAAGTACTACTAAAAGATAAAAATGAGATTACAAGGTAGAAATTTTAAATAGCAATTTTTTAAATGAGTATTCCATTTTTGGGAGTATTTTTAAAGCATGGTAAGCACAAAAGAATTCGCAATTAATCCTTAAAATGTACCTGTCATATATCTCAGTGAACCTTTAAATTTTGGGAAACTGAGAAACATTAATGTGTTTGAAGCAGTGGAACCATGGGTAAGAGCTGAACAATCTTCTTTCCTAGATCTGTATCCAAGATTAAACTTTACTACAGCACCCCAATGAAGATGGCGTTTTATTTATTTAACAATATTTTCAGCACTCTACCTTGCTCCAGTTCATCTTCCAGGACAGCAAGTGACCCATCATTGTTACTGCAGAATTCTTGTGCAGAGTACCAGTTTCTCAGATGTTCTGGATCCTTTGGAATTTGTATTAAAAAGCACTGTTTCAAACAACAAAAACAAGCAAGCTTGCTTTGTTTGTTTTTCTCCGGTCATTTATCAATCACTAAGAGCGATCACTAAAACATTTCACATGCTGTTATTCAATGTTAAATATTTCACTGGCTTCTGTCCTGCCATGGACATCTCCAGCATGTTTAATACTAGTTTTCAGCTGTGATCTGGATTGCATTCAAATCAGTTGTTTCAAGGCAAACACAATTGAGGTTAAATTTATCCTCGTAGTCACTGCAGTGAGCACTGGCATAAATTCAGCCACCTCGATGCATGCTGCTATAAAGGAACTCAGGCATTTAAGAGAAGCCAGATGAAATAATTACCTTTTGACCCTCAACTGCAAATAAACTTTGGCTTATAATTATCTTTAATGAAGCCCGTTTGAAACAGCATGTTTCACAGGACAGCAGCAATTAGGGATCCATTTAGTACATCAAGGGGTTAGAGACCTCTTCTGAGATCATAAAAGACACTTGGAATTGTCATATGTGGAAAAGAGAGGATGGAGCAGGCTTTTTATGGCAAAGGCACAAATACAATTGCATAGCTTTTGCATATATGAGTATTTACTCCCTGAAACTAAAGTAAAAATGTTAACACCTTATTAAGACAACTTCTTAAAGTGTGAGAAGCTACTTAACAGCAATAAATCTTTGTGTCACTGTGTCAGTGGTTATAAACCCAAGGGCCCTATTTTCAAAAAGCAAGAAAATCTTCAAATATTAAGTTATCCTTAAGTACAATTTCTGTCCTACATATGGAATGTATTTTGAACAATGAAACAGCATGAAAAAAGGCTTTACTTTGAATCCAAAGTGCAACCAGCCTTTGGGACATGCTCCTTTTTGGTTCGGGTCTTTTGGAATCTCTTTCTCTATCTTCTTTGGAATTTTCCGTTTACAAATACAGGGAAGAGAAACGGTACAGTTTTCATCACCCCAGAGTCCTGTGTAAAAAGAAAAATCACAGTTCAACATTGGTTTGAGAATTGGAAAGGGTTTTTTCTTAGGTAGCTTAGATATTGTTTAGTGTTTGAGTAAAAAGAGATTCTACATCAATTACATTTGGACATACTGCATTACAGTGGATTTGATGGTTCCTGGGGCACATATTTTTATTTCCAGTTTAATTTTATCGAGTAAAACCAATTCCTCTACACTGAGTCATATGACATATGACTATATCATCATTTATTTAAAAAATAAGTTAAGCTAAAAAAAAAACCAAAAAAGGATGCCTTCCAGATAAAATACTTTGACTTCCTTACATTGAAAATTTTTGGCAAGCCCCAGGTGATGATATAAAACGCTGACCTGCTTAGGAGGAAAACACACTTTTCAGGAAACTCAACAAATTTTTGGCCATCCCCCACCTTTGGCCAGCTAAAGGGGTGAGGGAGGGTGGGCATCTCTTCCTTTTATCTAACTCTGGCAATGGCAAACTCAAGCATTCAAAAGTCATGAATCAAAACCCCAAGATTATGTGTGGAAAAAAAAGAAGGTTTTACATTTTTTCAGTTTTGACTTTCGAGGCTCGGATTACAAGACTGCAGCTGCATTAATCTTTTTCCGCTCTTTGCACAAATACAAAGCTGGCTATTTTTATTTTCCTTGGAACCTGACATGTTTACTTTATCACGTGACTTCCAGCTCAGCAGAAAACAGACACTGTGAGATGACAGAAATCACTAAATCAGCAGCACTGTGACTTTTATTTTTTTTTAGTACTCTAGTAAAATATAGAACTATGCCATTATTGAAAGGCTAGCACCAAAATAATGGCACCCAAAAATCCCTCAGTAGATTGGCTGTGGGATCAAAAATAAGGTAGAAACCTGAGTACTTAAAGTCTTGTGCTGATAGAAAAACAGTTTATAGATGCAGGAAAAATTGTTGCTCAGTCCATCTGTGTCATTTGGTTCTGAGAAAACTGCCTGCGAGCACCAGCAATGCATTAACATTGTTGCCGTGCCACTTAACAGCCCAATTAAAACCAAAGTATCAGTATCACTGGATCTTCGTACTCTGACATTAGAGAGCTGTAACTATTAATATACTTTTAAAACCTGCAACCTAGTTTCTGAGCATATTAATATTTCTCTATTCTTTCCTTAATCTCAGAAGCAGTTATGCAAATTATAACCACGGAACAGGACTTTAATATGGATTACATTTCTTAAACGCAATGAAAAAAATACAAACCCTTTGGCCAACGGAATCAAGTCACAATTCCTGCAGCAAAAGGAAATATAAAAGAAACCTGTTTGCGATGAAATGAAGCCACATCTTTTCCCTGGTTTCTTCAGATCTCTTTCCCTCCCTTCATCCCAGTTCTGGTACGTTACTGGTGATTCATCTCTCCAGCTGCACAGAAATATTAAGAATGAAGTTTCACTTTTTCGTATCCTTACCTAAAACTACACCCTCCATTAAAGGGTTGATAAGGAGATGTAAGGGAGAAAGAAAACAAACCACCACCACAACCAAGATCAACATAAATGTCTTTTATAACCATGTCAGAAGGAATATTGCAACATGGAGATAAATTAAGAGCAATATTATTCTGAATGATATTTACAGGAGAATTGAAGTTGTCTCTTGAATATCCCACTCAGTCATCAAACTGCTTTGGCCCATCATACTGAGACAGGGCGTGCCAAGCACCACTCACAGCAGCTGTGGCATGCAGGGATTCTTACCGAAATCCATCACTGAGGTTTTCTGTGTGCAGTCCAATCCACCAGTGAACATCACTATTCGACAGCTATAAAAGAAATGTTTTGCCATGTGTTAAGCTGTTGTTGCCCTCCTATCAATGCATTAACAAACTCCTAAAGTCAGATTGTGTATTCAAATAGCATCTCCATTGGGTTCCATTGGACAGAACAGGTGTTAAATCCTGCCCATGTTAATTCATGTCACTTCAGTGAGGTTACTCACTTGAGTAGAGCATGATTTAGCTCCCATATTTCCTCAGGATTGCTGATGTGTCTTCTTTAACCTTTAATTCTTTAGGAATTTACAGCCTATGTGGTTTGAAAAGACTGTCATCTTAGACCAGAATTTGTTTTTCCCCAATTCCTAAAATTAAACAATAGCAAATATTTCCTTTAAGCACTAATATAGCGCTGATCCTTGATGTTTCCAAAATGCTTTCTCTGAACATTTACTGATTTTGTATGGCTCATATCAGAGTTTTCTAGAGATGCTTTCCAGATTGATTGCTGTTCTCATGAAAGGATCTAGACCTTTGCTTCTGAAAGGCAAAGTGTTATGGAAAAGCCATGTAAATAATGTAATTCCAACAGCCAAGTGTTATTGCTTTGTTGAATTGATTCTAGCTTAAGCTATGAACTGGTTTCACTTTCAGGGTTAGCCAGCCTGTCACAGTTCGGGGGCTTTTGGAAAAAGAAAAAAAAAAGTTCTGAATGTGCAGGACACTAGAAAAGCCACCTTGTCTCTGTGAAGCATTTATTTTTTGTCAGAAAGAACTGAAGCCCAGTTTGTGTCGTGCTTCCACAGTGTCTTTGGAGTTACAGTTAGGATTTCTCCAGCTTACATATTTTTTAGCAATATCAACTGAAGAAAATAGACATTCTGACAAAGAAAAGACTCTGGAATGCTCTCTGATTTCGTATTGCCTGGCCCCTGAGTTTAGCTTTCTAATTACAGCACTCAGCCCACATATTACAGTTTTTAAAGAAATAGTGAAAAACGTGATTCCAAATTCCATGCTAAGAAATTTTGACCCAGTTTTCAAATGACACATGCAAAGTCTATTTGGACTGCTGAGTATTATTTTAGTGATTTACTTACTCCTGCTTCCACAGGAAACTAGTTACAATCACTTAGGGATAAACATGGCTATGCTGAGAAAGCTCAGCCAAAGCCAGCAGGCTTTAAAACAGCTGTGTATGTTGTATTCTGAGACAAAACTTCTAGGAAGTTAAGCTGATTTCCAATTTCAAGAGACTAAACTTTGCTTTTTCGTTGTAGAATGCTTGCAAACTTTTGAAATACCCGCTAATTTTAACGACAAATCCACTTTTAAAAGATCTCATGTAAATAAACATGACTTACAAGCAGCATTCTGATTATCCACTTTAAGTGATCTTCAGTTGGAAATAAATACATATTTTTTAATTTATATCATTTTTTAAAGCCGTAAATATTTAGAGTTAGGTAATGTAGAATTATATCACATCACAGTCTCTGGTAGATGTGGAAGAAGACAAGACAGCGTAGCCAGTTGTGTTGCTCTTCATTATCAGCTTTTTCTGCCGTGATCTATTGGTTTAAATCTATTTCATCATGCTTTAATATAAAATTACTTAAATAGGAGATAAAAATTATACATAATTCCTTGGAAACTGGAAGACCCCATATTAATATAACGCAATTCTATTTATGCTTTCTGTTACAAGTTAAAAGCAGAGAAGGCCTGTACACAGTAAGTGTGGGTCAAGAGCTTTTCTATCCATAACTAGATGTTCTTTTAAAGATTGCACTACAATATCCCTTTACACGACAATGAATTTTGTCCTCAGTAAGGCAGACAGATTATTTGCATTCATTTTTAAATTTTCATTATTTTGGTTTTACTGAGAACATCTAAAAGAAAACAGACTCAGTTTCTTGGGAATTCACCTGCTTGTGCAGCTATTTCTCACTTTCAAAGCTGTTTGTTACATCAGAAGGGTTCTAGAGAAATTCTGCTATAAACCAGAGGAAGCAATTTAGAGGCAAATGTCTCTTTTTTTCCCCACATAAAAATCCATAGTCAAAAGGGGGTTTCATTCTGTAGACATCATACAAATCTGTGGACTCACTGGAACATTACCCAAGCTGGTGTACACAGAGGAAAAGGCAGTCTGTTTTCCACGGTCATAAGCACCCTCCTCTATGGTTTATAGTTCTAGCTTTAATTAAGATGCAGAGAAATTGGCAATCCTTCACTCTTGGCCAGCTCTCCACAACAGTAATCTTTCAAATGATCACGTTGAAGATTTGAACTATGGAGACCATTTCGAACATCTGCACTTGCTGCCCACATGACGCTAATACACGCTCTGAAACATCCCTCTCTGTTGCTCCCTGATCACCAGCTGCCAAGTGACACAATGGGAGTGGAGCAGAACTGCACTTGGGTCAGGAGACATCCAGTGGATGCAGAACCACTGTGTGAATGTGAGGAACCACGACAGCTCCCCTTGGTCAGAGAGGGGTGGAGGGAGTGGAAGAAACAGAGAAGGATGTACACCACACATGAAACACACCTTTCTCTTTGCCCCCAATTACTTTCCCAGTTGTGGGATAGGAAGCTGGTTTTTGCTCCTCCTGGGTCTGTTGATCAACCTGCTCAATAGTAGAGCTGATTCTGCAGATTTGAAACGTTACTGACTTCTTAAGCTAAATAGGGCTTCAGGGAGAGATACAGGAGATGAAGAGAGCAAGAACATTATTTCTAATGCAAAATGTCCTTTGGATTCTACCTGGAATAACAGGCAGACAGATTCTCCAAAAGATACAGCAGAAAACAGTCAGTTACCACCTGAGGATTTATTTTTTAGAAGGGGTAGATTTTCTTACCTTCCTTATTTTATTTTGAATAAAGGTTTGTTCACCAGAAGAATTTATTGGTGCTATTTCACCACGAAGCCAGCCACAGACAAACTTACAGGTTTCCCATTCCGCAGGGCTGACATGGAAAAGATATTCTGCTCCTTGATAATACGACCAGGGCAGTTCTAGAAAATGAGCAGAAGAGTCAGTGGTGTGCAGGGGTAAAAAACTCATTTCAAGTCTCATCTTTTTTTACCCCCATGGCCTGCCTGCAGCCACATGTCAGAGGACAAACGTGCCACTAGGAACAGCAGAACAATATTTAACATATCAATTCATGGGGAAAAAAATGGACTATGAGGTTTTTTTTTTTTCATAACGTTCTATCCCCTGAGACTGCAGTAATATCAAGAGAGTTGTCAGGGCTTAACAGAAGGGCAGTTTTAATGTGATGGAGAGGTTATCAAACTCCTGTGCTTATTAGTGGAAATATTCCTTAACCCAACCAAAGCAGTGTCTGATGCTCTAGTGTTCCTAAACAACAGTGGCAGATTTGATCTGTTAACAAGAAGTTTCTACAGAATTCCTTACTGTAAATTTTCATCTTAGAATATTTTAGTTATTTTATTTTTAACAAAGGCTCTGATTGTATTTCCAAGTTATATTGCTTCAAGATGAAAAAAAGAAAATATTGTCATACCAGCTGTGTACCAAACTGGACTCATTGGTTTAACACCTGCAAAAAACAAACAAACCAAAAATCATTAATCATTGCTATTCTTGTTCAGGGATAAAAAAAAGGAGTTAAACATGGAATAAAATAAAAATTGCCACACTCACTAAAAAACATTTACAGTAGTTTTTATGAATAACAACTTTGAATGAGTATTTCTAACTAAGTGCTAATCTTGCTATATATTTTTAAACTGACTGTTCACATTATATCTGTTAACTGGACAACAAACATAAATGGAGTAACCCCTATGGCTTTGCCATGACCTCCTGCAGAAGACTCTGAGAACTCCGGAGGTGGCTAAAAAGGAGGCTTTTAGGTAGTTTTTTTCTTTGTCTCTCCTGAATAGCAAGTAAGGTGTATAACAGAAAATGCATGCTAATTAACATTTTACCTTTTGGTATTTTGCATATCCATTCACGCTTGTCATTGCAGTGTGCTGGAAAGACTGTTCTGTTTACTTTGAACACACCACAGTTCCTTGAGTCATCTTCGACATACTTGTCCTCCAGAAACGAAGACACAACCTGAAAAGAGCACATTTGTTCTCTTTCACTGACAACCCAAGATGAAGCATTTAAAAACCTCACCATAGAGAAAAGGAAGGATTTAGACATGTGTGTACAATATGAACATCTACGCAACAGCTAGAGGACCACCTAAATTATGATGGTGAAATACAAATAACAGGGTCCATAATCATGTTCTCCTAATGTCCTGTCCAACTTACCCATCTTATATCAGACTTCTTCTTCATAAAAACAACTGAATAGCTGTGAAACCTAACAACTTTTTGACATGACTAACAGCAGTTGCCCACATCTAAAAGCCTTTGGCTTGGTTCAACCTATGCTCAGATATGACTTGAAAGGTTACCAAAATACAGAGTAAACAGATAGTTACAGGTGTTTTGTCAGACCACTGCCACGTCCCTCCAGAGAGTGCACTTCTTTTATTAAATCCAATCCAGAACTGTCTCTCTTCTGTTCTATAACAGAAACAAAGAAAATAGCATTTCTCATGCACTTTTTCCTTAGCCATTTCAGAAATATTTTTAATAGTACAAATACATATATTAATTTCTTCTTGAATTCAATATATCATTCCATAATACATTTCTTAACTTTCTGGTATCCTTGAAGTAAACTCTTGCTTTCCTACTAAATGCTAGATTATATTTTACAAGATGAAAACATTTAAAATAGGATTAAAATTTCTGAACCTCCATTTCAATGAGGAATGATAACTCACAAAAATACCACCTTGACAATAACAGCTGCTCAACATTTACCACAAAGATCATCTTCAAAAAGAATCACATTGCAATGTTGCTAATGCATTCCACCCAGTTTTAAGTTCATGTTAGAGTAGGGACTTGTTTTGACACTAGTAAAGAGGATGGAATGACCTAAATTGTAGATTAGTATGATTAAGATAAGTCTTGTTGGTGTTAAAAGATATTTACCGATCAAAAATTGTATATAATAAATTGTTTAAAAATGTCTCTTCAAAGATGTGGCTAAAACTAGCAAGATGTGCTCCAAAATCTTGACATAATGCTTCCGCTTCATCCCATGTTCTTCTCATCAGAACTTTTTCATTGTGAAATATCTGCAATAAAATAAACATTGTCATAAAGTTAGTTGATTTTAGAAAGCGGTTTTTTCAGAAACTCATAAAAATAAAATATTAGTCACAGTTTTTCCAAGCTAAAGCCATGTGTATTCCAAATACAGCTCTGATTCTTGTTACTACTTTCACTGACTTTTAAATGCAGTGAAGGATGGTAACAGGTAATTTTTGTTTGTTGAATGAAAGAAATAATACATTATCAAAAATATTTTGGGAACAGCATATCCCCAAGCTGGTGTAGAATCAGAAAAACTCAAAGCAAGTTTGACATGTACCTTGTAGCAGCTGAGCAGATTAGGTTCTGAATCCCATCCAAAATAGCAGGAACTTGAATGTTTTTGAAAAGTAAGTTCAGGTTCTTCATAAGAATTAAGTTTTTGCCTGCACAGTGACATTGCTTTGAAGTCCTTACAGCTTTTCACCTCCCAGTAACCAACAGGGTGCTGCCCTCGCATAGCTACACATCCTCCAGAATGACCTAGACATGGGAATAAGTGTTGAATATCAGAATAAAACATCTGAATTTTGTGATTTTTTTTTTTTGGTCAAGTGGCTGTTTTATTGACATCAGTTTCTGGATAAAATCTTAATGAACTTACAAAACCAGCAAATTCTTTGGTCAGCAGCCAGTTTATCAGCCTGTCTTGACCAGCTTGAGCTTGTAAAATGAACCATGACAGTTCCTCTCACAAAATGCAGGAGAAGAAATGGAATTATAAACATTATTTTTGCAAAATGCAGTAATAAAGCCATAAATTTAAAGAGTCCAAATCAGAGAGCCATTATTGAAATGAAGTATCTTTATAATTATGTCTCTATTTTCAGGTATTGCTTAGTGGTTTATGTTTCAAAGGTTGAACAACTACTTCATTTTTTTCATTTTTTTTTCCTTGGAATATTTTCCTTAGAATTACTATAAAGCAAACAAGATCAAACTAAAGGGGAAGAAGAAGAAGCCTCCACACAATGCTGGTATTCACAGAAATGTATCTGGCAACCTCTGGCCTATTGTTCATATAAAATGCAAATTTCAAACTGTGACTGTTACTGAATAAAATTCATTACTTTTCTAGGACCTGTTGCTGGGAATCTCAGGAAGCACTTGAAAAATTCATAAAGAAATGTATGGAAAACATCAAGTATGGTTTTTGATGTTTTTAAAAAATTACAATGTATACAACAAATGTATTATAGTTCCTAAAGGAATGTGTGAAAAACACCTCATGGGAAAAGAGAATTTCAGGGATCGCTGTGTCTGTCAGGAGGGCCCAACTGTGGGCAACTTCAGGTAGCACAAGCCACAGTTTTTCCCCAGTATTTTTTTCAGCATTTGATTACACAAAAGAAACACTAGATTACTATATCCCTTGCCTCACGTGGGAAGAGTGGTGTCCAGCCTCCCACCACAACTCAGGATAACAGCACCTGGGTGGAAAGCTGGGAAGGAAGCTCCAGCTTCTCCACAGCTGCTGACTCACCTAATTCAATCCATGGTTGGAAGTTATGGAGCCAACAGCAGAGTTAAGCTTATCTCTCTACTCTCTTGGCCAGGCAGGGAGCAAAGGACCGACACTCTTTAGTCCCTGCGAAGCCACTGGTGCCATGGGGAAGAGCGCACACTCCCCAGTTTCCAAGCCATTGCTTTTTTTACCAGCATGCTACTCACGTGGCTGGCACTTGTTCCAGTTTGTGTAGCTCACGGAGCGATTCTTTCCTGCTGTACTTAGCCAAAAGTATTCTCCTGTGTTGTTAAGGTCTTGCAATCCTATCCAAAAATAAGGTCTCTCAGATTTTACCATGCTGTGGATCATGCTGTTGATAAAAGCTTGTTCAAACCTTAATAAAATAATGAAGATAAAGTTTTTAGAATAAAATAGGTAAAGCAGTATTTCAGTGAATAGCTCTCATGAAATTATTTAAACTAATCTCAGAAGATAAAAATATAATAGAGGTACTTAATTTTCTTCACAGAGTGCTGTGGGGAACTTGAGGCACAAGTCTGTAGCACAAGCCACAATTTTTCCCTCTTTTTTCAGCACGTGAGCACATAAAAGAAACACTAGAATTAGATCTTATAACCTCAATGCTCAAATTATGAGATGTAAAGACAGAATGTATTAATGATGCACAAATAAAAACAAGAAACTCCTTGTATGAAGAAAAAAAGTTAGTGGGGTCTAAAAAGGCTCCAGAAGAAAGAAAAGAAAAATCTCCACGCAGAAGCATCCTGCTGAAACCAGCAGATACACAAACCAGCACTAAGAAACCAGATCTGAATGACTCAAAGGACTAGCTGAACTGACTTGGTCATACAAAGAATGACTTTTTTCTTCTTTAATTTCTTCACTAAAGTTATGTGAGAGATATACACCTCTTTGCAAGTTATAATTGTTGTGTATAGTAATCCAATTGTCACTTAAATGCGATTAGTTCTGATGTAACTGGTATAGGATTATAGAAAAATGTTTCCATTTATGAGCACATTTAATCAGCTGCCTGTGAAAATTATACAGCAGTTTCCCAGTTTGATGAAGACTTACTTGACTTCCTGGTTTCACAAACTCTGAAAAGAATGGCTAAGTACCATAAGGGTGACATTAATGTAAAATCTGAACGTATCTGTAAAACTGACTCAGAACTTGTATTTAATTTTCCTCTCCTCTGCATGTTCTCTTTTTATGTCTACTCTACTTCCTCTACAACTTACTATCTAATGAACATTTTAGGATCAATAACTGAAAAGTTTTTGCAGTTTTCACTCCAGAACAACAAACCTCAGCAGTAATTTAACAAAACCACTAACTATCATGTTTTTGTTACTCCTTGCCACTACTGCTAACTGGAACTGGGAACTAACATCATAATTAGTGATGGTTACATCCAGAAGGGAAAAAAATAGAAACAAAAAAAGCAGAAAAAGACAGAAGACATGATTCCAGTGATGAGCAGCATGCCATCAGCTCCCTGCCACATTTGAGCTGCCAATGTTCAGCTGCAAGAATTTGTCCTTTATTCCCCCTGAAAGGACCATTGTCGCACTGCAGCTCAGTGCTGCACGCCCTGTGCACAATCCCGAAACCACCTGGCAAGACAAACTCCCACTGATCCTTATGTAAGTCCTTATGTAGGGTGGCCAGTGTTTTCCAAAAAAACTACCTACTATTCACCTGATTGCTGGTGTCCGCTTCTCCTGGTCTAAAGGGAGCGGACATTTCCTCCTTAAATTTTTAGGGTTTGGGGTTTTTTTGATAGTTTGGGCGATTTTTAACAATAAATATGCAGCAGTTAAAGTACCTATGTAATTTATTTATCAGTATGTCAAACTCTAATGGAAAGCCAACATAAAGGGTAAATAACAAAGAGAGCAGAGAGAACCCAAGCATCCGGACATCTGCAGAGAGAGAAAGCTCTTACTAAAGCTGGAATAGAGGTAAATTAGAACAAGGCATGGAAAAACAGCGACAAGTACTTTCAAACATTTTCTCTCTTACCCTGTTTGCTGAGAACTCACATAAAATGAATACATTAATAGAAACATTTATAAAACATTAATTGATTTGGATTAAAATTTTATATATTTTCATTATAAAAATTAAGTATGTTTTCACTTTTCAGTACACCTTCCAAGTACACCAACGAAGTTTCTTAAAGATGTTACATACCCCTGTAGAAAGCATATTCTTTAGATTCCTGCATGCCCAGGTGTACACATTGCTGTAAGTGTTTATTAGCCTAACAGTTGCTTTTTACTAATTTATTTTCAATTAAAAAGTAAAGCAAAACACGCCCTTGATTTTAGCCGATGTTAGTAATTATGCTCACCTCACAAGCAAAAATTATTTCACTATGGTAATATCTTTTGCCATGCAACACTTTATAAAGTTAGAATAGCTCTTGTTAGAGGTATCTTCACACTGTCTAATAGGATTAACTACCTGTTTGTTACTGATACAAGTGCAGATGGGCAGAAATAACCACTGGAAGCATGTTCAAAACTTCGAGGGGTACTGTCGATTTTGTAACAATATCCACCATGTCTTTCCCATCCCTTAAAAGAAATGAACATTATTTTATAGATTATTAATTATTGTGTAGTTGTTAAAAACTTGTTCCCCTTTTGTACCTTCTGTCTGATGATCCCTGGCATCCCTACAGATCTTTTCTTCCCTACCATGGTTGAAGAGCAGTTACCCTCAATGTCACTGGAAATGTGGATATCAGATGAGCCAGAACACTGAGTCAGTGGTCAGCCTGCCTCATTTCATCTCATTATTAGTCTTTTATTTCATACTATTCACCCCTGGGTGTCCAAAAGACAGCACCTGGACTGGTGTAAGTTCTGCTGGTGTGAGTTCATGCAGCATACCTGCCTGGTCTTATGATTAAATGTTTTAAATAAGCAAGAGAATAAAGAGATAATATACTCTTATCAGTTTTTGATTAACTGAATGTAACTTTTTTCACATTAGAAAGAAAAAGATCAAAGCAAAGGGACTGTAAGGGGGTCCAGCAAATGTTTTTACCAATGTGAAACACCAAGAAGTAGAAATTTATCTTGAGTAGAAGTTTGACAGAGCAGATCAAAATACTTAAGACCAGTGGCTCAATACCTTGAGACTCAATCCTGTGGGGCACAGGACTGAGAAGTTGAAGTGCTGTCAAACTGCTGACTACAGCTTGTCAAGAAAACCTTGATGCTCTGCACATTTTTCACCCAGTCAGGACTGTGACAAACCCTTCTTACACTAATGACACACAAAATTCTTGAGTGATGAAATACACTGGTCCAAACAAAATAGATGCATTCACCCTAAACTTTTGGAAATGTTAAGCTGGAACCAAGCAATAATGTCCACAATATTATGACAAGAACTCTAGTTCTGGACACTCTACATCTGGGGAAATCCAAACATTTCAGCTTCAACCTTCTTATAATTCTGTTAGCATTTCTTCATTTCTCAAGAAAGAGGACAGGAAACTAAAAGAGGGAAGACAATGAGCTAAATAGTAAAGCAGGTTAGAGAAGAGAGATATTTTCCTCCACAGTTTTGAATGTAACAGAAATTCAACAAGTTTCTCCTTTCCACACTGTGAAAGGAACTGATGGCAAATAAAGCCATACTTTAACTCACTTCCTTTTACTACCAGAATTCAGAGCCTAATTGCCTGAAAATATGATGCAATGTCCCAGATAGATAGCTGTGCTCCTCCCCATTTGTGTTTGAAAGCAAATGAAATGCTAGTGTACGAGTGGAAGAGTTCACCCTCCATGTCATTGAAACTGATTGTTTTTCACCCTGACATTCCATTTCAATGTATGAAAACCATGTGTGGGGATGAGGCATCATACAACAGCCATTATTTGCACAGATGGTGGACAAAAGGGCTTCACTTTTGATCTAAAAAGAAATAGGAACTTGGGTCACAACCACTGATGAAACAACAAGCCGTGAAAGGCATCTTGTGAAGGCTTTTAATCTTACATTAAAATTTAGTTTACACATTTTTAAACCAAACAATGAGATTTTTCCAAGCAAAACATGCATGTCTTTAATATGAAAAACTAAAATTATCTCTCTATTTGCATCCATATGTTCTGTAGCTGTATTTAGAGGTTACCTATAAGATTCTATGTCATTAGTATAGTTCTAAAACAACCACAAACCGACTTACCTCTGGACAACTCGATTCCAGTTCAGGTGAGACACTATTAAATTCACCTGCTTTTTTGCAAATATAGAAAAATTTGTCTTCACATTTTTTAATCTTCCAATGTCCCTCCTAAGGAATAAAAAGGAATATATTCTGTATATACCCATATTCTCATGCATATCTATACAAACATCAGATTACATTCTCTCTTCCCCTTTTAACTCTTCACTAAAAATAAGTAATTTTTCTCACTCTATTTACTTATTCTTAGATGGTCCATTTATTTCTACCAACACTATGATCAGGACATCTCAAATCAATCATACAAATGGGTTTGTCTCTGAATCAGTGTTCAGGATGTAAAGCATCTTAATTAACTAACACTATGGCCATGCCAAAGCACTTTTCTTTCTATCTATCACAGTTCTTTGTAAGATTAATCTTCATATTTGCACATCCCTTACTCAAGCTATTACAAAGTTTGTATCATATAATTTTCACACATCTGTATATACTGGATATGTATCAAAAACAATGCTTGAAAAATTTTATCTTGAACCTCCTTTTCCTTTGTATTTTGCATTTCATATGTTTGTTTACAGTTGCAAGCAGAGTAAAATACGACTTTGGAATCTAAAACCCACAATTGTTCCAAAGTCCTATTTTCTGCTTCCAATAGGAAAGCAATTACAATTTTCCAGTCATTGTAATTGTCTTGGCTTTCCCCAAGTTAAAAGAGACGGAGTCTCTGTAGAGACAGCAGAAACTCTTCTTGATACAGTTTTCACACTCAGACAAAACATACTTTGCAAAAAAAAAAAATTAAAATTATGGTGCTACTTATGCAAGTCATGTATTAGTCAGTTTAAATACTGTTAATTGCAAAAGTAAAGTAAACTCATGACCACATTACAAAAGAATTGACAGTGCCATGAATACTAACAAGACAGGACAGTGTTGCTTTAACATTACTCCCTGTTTTACAACCCCTGACTGATTTGGTGTCAATCTTCCTGCTGTCATCAACTTCTATACTTTTATGTAGACCTAGACTACTATGATTTTGAAAGATGCTCCATAAAATTTACAGATATTCACACCAAGATAATACAGGCACAGCTGACAGTTTTTCAAAACATGAATTTGAAACTTTCAAGACCAGAACCTATGCATCATAAATTATGATATACATAATTACCTACTGGGATTTTAAATTACTTTATCAAAATACCCACTCATATTTGTTCTCTTCCATTTGGCAGGCTTTATATATGTAGCATTTTTTATTGAACATAAGCTCAAAATCTGTGATTAATTTTCTGTGCATCACCACTGCAAAATGCATTGGTTTCTAAAGGCTGCACTGCATTTATCATAACATCACTACATTAGGAACCAAAAACAAAGTCATACTCCAGGTCATGGTTTAAAAAAATATGCACAGCAAGAAACAAAATTATTAGGAACTAAAACAAAAGCGCCCAATTCTTTTAAAAAGAAAACTTACATGTCCTTGTGCTGAAACACAGAGTTGTCCTGTCCTTTGAAAGGTGTTAGGTTCTTGTCTGTGCCAGTTAGAGAATTTTACTGGGCTGCTATCTGACCACTCAAAAACAACAGGGGTGTTATTACTGTATAATCCAATCCAAGTCTCTGTTACATTTTCTGTAAAAAGAATAAGTGAGTTCAGATTTTAATGGTGAAGTGATAAAACCTGTTTTTCCTTTAACATCGACACCACCATTAAAAATTATTCATGGGATTTTCATAGGAATGTCCGTTCAGGGAAAAAAAAAAAGCTGTATAAACTTTAGGAAACCTTATTGATGAGACTACGTTCTACTGCTCTTCAAAACCAAATAATTTCAAAAATAGATCAATATACATTATCATAGGCTTTACAATCCTGAAAAATACAAATTAAGAGCATATGCACTTTCTTGAAGTGCATGGGACAGAAAAACTGACATGGAAGTGAAATATTTCTTCATAAAATTTTCCGTGGCACACTCTGCTTTAAGTTTCTCTGAGAGTTTATAGGGTCCAGTGACAGCACAGCTGTAGCCAGTGTCTGACAAGCATAGGAGAGACAAAGCTTGCAGTTTGATGTAAAGTCCTATTTGACCAGCTTCTACAGGCAGAAAAAGCACTCAGGCTTTCAGGCATGTAAGCCCTTCTCCTGAAGAGAAGCCTGAAGCAGGCTGGAGAGAAGCAGCAGACAAGCTGAATACAAGTTGAGAACAATTACATCTATCCATTACAGCATCCCTGCAAGTAATGGTATTTGGTATCTATGGAGGGTCTTAATAGAAGTGAGGAAGATGATATGGAGGTTAATCTACTAATCTCCACATGTCATTGTGCCCCAGCTCTGGGAGACAAACTCTCAACCAAACTGTGCAGCTCTGCCAGTACACTGGTAGAAAATAGTGGCAGGCAGAAAATACTAACTTTTCTTTGCTGCTGTTATGACAACAAAAGTATTGGCATTGCTGCATCAAAGAGCTTTTGTTCACTAAGTTCCTTGTGTAATTATGCTACCTCTTAGGACAATGTGAACCAGCAGAACTGCTTCGATATGCCCTGCTGACATCAAAGGGGACTCTGCCCTCATAGTAACAGCAGCAATTTTGCAGTGTGGAGGAGGCCAGCTTGAAAGCAAAAGGTACACTGAATTGGTTTTGATTCTAAGCACAACTCTAGTATAAGGTTGATCACTGAGTATTTTGCAACAGTTTGCAAGGAACCAGGCAAGAACAGGAAAAGACAAAAGCTAGCATGTTTACTATGGCCTCACTCTGTCTGCATCAATGTTGTATTCATATCTTTATTTTAAGAATGGTTACTGGAAAAGGTGACTTTATGTGGATGCTGAAAAGCTTTGGTAGAGAAATCTTTCAGCTTTCTGCAGTGCTCTGTGAGAACTTTGCAGTTCTCACAGAAGCTATGAAAACACTGCTATAGGTTTTTGTAAACTAACTCTTTATCTTGCACCTGGGTTTGTTATGCAAGATTGTTATGGTTCTAGCTTTCTGATATTTTGGAGTAAGTGTCTTAGAGCTTGACCAATCCCCTCAAGGGGTGGATGGCGGAACACCCAACTGTCTTATGCCATTCAACACATTCTTTGCAAACCCTGTTAAAAAAATGATGATTTAATTAATTAAAGTAGTACACTACTGTTTTCCTCCTGAACTTGTCGTGCCGTTCCTCGCCGTTAGTGTCGCTCACAGCGACAACTCTATACATTTTTAAGACTCCTAGAATGGGCAAGCAACATGATTTCTTTTCCTGCAAACGTAATTTGGATGTGCCATGTAATACAGTGCTTAGATGGCTAACAATGTTAAAGAGTTGCACAAAAGAGCACCACAAAACACTTCAAGAAACACTGCACACTTGAACTCCCCAAACTCACCGCTTTCAAGCAAGTTAAGGAGCAGCTCTTCATCTGCCATGGAGGATATACTAATGAGCCTGCTATTTTCACTTTGGCATGAGAGAGAAGCATCATTCCAGCTCTTCTCCTCTTTATGGAGTCTGTAGCAGTTGCGATTGTGTGGGTACCAACCAGCGTCACAACGAGTGGCATAATACTTCCATGTATCTTTTAAATGGGCACACAAAGTTCATATACATTAGACAGAATTGCCAAGCTTATGCTATGTTCATAACACATTCAGAGATTTTTTTTTTAAATCTTCAAATGTTGAAAACAGAGTTATCCAAGATGACTTAAGGAGGCCAAAACTCCTGCTCTGTGGATCATCACCTACCAAGCAAACTGAAATTTCTTCCACTTTATTTGATAATTGAACTGTTTGGGCTGCCAGACTAGTGCAAACACTAATTCAGTTTAAAACACAGTTTATCTCCCTTATTACCTCTGAACCTGATTCAAAGACAGATAAAGATTTTTCAGATGCATTACCTGCAGAAAGCTTGGATAAGTCTTTCCTTATTACCTGAAACAGGCTGCTAAACTTTCTTTAAGTTACTAGGAAGGAGCTGAACCCATGTAAGTATCTCTTACAAAACCAAAAATTTGTGTTAGAATAAACCAAAAATTTGTGTTAGAATAAACTCAATTCTGTGTTTAACTTTCTCACAGAACAGGAGCCTGAGTAATTCTATGTATTATGTATCCTATACTCATTGTATAAACACTTGAAGTATATGTACAACACTTTTTTAGTATGTCAAAAGTACAGCACATCGTAAAAAACCTGAAAAGTTTGTGCTGCCTTTATACAGCTTTCTTCTCCGTGTGGCACTGGTTAATTCCATTCACACTGAAAACCTATTTTGCAACTCATAAGAAGGGCTTTTATTGTAATATGAAAGAGAACGAGCATTCTGATGGTGTAAGGAATCAAGTAAATGCTATTTGTATTAAAATTACTTGTTCGTTTTAAGACTCTCAACATGTTTCCAATGACTGAATTTAAACAGAAGTATTACATCAGTTAAAGCAAATTGTATTCAACTTAAACTAGCAAACCCACACTTTTAGTACAGCTGTGATCCTGTTTTGCTGTCTTTGTAGTCAGGTGGCTTCTCTTGCTCTCCTTGCACACCCACAAACAGGGTACTGTAACACTGAGAGACTTACCCAGCGTTTCATGCTCTGTCTTATTTAAATATTTTTTGCATACAAAAGGCAATCCAGATTCACATCGATAACTGTTCCAGCCGTACCTCAACCTTGGATTAATCACTGCACAATGATTTTCTTTAAAACGTTTATCAGAGACATCTGCAAACACATTTTTAAGAAGCACAAAATTACAAAAAATCAGTTCATGGTTTTAAAATGGTGTCGTGAGGTTCTCTGCATCTTCTTGAGTTAATGGATAAACATCCCTGCACACCCAAATTTCTCGTAATATTACACCAGTACTATGGACAGTTGAACATTGACCATGAATTACATGCCTGCTTGGCTGCTGCTCTCAGATGAGAGGCTGGAACAAGCTTGAGTGTCTATAACTGCTGGTGGACAGACTTCAAAATGTAGCAAACCAAGTCATAAACTTCATGTTAATGTGCTAATGTTATTAAGCTTGTTAACATAAACAAATTGAAACTCCTTTCCTCCATGAAAGTAAGTACAGTTTTTAAATATGCAACTGGAACCTTTAAAAACATCTTTAAAAGAAAATGACAAAAGGATTAGACCATTAATGCTTTGAACAGATCGATCTCACTTGATGTTACATCCCTAGAAGGGCTTTCAGTTCGTGAATATGGATAAATATTTCTACCAAAAAAAGTGCACTCATTCACTTAATTCAGCGTTCAAATGTAGCTGTAGGAACAGCAATGTTGTATCAAGCTGCAGTTACAGAGAGCATCTAATTATGCTGCTATAACATATCCAAGAGGAACATCAAGTACTTGCTCTCCAGTCCACAAACATTAGAGGTGCTCCATCTGACCACTGCCAGCCAGCATCTTCATCCAGGCGATTCAGGCCCATCCACAGCATCACGTCTGTGGTATTTAACTGCCCTGAAACAGAAAAAATGAAGTAATACTTCATGCTTTCCCCAAGCTTTAAAATATCTACAGGCATAGACCTGCTGTCCTGACTTCTTACAACTGGAATAAAACAAAACTTCAAAGCAGTCTCCAGAAAGTTCAGGCTGGTTGGCTTTTTTTTCTGTCCTTAGAAGAAGTCTGTTACTTTGTCAATCAACACAGAGATGAAAAGAAATAGACTCAGAAACCTGAAATCCTTCAAAAGCCACTCATCCTGTAAACATTTCTTGCAGAAATTGTTGCTGATCTTAGAAGTTAAATCTAGAACAAGCAACTACATAAATGCTAGCCGGTTTACATAAACGCTAGCCTGTTTCAGCTTTCCATAAACCAAACAACTTTCAGAAACCTTTACAGTCCCGCAGGCATATCAAAAAGCTAATGAAATAATTTATAAAACTTCCTGTTAGCTTATATCCTTCAATTGAAAACCAGCAACAGTGGGAAGCAATGGATGAGAAACCTGAGGCAACCTTTGCATCAGAGCTCCACCACCCATTCCTCCACTTGATTTTCTCCAGGCACACTAAAATACCCATGAAAGCCCTGCTCTCAAAAGGCTCTGCACAATTTTCCTGAGACATTTGCTCCAAGAGGAAAAGCAAACTGCTTATCAGAAGAGGAGTAACATCCATTTATAAAAACAGAGCTGGCATTTTTCCCATACAAGACATTTACTTCAAGCCTGAAGAAATGTTCCTGTCATTCACATTTGGTGAAGTCCAGCTTACAAAGAAAACTTAGAAAGAGAAAGGGACACCAAGGTACATTGCAGAGAAGGTAAACACATGTATAATTCTCCAAAGTAAACAAACAAACTCCCTAGCCACAGCTGCAGGATGAATGGGAATCTCTGTGGGGAGGGAGAATTGAGCAAATTACACCCTCACATAACAAACAACATACCACCACTTCTGCACTTCAGTTTATCGAGGTGGGAACTTACCTTCGTCCTTGCTCTTTCAAGTAGCTCTTCTGAGGTGTGTTACGTGACAAAGCCCCACAAGCAGCAATGGGAGAGACATCACACAGAGTATTAGGCTCCAAAGCTTACTCCTTTGCCCAGGTAAGGAGGAAATCTAACTACAGGTTTCCTACAAGGTCCCCAGAGAAAAGTCTACTCACTGCTTAAGTTACTTATGTAGCTCTGCTCTTCGGGGTCAGTGACACTGAGCAGGTCCCCTCCTTGCAGCTGACAGGCAGCCCGAGCCTCACTCCAGCTCAGCACAGACGCGAGGTTGAACTGGTAGCAGACGTGTGTGTCGGGGTTCTTCTCCCAAAAAACGTCACAGCCACTCTCTACTCAAAAACAGACTTGTCACCAACTGCCCAAGACTCCAAACCAATCAGAAACATAACACCTTGAACAATTTAATAAATTAATGACAGCAGTATCCCAATGGAAGCATGATGATGATCACCTTTCCTGTTCCTTTGTTAAAGCACATAGGGAAATAGGGCACTAATGAAGTAAAATGTTGCTCCAAATTTCATATGGTGGATAAAATACTTGGGAGCTGATCTGCAGCTGGTGATGATTTTCACAGCTCTCATGAAGCCGACACAGCTATATTTTAAGTTATTCTAACTAAACATTTGTTTCTTAAGCTGAATGTTGAAATATTCAAACTGAGAACACCTCACCCAGCTTGTGAAGCAACAGTCACCGGATCTCCTTGGACCTTGTACTCAAGAGAATAAACTTACCATAATTAAAAGGATAAGCAAGGCTGCAAATACCATCTATTTTTAACAGCTGCCCAGAAATACCCACTACAAAGACACATTTACAGCTGTTTTTAAGATGCTTTGGAACAGAGAGCTGAAATGTAGCTTCAGCAGGAAAGGCTTTTCCAAACCACTTCTACTGATAGGAGATACTATTTTGCTTATTTACTCAAGAACCTGGAATATTCACAAAGATTATACATCCAAAATCTTTTCAACAGGAAGTATTTTTAAAACTGTTGCTTTTTAGTATTTTAGGCCCAAGACATATTCAAGCAGTGCACAGAAGAAAAGGAATGTGCAAGATACAATGCAGTCCAAAGCAGACCGTGACTTTGCAAGAGCAACTCTTAGGTTATGTGTTCCACAAAAGCTGCCTGTGTGTCACCAGGACAGAGGGGTTTGGCTGCAGGGTAAGCTCAGTGGGCTGCACAGAATAAGGTCCTTCTGCCACCCCCCGTAGTTTTGCTGTTGTGATGAGGACTTGAGTCTCCAAAGGTCAAACAGGATAAATTACAATAAATTTGCTACAGTCTTCCTCTGTGTTTTTAAAAGAGACACTCCTCTCCAACAGAAAGGAAGTAATCCAAAACCAGACTGTGTCCTAGTATTACTAACAAAGAACAAACTCTTGGAGGGGAGGGAGAGAAGACAAGCACCATCTTACCAGCATTTGGGCAAAACCCCCATTTTTCATCTTGCTCATAGTGAGTTGTTGTGGCACACCACTCAGATTCCTTTCCATCTCTAGTACACTCATAATACCACTTGTTGTTATATTTAAATGGAAAAACGCACGGGAAACCAAAAGAATTTCCCAGCAAGGTGTATGTTTCTGCAAAAAATAAAATGCAGAGATTAAAAGAATGCAGACCACAAAAATTTTTTCACCCCCATATGTCATTATTACTGTTTTTAATAGCAGTGATAAAAATAAAATGTCTACAGTTAGTTTCAAATTTTAATTTATAATTGATAACACAGCATTACAAGTGTGAGCAGCATAACTTCAGTAAATAGAATCTGGAAATAATAATTTATTGAATTTGTCACCATGAGGCACATTCTTGTAACTCACTCCATTGACAAAAAAAATCCCAAACAAAACCACAACCCCCAAAATCTGATCAGTTAACACAAAGTCTGCATTTACATGCCAGAACAACTACATAAAACAACAGTTAGTTAAATCAGTACACACTCAGATGCAAACTCTACTTATTTGTCTATGACAGACGAGTAATTTAACATTATTTCCCTTGCTTCTCCCACTGTTTATAAAGTGGATTTCTAATGTGTTTTCCATTCTCTTTGTCATTCTTTGGGAAAGGAAATGTACAAGACAAAGGAATACTAAATACACTTTTAAAAATAAATTTTTATCCCATGGAGAATAGAAACATAGCTGAAGAATTGATGCTACATACATCTGTTGCCACAATCAATGACTTACAAAATATTTAAATATTTTCCTATTGTACTTTGAGGACCAAAATATTGAGAGAATCCAGTGCAACTGAAAGCTGTGAAAGCTTTACCTCAGTGAGTGTCTCCTAAACCTCAGAGCTTCTAAAAAAGGTCAAAGAAACACAATCACTCTTTGAATGAAATTGTTTATCAAAGATTCCACATTGATAGCCTTGAGATCAAAGTCCTTCAACTACAGAATCAATACATACTGCCAGGTTCCTAGAGGTTTCCAGAGTTAATGACTGGTTGTGCACATATAAAAGAGCAGTTTACACATTGTAAATCCCTATCTGAGGTGAATGAACAGACAATACAAGGAACAGGTCAAAAAATAAATCAGGATTGCTTCTCTGTCTGCCTGCTACCATGCTGCCAGCTATGGAGGTACAAGGGATTATCTCAGTCCTGGCAAGAATCTTACCACAGTTAT
>VZTI01005982.1:283432-433381 GCA_013397865.1 Struthidea cinerea
GGCGCTGCGCCCGCCCGCTGCCGCCCCGCTCCGCTCCGCCGCGGGACCGGACCTGCCGGCCCTGCCCTGGGGAGGGCAGAGCGGCGATCCCACCCCGGCGGCGAAGGAGGGGCGGACCCGGGGGGCGGCCCGCGGGCTCCCCGCGTGGGGCTGCGGGAGGAGTGCGGGGGAGGTCGCCCCGGAGCCGCCGCCGAGCTCTCTGCGTTCCCCGACTCGGAGACCGCTCGGCCGGGCCGGCATGGGAAATGCCGCTCATGCAGCTCGGGCCGTCTGCCCACGTCAGAGCTGTGGATTCAAGCGGACAAACCGCTCTGTAATAACCTTATTTTCCATTGGAAAACGCCTACTTTCTCTTGCCTGTACCCCAAGTACTTTTATCTTAAAAAGAACCAGAAAACACATAGAGACATTGGCGGTGGGAGGTCACTGTCAGCACAGTCCGTGTTCCCAGGTTCGCTGTTCTGTACCTGAGCATCCCCACTGTCCCAGACCCCACTCGGAGACTGGTTTTTTTAGCTAGGTCAGCTTTGACCTCGAAGTCATTTTATGTTTTGGCATGGGGAAGAATAATTGCCATCTTCCATTTTGTTCGTCTCTGTCTTCAGTCGAATATTTGCGGGAGCTGCCCCCCTTGCACTGAGTTTCAGTCTTGGGGAAAGTCAAAAGCAGAACCTCTTGGTTAAAAATAGAGTAACTTTACGGGAATGCACGGGGCAGTTTGTTTTTAATCTGCAAAAGCATGTTTCTGCTGTGTTCTTTATGCATAGCAGACAAGTAACTATATAAACATGTACCTAAGTGTAAAAAAAATAAATGCAGTGTTGGAGCATAACTGAACAGAGAGCGTTCCCCCATGTCTACCTCAATCATGATGCAAGGATGGAAAACAGAAGCCTCTGGGCTTGGGGAAATCTCTCTCTGATAGTTTGGTAGAAGAAGGACTTGAGAAGGAAGAGAAGCCAAACACTTAGAAGTAGGTAAGTGGAGGAGTTTCTCCCCAGTTAACAAATGATAAAAATGTCTTGACGGAACAAACAGCAGGAAATATTGCTGCAGAAGCTGGTCTAGGAGTGATGTGGCTTTGCAAGACAGAAGGGTTGTAACTCTCGTGGAGCTGTGATGTACCTCTTCTCAGGAAAGCTGCAGCCTTCTGAAATTCTCAGATTCTGAGAGAGAAGCTTGTTAATGAGCCATTTATGAAAATCTGGCCGTTCAGAACGGTCTACATTTCCTCAGGAGTGTTTGGGTGCTGCTTTGACTACTGAGCTCCAGAAAAGGGCTCTCTTGCTCCAGAACCTGCTGCTGGGTCACACTGAGAAATTGTGCTCTGTTCATGATACAACATTTAAAAATAATGGTGCCAGAGAACAAAACTGAGGCTGCTGTGGGAGGGAGCTCCACTTCAGGCGGATTTTTCTGCTGATTTCAGCAAGATCAAAGTAATCACATTCTGGGTATATATTCCTAATCATTAACTTATCAAAGTGTTTTTGTAAATATTTGGCTAAATGCAAATAGCAACTTATTAATTCTAAGTGGTTCTTTGCTATTTTTTCTTTGGTATTCAGATCTTTGTCTTTGACTAAACAGTTTTTTACTGTCCTCAATCTATTTTGTTCTGACCAAACTGGTAAATCCGTTCTAGTGCAGCTGTAGTTATACTGACCTGGCTATTTATAGCTGAGCTATACCTACTTATTTACAATAATAAGACATCTTTGCTGGCACAGTGGCTTGTAGAACCAACATGGTTTATAATACCTTGCACATTAGGTGGCATAACTTTCCAATATTTTTTTGGGGGGAGGGGGACAGGGGGGATTGTTTGTTTGAAGCTTTGCCTGTCTTCCTTCAAGGTATTTGCTGTAGTGATTTGGCTCCTTTATTTTATTTTCTATCTGGAACCTGCTTTCCATAAATATTTTTTCTTAATTTCTCTGTTAATGACCTGTTCTCTTATTGTGTATATTTGTACCCATGTACATACATATATATATATATGCATATACACTTATGCACTTGTTTGAGCTGATTTAGGTACTCTACACAAATGTTCAATTCCTTTCCCTCTCTTTTCTTAGACTTCACCTTCTGTGTGAGATCTGCACAGAGCTATGAATCCAGTGTGTGTTCATTCCCTGCATCCACAAATAAAAGCTGTCATTAAATTCACACTAATTCAATTTTCTTACAAACCCATTGCTTTTGCGAGGCACACACACAAATCCAGTGTGTCATGTGCTCGGCGCCTCCTTACACAGTAACTTCTGTTCATAATCTGGAGTCTGAAGACAGATGTCATTTTTTCCCCCAACCAGCCAGAATGGGAATACCAAACCAGAGAACACCTGGGAGGAAAAAGCAGGCTCAAAATTCCTTGCTTTAGCAGTGCCCAGCAATCAATATTCAAACATCTTTTTTGGAGGCACTGTCCTACATCTTGTTTGGATCTGAAAAATGACAGTTCCCAGGCATCTCAAATCAACTCCCCAGTTTGCATTCACCTTCCCTTTCACTTAAAAGTTTTTCTCTTTACTCCAGAGACAGACCTACTCTCATTCATCAGCTCTGCCAGTCATGTTACATCTGGTTACAGTCACTACAGGCACTGCTTCCACCTTCCCTACCTCCTCTCACACATCCCAGCCATGACCAGTGACTCCCTTTTTCCTTTTGGCAGCCCCACCTGTGTGTTTCTGTCCCACCACTCCAGTCTCTCATGCTCCCAGGTAATTGCTGCAGCCACCAGACTCTGCAGTTTCTGTCCCTGTCAGCTCACGTTGGGTAACATGACCTTACAGAACAGCCTGTACCGGCCGGTTTCAGGTTAAGTCAAATCCCCAGTTGTGAATTGCCAGTTATATGTTCATTAGTCAGAATGTGGTTTTTTTCCTAGATGTGACTTCCTAGTTTTATTTTTTAGCTGGTTAGCTGTAGGCTAGAAACTTCTTTCTCAAGGTGAAAAATTCCTTTAAAGGGTGACAAGAGCATTACTATGAGTTTATGCTTCTAAACTCTGCTAAATAGCAGCTACTCTTTCACAGGCATGAGATGAAGAGAGTTACTACCTATGTGGCTGTTACTGTGCCACATGAGCCATCCCCAGGTGGCTCCTAACCTTTCCAAGCTCTCCATCCCTCCTCCCCCAGTAAATGCTCACTTGACACAAGTCTAGAATAGTTTGTAATAGTATATGATTTAATAATGGGTAGAAATTTTACTGTTACTATAAATCCAGCATGTCAGACTGGCTGTTGATTAGCACTTGTATCAAATTCAATAGCAGGCAGATGTTCATGTAGTTCATTTGATGTGGCATTAAGGGAAAAAATCCAGTGTTGAAATACTTGCAATAAAACACAAATGGCTAATGGGGCCAGACCTGCCTCTGGCCCATCCCTGTTTGTTTCTCAAAGCCTTTCTTCACCTTATCCTTTCCATTTGAGATCCTTGGCAAAACTTTACCTTCTGTATCATTCATCCTTCGATGTAACACTGCCATTTTTTTGCCACTCTTTTTAGTGAATGTTGCTGTGTGTTGCTGTGAAATCAATAGAAGAGAGCAGTTTTTACAAAGATTTGCTACCAAAAGAATGCCTAATGTGTTCCCAAAAAAAAGCTATTAATATTTAATACACTGTTGATTTGGTTACTAACCAAACATATGACTCACTGTGCTCAATACCAGAAATTACACATACTGTGATCAACAAATATTATCCTTTTTAAACAAACTAATAAAGCCATCATGTAAGTTTAGTAAAAATTTTAGAATGGATATAAATCCCATAAAACTTTCACAACTCTTGTTTCCTGGCTTAAATGCATCTGAGAGACTGACAGTTTTTTTCCTGTTTTTTCAGTATATGCAAACAGGTTTGTATGCAAAACTCTTCCTGATTTGTTAGGCCAGAGGCGTCCTCTACCCTGTGCTAAACAATTCCTTAAGCACAAACACTCTTTATTTTATCAGAACAAAGCTTCATAAATCAGGGTAATAGAAAATATGCAGGTTCCACCATAAAAAATGGGAGTGAACATTGATTCTGACATTGAAGCATGATGGAAACTTTTTATCAGCTCCAGGAAAAATGACACTTTCAAGAGGCACAAGGCCCTCAGCCAGTGTGTTCCCTCCAGGGTGGAATGCCCACGCTGCCCCACCAGCCAGCCCTGGTCCCCTGCAGCCACCACTAAAACCCCTCTTGCTCGGTCCCACTGCCTCTCTGCACGTCTTGCTGATTCAACAGTGCATGAAACAGGAGGGTCGGTGAGCTGGGCCTGGCTTTGGTGTAAACTGGAGTGGCCAGAAATGAGGGTTAGGAAAACTTAAGCTTTGTCATTTACTAGAAGATTATGAACAACTCAGGAAGAACAGAAAACCACTAACAAAGTACTATCAGTCTAGTTCGAAAAAACTTGACTGGGTGTAACACTTGGAACAAATATATGTACTTCAGAAATTGTAGGGCATAATGTTTGCTCAGTGCTGACATGATTTCACAGGTTGGGAGAGGGTGTGCCTTTGCACCTTGTACACTCCTTCCCACAAGAGATGATCATGTTTTCTCAGCCATGCTTACACACTCCAAAATTAGACTCCAAAATCCCACAGCTAATATAAAAACCCTTACTGTGCTCATTAAAAAATGTGTATGTGGAGAGACCCAACGGCATTTTACTTTGCCTCTTTCTTTAACCACTTTCTTCTCAGGTGAAGTAATTCTCGTATTAGGTACCTTACTTTGTATTCAATAAAAATGAATACACATAGATTTTTTTTTTTGTTCTCTTCAATATTTTGCTTTCTGGTAAATCACGTATATAGTCAGTCTCATATTTAAGGATTTATGAACTGGCATTTAAGAAAGGACTAAAGAGAAAATATGCACTTGGCTGTGTATTTCCAAAAAGATATTGCTGCTGTTACCCTGACGGATCTTTAGCTTTAAGAAACTTGTGCAATATGGGGATTTGTACGAAAGAGTCATAGAATAGTTTGTGTTGGAAAGGAACTTAAAGATCATCTAGTTCCAAAGAAAGAAAGAATGCCATATGTCATCAATCAGTGTTCCAGAAATAGGCTGCTTGCAACATTCATCCATTAACTCATGTCCTTGAAAAGTGAAAGGATCACAAAAGAAAAAATCTAGACATTAAATTTCGTGTGCTGTCTTTAAAAAGTGGGGAGGAAAATAATTTCTAGGGTATGCCAAAGCATGAGAAATGTGCTAAGATTTGTAAAATCATGTGAAAACAGTGATAAAGACACATGCCAAATGGAAAATGAAGAATGAACAACAAGAAAACATGTTATAAAATTATTCAATTTTGCAATCTTTATTCAAGGTCAAGTAACTCCTTTTTTACACAAACAAGTTGAAGGATATGCCGGTTTCTTTCAAATAGATGAAGACAAAAATTGTCTGTTCTTTTTATTTTCAGACTGTGTGTGATAAGTTTTGGGGGGCAATAACTCCCTTATACACACTGCAAAACAAACTTGAACTTCTACATAAAGGCAGATGAGACACGGAGAGTATTGCACTTGACACCCGAATCTTGTAACCCAGACTCATTATCCACTAGATACATTACAAAACAAAGCTGAATGCAATCTGGGCATTTACAATACCAATTAACATGCACCTTTTATAAATCAAATGAAAAATTATCCATTTAACATACATTAGTGAAATTACTGTGTAAGATATACAAACACCATAAAAATTGCTAATGATTATTCTTTTATTCAGTTTAATTCCTTAGTGAATAGAAGTATTACTATTAAAAAATGTTTTGCCCACTCTCAAGGTCCAGCCTCAGGTCAAAACAGTGTTTGTGAAAACAGCAGAAAGACTTTTTCATCCCACTCACCACACACAAACTCACAGCTTGGTGGAGAAAAAAATAAAAAAAAGAGAAAAATATGAATTTTGATACAAATTCTACAAGATGAAAATGATATAGTTAATAGAAAAGGATGAATACCACTCTTTTTTCTAGGGTGAACGCCAAGTAAGATCTTCAAAGTTTTTGAAATCCGGGAGTTTAGTCAAAATTTATGTTCTAAATTAATGCTGTTAAAAGGATGGCTCATATGAATGAGTCGAGTTATTTGATATCCCTCAATAAGAGAAACCTTCCTCGGCAAGTCCTTCTATTTTCTCTCTTCTGATAAATTCTTAATTTTTTGAGTGATTTCCATCCCGACAACTTGGAAGGTGCACAGAAAATTTGTAGTACAGTCAGTCACAGCAGGGAAATTGCAAATCCTGCCTGATTCCTGTACATCTTTGATAATTTGGAGAGAGATTGTTTGGAGGAGCAATGGGATTGGAAACATACCAAACTGGATCTCTGCTGATGATCAGAAGACACAAATGGATGGGAAGAGAGTGAGAAGGTTTGTGAAACGAGATCTCCTGTAGGAACAGGGAATGTAGAGCACCAAGCGTTTGATATGAAATGCAAACACCACTTTGTTGTTAACATTTGAAGGCTGGGATATGTTGGAATATTGAAATGGGTGACTTACAGGAGAAAGGCTTTCAAACCTAATATTGAGCAGCAAAATCAGATCTCAGAAACAGAACTTAAAAGGTATTTAATAAACAGTATAGATTTTTATTACTTAAAAAGTAATAAAAATATTTTAATTTCTTTCAGAGAAAGTTCATAATTTAATGACTTCTACGTGAGAAACAAAAGAGTAATAGATAACCTACATGGGCTAAATCCAGATTTCCCTAGTCCCGTAGACAATCCTGACCCAAGTGGAATCTGAGCAGATTCAGGGGCCAGCTTTGCATCCCATGAGTTTATCCATGTGCCAGAGAAACAGGATTTGGTCCCACATGTAACTTGCACTGACATCTGTGGGAGTCTAGTGGTTGGAAGGGCCACAGATGTGAGCCTTTATCTGTGCAGTTTCCACTGTGAGATAGGCAGGAATACCAGAGCACAGATGCGAATCTGTTCCAGTTTAATCACAGCCATCATTTCCATCGCACGGCTATAATTTTGTACTTAATACATGGTTATAGCATCACCTTCTTTCCCAAGGCATCTGATACTATTTCTCTTTGCACAGAAATATGTACTATAGGGTCTAATTCACTAATAGACAGTATTAACCAGCTTGTTTAAACAAAACAATCTTTGTACACCAAAACTAATAGTTTCACTGAAACTAGATCCACATCTGTAGCCATTGACTCCAGTACGCTTTGGATCAGGCCCTAAAACAGGCGTGGGTCAGAGCTAGCTAATATACCAGTCTCAATTCCAGAAATTGTGGAGCATATGGAGACTGAAGTTGCACAGACTTGGTAAATATTTATTACAAAATGGACATCAACTTTTTCAGATCAAATACATTCAGATCAATACTTTTTCAGATCAAATTCCCTGTTTACCTTAAGGAATGTATGTGATTGTTTGTAACAGTGTCAAAGTACTTTTGATTTCTTAGTCTTCTTTCCTAAGTACCTTCATATATACATTTTGACCATCTGTTTCAGAGTAGCAAAAAATGCAGCTGGAAGGATATTAAGAAGTTCATTATTGTTAGCTTAAAATAGCCCACTGTTGTAATTTTTCTAAGCCAGCATGTTAGCTACTTTTTGGGGCTTTCTTTACCCAATGCTAGTAACAGATTACAATTTAAACATTTATGGCAAGTCATTTGTAACTAGCTAAACCTGAGATTTAAAAATCCTCATTAACGTAATGGAAATGAATATGAAGTGATATCCATAGATCTTTTTGTTGTTTAGTTTGGGGGGAAAAAACCAAACCAAACCCAAGACCAAACAACCCAGCCCAAAAGAGCTGAATATGTTATTTCATGCATGAATAAACAGTTCAGCTGCTGGGCATTGAAAGAACCCCACAATTTTGGACATATCAACAGAAGAGTACTGTCTTTTTGTGTGATAGTAAGTCTTTTGAGTGAGCATTTCTGCATGTAAAGGGCTCCTGAGCCACTTTTTGTGATGCTCCAGCATGTGAGGGGTATTGCGAGTGCCCAAATCATTTACAGGACATAAAGGGTGAAATGGAGTTCTGCTAATCCTCTGGTTTAATAGTGTGTCTACTGGGGTCTCTAATTTACAAATATTTATCTTTTTCTCTGTATCCCTTTTACTAGAATTTAAAAGAGAGAGAAAAAAAAAGAGCGGTCTACGCCTGGAGTAGAAAACAACTGCAAGTGAATAAGGCTTGATTGGATTGATTCAGCTTTCCCTGAGATAATCCCAGAGACTAAATCCTTAAAGAACATCAAACAGCAACAAGGAAAAGGAAAGAGGGAAACAGGACAAGAAAGAAGAATTGGAGAAGAAATGTTCCTGTATAACTTACATTTACAGAAGACAGACAATACCGCTACTTTTTCTCTGGTGACAAGCTATTCAGTCACACAGGTGATATGAGAAAGCTCAATCCTCAGTAGTTTAAACTGCATTCATGAAAAAGCAAATTGTCTTTTCTAAATTTAAACCATCCCACCAAATATACTGGTATAAAATACATTCCAAAACAGTAATTTATGGAACTGTGTGTATGAAAAAAGTAGTATAAAGCTCACTGTATTTACCTAACTTAACAAAAAATAAGCTTACATGATAATTTATAATCCTCCGTATTAAAGACAAAATTAGAATTATTTGTGATGCCATTTTTTTAAGATGGGGGCATTAACAATAAAAGTTCATTTTAAAACATATTTCTACTAACTTTTACTACTGATATGTTATCTTTATTTGTCCCAACACAAGATATATATTCTCTAACAGAATGGTTATACCACTGCAACTTACAAACAAATATCACATAATCAGCTGAGAAGAAACAAGTGTTTTCGATTTCCTGCCAATAAAATCAAGGTTGTAGTGTCGGAAGTGCTAATAGAAATCTGGAGCCATAGCCCTTTTATGTTTATCTTGGTTCTTGTAAGTCACATTTTTAAAAGTAGTTGTTGAGCCTCTGTACAGTGGATTTGTTTCCTAAAAAAAACAAAACCAAAAACAATAAAAACCAAACAAAACCAGATTAAATGGGTGTCACACAACGTTTGTGTAGAAGTAATGTTGTATTTTGGAGGACTTTAGAATAGCTTTCGGTAGCTCACTTAATGTTCCAAGGCACTGAAATTCAGACTGATCTGAATTCAGGCAGCACAAACCAGCCTGGGGTCAGGAACAGGCTTTCCTTCACATCAGCCTCCCAGATTAAAGTAATGCACATCATCAAACAACATCTCATCAAATAGGTCTGATACCATTCAAATCAAATCTGGTAGCTGGACCATTATAAAAGCACAGAGAATGTCTCAGCACTGAGATGTGACTTGTCATGGTCCTCTTGTCACATACACTACCTACTGTGTGCTGGGAGAAGGGGAAGTCCCACCTGAGCTTTTCATCCTGGTCTCTCATCAATCACTTCCTATCCTGTACTCTTATGGCAGAAAAGAAAATTAAAATGCTTCTATCAGCTGTATCCTTCCCTTCCCTCTTACCATACATAGCTCTCCCGAAGGATCAAGAAAACATTCTCAGGTGGCCTTGCCTCTAAGTTAGTGATTTTTCCCTGCTCAAAAGCTGAAAGGCTGACAGTGCCCATTCTTGGAAAAAGTTGCAATCACAGGGCTTTGTAGGAGAAGAGAGCCGCGTGAACACATTGCCTGTCCTCCTGACACCCACCAGAAACGCTTGCTCAACTTGCTTTTTTTAAAAAGATCCTCAAAAGTCCTAAAGCTTTTGCAAAAGGGCAAAAAAGTCGAGGTCAGAAAAGAAAGAAGAAAAGGGAACATGTGGTGTAAGCTTGCGCTAGATGCCCAGAGCTATAGATAGAAAACAAGCCTGGATTTCTCTGTCCTTTCACCTACATTTGGGACAGTTCCATTTGCTTCTCCTCTATGTGAGTGGGCTTTGATCATGACAGAGGCCAGGAACAGCCTCCCTTTCCTAAACTGCTCTGTTTCTGGGCAGAGGGGTACACCTCTGATAACCATAGAGGCAGACAACTTTTTAAGATTAATCCAAGACAGGGTACTAATTAAAAACAACTAATAAAAAAAGTTATCTACACATTTTCTTACATGTGGCAGAAATTAAATCAGGAGATTAAACACTAGATAATTTTGATCCATAAAAGAATCATACTTTTACTTTATAGAATACTAAATGTGGTGAAAACCTGCCAGCAAAATCTATCCATTTAAAAGAACAAAATCAAGACCGAGAATTTTAAAGGCAGTTGTGCATCATGTAACCAAATTAACAAACCTTGTATAAAATCAATACATTTCACATACCGTTTGCCATTTAACTTTAGATTTTTCTGCTTCAAACTTGGCCACCTCTTTTCGGTCTTGAACTGACACCAGTAATTTCCATATACAAAGTAAAACAATGCCAATGAGAAGGATAGCAAGGGTGACACCCACCACTATCATTGGGATATTTGGAAGCTGTGCACAATCTGTGGAAACAAAACCAGTTATGATGGTGGATAACCAGTCAATAAATTTTAGGCAACTAAAAACAGCCAAGAGGTGTGCTGAGATCATCATTTGCCATGAGCTGGGCATGCCTTTTTCTTCAAGTTCACATTATTTTTCTCCTGCTAGCTTGCTAAAGGGTTTGTGAAACCAGATGAAAAGTATTGTACTAAAATGTTTAAGAAATTAATTGCTAACTTATTCCTCTGCTCTTTTACCACAACAATTATCATCTGCTGGATACAGACACAGGTTCTGAAGAGAAAAGTCAGAAAGTTGATTTCAGATCAGTGTCAATATAATTATAAAAAACAGGGCTGAGTTGACAAAATTAGGAATTTTACAATGTTATGGCTGGAGCTCTAGTTCAATTAACTGATATTCAGCGTGTTGCAGAAGAAAATATTCTAATGAGATCTATATCAGGGTAAAGTCACCAATGATATTGATAAAATAGAGGAACCGACACTTCTGTCATGAAAAAAACGAGGAAAAATTTCCTTCAGACTTGTTGAAAATGTTGGACTGGGCAATTGAAAGGAATTTTGCATTTCAAGTTCTGCAATAAATTTTATGATAAAATATTTCAGAGAGTCAAAATTAAAACTGAAGTTTTTGCTCCACCAAAACCCAAAGAATTTTGATTCTTTTAATATTAGAAATATTAGAATTAGAATATTCATATGTCTATGAAGGTTGGTGGGCACTACTATTTTACAAAATTTTCTGCTGAACCATGGTTTCAGAACATTAAAAAATTCATTTCAGTCTGGCTTGTCTTACATGATTGCATTTCACATTCTGTTTTTTGCTTGATGTCCTCAGTTAACTAATTCTGAGGGGGTCTGGTTTGAGCACTGGGCTGGTGTTCTGGCTACTGGTGCCACATTGACTTCAGTTCCATAAATGAAATCATAGTTCTAGAGAATTTCTTGAGGTGTCACCCCAGTTCACATTTTAAGGCCCAAGAGCAGAACAGCAGATGACAGTGAAACTGGTTATTGTAGCGCTGTGGGAGGGCCATGACACAGAGTTCAGTGAACTGTGCCTTCCTTTAGACATTTCTTCTTTTTTTGTTGTTTGGCAAATCTACTTAAAATGCATAATAAAGTCTTTAATAAAGATAAAATCTTACATTTAAATTCTTGAATCTTAGGGATGTAGGGGTGTAGTTTAAGAGATGTGCTTCTTTAGTACTACCTTTATTACAAGCACCTTTGCTGTACTAGTAACCTATACAAAACCAGACTAATGTTCTTACTGGAGGAGCTGCTTTCTTTGTGCAGTGAAATTAATTTCATTCTCACATGTTTTCCAGAGAAGGGTTACACAGAGGCTTAACAAAATAAACCCCATTTGTGAAAACAGAAGGAAGTTACAAACTGCATGGGTTTGCCTAAAACATGACTAGCATTTTGTATGAAGACATCTTTATTCCCTGAAAGAGAAACTATTTGGCTGCTGAAAAGTGGTGTCTGTGTTCTCTCCTGTCCTACCTGATTAGGAGATTTAATGAAAAATCAGTAATGAAACAGCTGTAAATGAAGAACTAATGTTAAATGGAAAGACATAAAGAGATCTGTTCTATATCTGTTAGTTTTGCAAAATATTCAAAACTTAATGAGGGTTGGAACAACTCTCCCATGAGGATGGGCTGAGTGAGTTGGGGTTGTTCAGCCAGGGAGACCTTGGGGCACCTGCCAGTACGTAAACGGGGTACAAGAGAGCTGGAGAGAGACTTTTTTACAAGGGCATGTAGTGACAAGGGGCAATGGCTTTAAGCTGAAAGAGGGTAGGTTTAGATTCTTTACTGTCAGGGTGCTGAGGCACTGGAAGAGGTTGCCCAAAGAAGCTGTGAATGCCTCAACCCTGGCTGTGTTCAAGGCCAGGTTGGTGGGGCTCTGAGAGTGGCATCCCTGCCCGTGCCAGAGGGGTTGGAACTAGATGAACTTTAATGTCCCTTCCAACCCAAACCATTCTATGATTCTATGATCCTGCAACGTTAAACAGAATTATAAATATATTTTAGAATTTCATCCAGTACACCCAATTAGAGTCTTTTGAATATTTGTCCATCTATGAAGCATGTATCATTTCAAAGTGAATTATAGTTTTATCATATAACACAAAAGATGTTTGGTATCATCTTCTTAGAACTGCACAAGGCTTTGAAAGAATTAATTTATTCTTACAGCCGAAGGATCATTCTGCCCATTTTTCATAGAAGGCCAAGTATTTATGTTACCACTGCATTAAATAAGTGCTTGGGGAGGTGCTCTTTGGCTGGGCAGAGAAGAGCTGCAAACACAAGGAGGTGCTGTGCTGCTTCAAAGAGCTCTGCTTCTAGATCACTAACCTTGTCTGTGGTTTTAAATCAGATTTCACCTAGAAAAAGCAATATTCACTGCTTACCTTTCCGTTCTATGCTGTGAATGACTGTCCTTCCCTGTTCATCCACATCCAGTAGAAATGTGGTTATACATTCATTTTCCCCCTGCAAAGAGCAGGAAATGGATTTATCCTCTGAGTAATCTGCAGAGGGAAGGAAAAAAGTAATTCATCAGATCAAATTAAATTTAACCTTTAATAACTAGAGAGACTGCTGGCATCGTGTTTGTCACAGGCTCGTCTGCAGATGGTAACGAGTGATAGACGAAAGCAGAAATACTCTCAGAATTTTTACTAAATTTAATGGCTTTTGTTCCAATCCAAATTTTGTTTAGTTTCTTATTTTTCACTTACATTTCCAAAGAAATGATCCATATGTTGTCAATCTGCACTGACCATCTAGTGCACCTTGCTGCTTTAGTGAACTGTGAATTTCAATGAATTGGAAGTGCTTCCAAGACTCTTAATTGGCAGCTGTCTAGGAAATGTAATAGCCCCAAATTATGGGATAAAGTAAAGAGTAGAAGAGTAGAAAGTATGTTCCTTTGGTTTGCAGATACTCCTGCCACCTCCAGATCATGTTTCAGAAGTAGATATACATACATCAAGCAGCTATGGATGCTGTTAAAAGGGCTGCCTTTCATTTCTTCCACAATAGCCCCCTCAAAGGTCACTGCATGTGCAGTACTGCCACAAGAGTAAATAAAGATTAATAACAGAAAACTGCGGTTCTGGGATTTTTGTAATGGGATTCAAGATGAAGCAAATAAAGTGACCTGAGATGACAGTCTGACCCCATTTATTTGTCCCTCCACTTAATGTTGATTGCACAAAAATATAATCCATTTTTTTCCTCCTGGGTTATTCCTAATCTGGTGAGCCGAGAAAAATTCTTTCGAAGGGAACAGAGAGACAGAAGGAAGCTGAATTTGAGGGAGAATATAAAGCAAATAAGGCAATCAAAATTGAGAGTACAAGTCCAGAGCCAGAAATTTAATAATTTGGAGTGTAACTATAATATAATATAATATTTTACATATAAAAAATACTTTTTACCTGTGTGCAATAATACCTCTGGGGCTGAATGCTTATGTTTCCATATATGCCATGATTTGAGCAGCACTGGAAATCTAGGTATGCTTTTCAACATATTTTAGTCAAACTTCTTAGGATTTCTTTTTTAGAAGAAAGAAAAACAGTAGTCTTCTCAAACATTTCTTTAAAAATAATTGTCACTCACCTTTATTTCTTACCTATTAAAAATTCCTACTGAAATTTCATAAACAATTGTGCTAAAAATCTTGAAGTCCTCAGACTTTAATATGAAGAGTAATTGAATAGGAATCAGACAAGAATATGTATTTTAAAAAATCCTATGCTACATTAAAAAAAAAGTGCTTGCTCTATTTTTTCTTCCCCATATTGCTTATTATCATAAGATTTGGTTTTACAGAAAATACTATTAAACACCATAGAAAATATGAAAGTATTGACTACCCTCCAGTCCTTCTCTCTGCTTGTTATAAAAAGAGAAGCCTAGCTGTTGGATTTTAATGGAAACCTGCTCTTGATTTGAGCCTTGTATTTAACCTGTTGCTGGTCCTTGATGGCAGAGCAACCTTGGTTATCTACCAAGGGGACAGGCACAGCAATGTGTTAACTACCAAGGGGACAGGCAGCCTAGACTTGCTGATTTAACAAGGATTGGCTTTGTTAGAAGGACCACGAACTGCAGACTCATGGTTCTCGTTGACACGTCACAGTTCCAGTAACACTGTCGAAAGTTTTGCAATATTTGTACTTTCCCAACTCTTTTAAGCAAGCAGATTCAAAATATTAACTTGCTTACAAAGAGAAAAAAAAAAAAAGGAAAAGGATAGTTGTTAGCTATCCTGACAATGGAGAAAAACTTGCAAGCATATACCAAATAACATCCAGAAGGCAGTAACTGCACATAGATCAGTTATTTTTACATTGTAATTTTAAATTCAATGTCATAATTTGAAACTAAGGGGAGCAGAATTCTGATTATGTGCAATGATGTAGAAATGAATGCAAAAATGCCAGTTCAAGCTATTCATAATCCAGCTTATGGTTAGTATTTTTATTTCTCTGATGTTATTTTTAGAATGAGGGATCACTAAACAGAGATCACTACATATGTTATTTGCAGTTCATCAGCACAAAAATTTGCTTAGGTAGGTAAATTCCTGTAATTTACATCTGTGTAATTTTCTGCATTCTGCAGTGAATTGTCACACTCTTCTGCAGCCTAATTCTGGTAATTTCAATTATATTTGAAATAACTGAAGTCACACTGGAGAAGGATTCAGGTAGCTGTGGCAAGCAGGAGACTCAAACCATGAAAGACTGTTTCCTAACAGATATATTTATAAAAGATTCAACAACAAAAAAGATGACTGTAAATTTAAATGTCATTATGCCCTTTCTTGTTTGCCTTTTGCTCAACAAAATGCTTTTTTTTGAGCAGAGTTCACCTCACTTTGACTCATAACAGAGCAGTGCTGATAATAGAGGTTTATTCAGGCTCCAGTGCCCACTTTGCTGCTGCAATGGGAATTTGTGAGGTGTCAGTGCTACGGGGCAGGAAAAACTTGGTTTCTCCAAGGAAGTATAACTGTCTCTGTTGGGCTTGTGGCAGGAGCAGCCTGATGCACTGTGGCTGGGGTGGTGGCAGGAGATGCCTTTTAGGAATTTTGGTTCCTCTTTCATGTTGAGTAGAGGAACTAGAGCAATCTCTAGAGCAATCTCTACTCAAAAGAGCAGAGCAATCTCCTCTTACAACCATGTGGCAAAGGGGGGACTAGCCTAATTTAAATGTTCAAGTATTAAAAGTGAATGAAAGTTCAAAAATGATGCCTGCTGTGGAGATAAGCCCAGTAAATGTGAAGCCATCAGCACCTGCAGAGCTGCTGGACACCCCATGCCCTGGTGGATCCCCGGGTGGAGCAGCTGACCTGACTTGCTGGTGGGGAGCAGGAGGAGAAACCCCCAGCAAACCCACAACCTAAGCAGGGGAGGGGAAAGCCACGACTCAGAGCCTAAAATGGGCACTCCCAGGAAACAGGAAAATGTAAAGCCTATGCTTTTTCTGTTGCTCCACACTTCCAGTCACTGTATTGCAACATTCACGTGTAAAGGAGAAACAAAATTCTTGAAGAGCTAATGTTTTATTTAACCTAGAGCTTTTAATTTTTTCTTTCCCCAAAAGCCTTGAAGCACTAAAGAAATTAAAATATAAACGAGAAAGAAGTATATTACCCCATGAAGTTGCTCAATAATCTGTCTTATATATTATGTGGTGTGCTAGTTATACCAATTTCAGATTGGTGAGTTTTGTTCAGGTAATAGCTTTTATTCTATGATTATTTTTTAGATATTATTTTAGAGGTTAATTTTTTCTTTCAGGACTTCTTAATGAGGCTACACAAGCAGTTAAGACAAAACAGTTTGCAACAGCTGCTTCTTTTTCTTTTCTTTTTTTTGAGGCATCTGGATGGGAACATGAAGGTTGCAGTAACTGCTGTAAATAAATTTTAAATCTAAAGAAGTAGCTGACAGTCCCAATCAGGGAAGCACAGGAGATGAAAAAAAGGAAATATGCAGGAATAGGAGATGATAATGTCATGTTCATATTCCTGCGATCTCTCTGTATTTCAACAGAACCATATAAAAGGCTGTTTCTGCTCTTGATTAGCATTCATTATATTTGAAAGTATAATGTTTTATATATTCCGAGCTACAAATATCTGCCACCTTACAAAAGCAACCTGTAAACTTTACTAACTAAAGAGATACAGTAAAAGCGCTTATATGTTTTTTAAGCCTGTAAAGATATTTTCATATTTATAAACAAATACTGAAAGGCAAAGCATGATAGCATATCTAGAGAGGCAAAGCATGATAATAATTTTACTAAAAATACAAAATTAGAATTAATTGCTCTTACAAGGGCAATATTTGCAACATTTGGTCTCTGCATTATGGAGTATTGCCATCAAAACCAAAAGGTGTAACTTTGCTGGAAGGATGTACATCAGCGACAATTCTGCACGCACACAGCTCTGGATAGGCTTCCAACAGCTTGCAGGTGCAAGCCTTAGGCATGCACACAGGATTCTGCATTGTCATCCTCATTTACATTCGTCTTGTTTAATGCTTACGGTACGCCTGTGATGTGGATATTATCAACCTATGCCCTCCCTTACTTAATAATTTCTTGTGCCATAGGGCTGGGACTAGAATTGCCACTAGAATGAATACAGGCTGCCTGCTGAGCAGGCACCTTCCTTTACAGAAAAAACCTGCACTTTTTTGATTTAAAGGTTTGGTTTGGGTTTTTTTGATTGTGGTGGGCTTTGTTGGATTTTTTTCTGATAGTACTAGTTTACTCAAGATTAATTCCTATTCCAGAAATTTCCATTGATGCAGGGCAGTTTTGAATTAAAGCAAACAACCGAAAGATGTGCCTAGCCTTTTAGAAGACAAGAACTGTCTTTGCCACTGGTTAAAGGGCCGTGTTTAGCCACCAGCTGTAATCAAGGATCTGCCTTAGGACTGGAGTCAGGTGTGTATTTGTATGGCCAAAGAAGCCCCACTGAAACTCATGGTACAGGCATACCTTAAACTCAGGAACTTTCATCTATCGCTGGTTTTCAGGGACAGGTATCTATTAAATTCTATACATTCCTGCATAAACTACTTAGAAAACAGGCATGATCCAATGAGTTCATTAACCTGGAAGGGTAATACCAGCCCTGTTCTGCATTTCCTGCTTGCCTCAGAAGAACCACGGACAGACAGTAATTCCCTTATGACCCAGAATATAATTCCACAGCAGAAAAACAAGGCTACTTTCAAATATAAAATTACTGAAAGTGGAACCTCCTGCTAATCACACACACACAAGAAAGGAAGACTGAGTATACCAACCCTTTGCCATGATGACAGTTGCATCAACCAATTTGCATTTTTCACTGCAATCTCCCAGTGACTTGTCATCGGAAGCCAAGTGACATTCCACACAGCTCCTGTAGAAAATAATTCAGCAGCTCATCAATCTCTGCCTGTCACAAAGCAACAATACAAAAGCCAGTATGTGTGCAACTGCATTTTAAAAAGGAGCTAAATAAAAGGTCTTCTGCTACAGATACAGAAGTTCTCAGGAATATGATAGGTACTGCCACCCAAAAAAAATCCTAACAAAACTAAACAAAAAAAACCCCACCTGAATAAAGGTATTGTGGAGAAGCTCTGTCTTGTCCTCTATTCTCTCCCAGTTTATTAGCTACCAGACAGAACCCCAGGCAACATTATTCATGTAGGTCTATCAAAGACATGTGGTTACTCACATGTAACTTTCATCTTCAAAAAATCTAAAAAATAAATATTCTAAACACTAAATATTCTCACACTAAATACCAGCTGAAGGAATTCCTATCAGATGAACAATATCTGAAATCGACTTCAAAGAGATCAAGCTGAGGCACCTACTATGAGTCTGCCTTTGTTGCAAGTCTATTGAATAATGCATTAAAACGCTTTTCAGGTGTCTCAACAGTTGTCTCTTGAATATGATTACTTGTCTCAGGAATTACTTAGATCCTAATTATAGTAATGAAACTTACAGGAAAATTATTTTTTTATTCAGTGGTGGAATGATTGAAATATTATTTAAAAACACAGAGTCTAGACCAATTCCTTTAGAAACCTCTGAAAATCTTCCCATAAATTCAACGAGGATTATAATAAATCCAGGGTTTATTAATGGAAAATAAAACAATAAACAATTAATAGATGAATATTTCTGATGAAAACTGTGTTTGCTGATTCTTCACAAATAGCTTCAGCCAAATTGAGTGGCCGAGACACTGAGAAGCAGCCTGAAGGAATGACTGCATAAAAAAAAAACAAAGAAAGGAGAGAAGAAGAGAGGAGAAAAGAGAAGAAAGAGAAGAGGAAAAATGAAAGGAAAAAAGGAAAGGAAAAAGGAAAATGGAAAAAGGAAAAAGGAAGAAGGAAAGGAAAACTGCACTAAAACATCCCTAAAAACCCTGGCTATCTCCTGTTGCACTGAGTTACATATATCCATGGGAATATGCTGAGGCTGCTGAGTTTATCTTCAGGGGATGGAGGTGACCTTATTACTCTCTCTGGAAATGGTGAATAGTAAAAGCAAGTGGGTAATGGGATAGCCTCTATCTCATGGAGATAAATTCAGTGTTGGTGGTGGTTTTGTCATATTCACCATGTTTCTCATGCTACACTCTCTTTCTCAGCTGCCTTGCCATTGATCTCCATCCCCTGTGACCTGGTCTTTCAGCTCTCTCAGTTACCCTACCCAGGTATTCCCAGTGTTCTCTCTCTTTTGGCTTTTTGTGCCCTGCGTTTCAGCAAGGGAAGACACTGAAACAGAAAGAAAAGATCCAACGCTGCATACAATATACATGTTTAAACTGGTTAATGTAATGCCTATCATGTAACTTTATATTTCTTATTCTTTGCCAAATTGGGCAGAGCAAAACAGCAACATTGTCCTTTTTGTTTAGAGCAGCTGATTGCAGAAATTCTCTTTGAACACACTGAGAGGCTCAGTTTTCTTAGGTCAAATTTATCACTAACAGAAAGAGATCGATGAATTAATCACAACATAGAACAGCTTTTCACTCAGATATGCTGTAGACTGCAATGACAGGTATGAAAATACAGTGTTGGAGAGAAATGAGTCTCAACTCTGAACAAGGAGACAGGACATCGTCATGAACCATGCAACCTAAACTGCTCGGCACCCAGAAAGCAAAGCCAGGGTCATTAATAACATGTGTTCTGTGAAGCCTAACTCAACTTCTAGCTTAAATTTCTACTGAAGACTGCTCCATTTGGACTGCAGCCCTACAAGAGTTCATGTAATACAAGCATGAGCAATGGTGCGCTTAGGGTGGTCATCTTCAAAACCTGCATATTTCTGGTTGCTTTTCCTGTCATGCACCATGGCAGACACCTTGCATCACAGCAGGAAAGCTCCATAAATTGAGCATGCTCAGCGGACAGAAGACATTTCACCATTTACAATCAGTTTATCATCAACTTATTCATGACATACAGCTACCCACTTATTCATTCCCAGACTATTATCTGGTTTATTATACTTGCACCTCTTTAATTCAGCCAAGCTTAACTGAGTTTGGACTATGAATTTGCACATGTGTGAAGCTTGAGTGGACAAAATGACCTTACTCATTCATATGCATGAGAATGGTAATAAAAATGCCAAATTTTCCTGGGAGGCCATATAAGTGTAAGATAAGGCCACCATTCTCATTAGTCGTACAGCCAGGGACAGCAGTGGAAGCGGAAAGTTTTGCCTGTGCTCCTTGAAGTTGGCTTAAATGTTTCACATAAAGTCCTTTTGTACAAGAGTAATGCTCATGAATGGTTGATATATGAGTTGTGACTACCCATCGCAGAGGACAATAGAAGAGAAAAGAGAAAGAAAGAGAAGAGAAAAGAGAAGCTCTTTGGTTCTGGTCGGTAAATCCAATTTACAGACATGGCAGTAAACACACTGCTGAGGCAGTACAGGAAATAGATACCTGGATGATACAAACATCAGAGGTTTAAAGCCAGCACATTACCGTCTGGAACTGCAAGGGTCACCACAGAGAGGGCATTTTTCACAGGTTTGGCCCAAAGCCCCTGGATGGGTGCAAGCACACGTCCCACAGATGCATTCGCCTCTGCCACTGCACAGTGTCCCATCCTCAGCAATGCAGGTGCTGGTATCAGTTGTGCAGTTACAGTATTCACCAGTCCATCCACTGTTGCACCTGCATTCCCCACAGTCACAGTCACCATTGCCTGCAAAAACATTTATAATACTTCAAATCAGTCACTGAGAATTATCAGTGATCATCTGAAGGATGATCTTTAAAATAATTCTCTTTAACAGAAAATATTTCGCTCTCTCCAACTCTTCTTTCAAACATCTTTCTTTCTCTCCCAGAATCTTCAGTTTTAAGTCAGAGGATCAGATTTTTGCTTAGACTGGCTGTAAGCCAGTGCAGCTCCATTCTCTTTACTGGAGTCCTCCACGCAGATCTTGTCTCCTGGCAGTGCACAACTTAACGCATAAATATTTCCAATTTATAATGGTATAGCCAAAACTATTTTAAGTCTAAAGACCATTCATAAATAGTAATTCTTTATACAGAATGGATTGCAGCTGACTATATGATGAAAATACAAATTCGCAAGCTCCCAGCTAAGGGTGAGCCCGTACAGCTCTGCGCGCAGACCCTGCGAACAGCGCTGAGGCTCCGTACCTGCGCACTGCAGCCCTCTGTGCCTGACGCAGGAGAAGTCATCGCACTCGCAGCGGGGCCCGTACACCTTTCCGTAGGGGGACGGGTGGCACAGGCACTGCCCGCAGTAGCAGTCGCCTCTGCCGCTGCAGGAGCTGTGCTCGGCCGGGCCCCGGCAGGAGCTGGCTCCGAGGGAGCTCTCGTCGCACTCGCAGCGCGGCCCCACGTACCCGGGGCTGCACACGCACACCCCGCACTCCAGAGAGCCTTTCCCTTGGCTGCATCTTGGGCTCTTCATCTCGGCCTTTGCCTGACAGTCACAGCTGCAGAGGGGATGAATTTCCATTTCCAGCATGTCACTGAGCCCCACAGGTTTTATCTTGATATGCCTTCTGGTTTTTTCACAAGAAGCGAGACTTACGGTCACATTGAAAGAGACCTGGAAGAGAGAATGGCAGCTGCTGGGAGCTGGAGCGCAGGGAACTCTGCAGGCTGCTCAGGAAATGCATGCAGAGCACAGAGCAAGAGGGTCATAGATACCGCCTGTGTTTTGGTAACTTGTTTGGAGGAAGATCGTTTAATAAAGAGCAAACTCTACCTTGGTGTCCTAAATTATATGAACTTCATGTCTTTGGGGAATATGTTCTTCACTTACTGTATCTCCCACTTTCACACGAGAGCATTTCCTCTGATGTGGAGAAAAGGTCCCGTTGTTACAGATGGCCGTGAAGGAGAGATTGAGCCCTTCTGTCTCTCCCAGGATCTCCAACTCAACCTCAGACCTCAGCTCCTTCAAGGAAAGAAGTGTGAGATGAATGGAGTGATAACATTGGCACGTGCTGCCAGTGCTCCACGTCTGTGTAACGTGGACTGTAATTTACCCTGACTTACACAGGAGCACACTCATGCTTTGGCACTTTGTTTACAGCACTCTAAGAAAAATGGGGAACGAGCAAAACGATGCAAATGCCGACAGACCCAGCTTTCAGTGGAAAGCAATGGTGGCATCACTTTAATATCTGCTCACAGGGCTTATTTCCTGCCCTTCCAGGGGAACAAATTCAATGTTTTATTAAATCACCTTTCATCACTCTGCTGACTGATGCAGGTTTTCTTCTAGGTCTGGACTTACTGAGGAGTGACTTTGCGTCCCTGATTGCATTGCTAGCTCTGGGCTTTTCCTGATTAGCCAAACTGTGTCAATATTGCTCCCTCCCTTCCTTTCTTCTCACAATGGAAATTCCTGCTTCATGAGATGTTCGTGTTATTTTAACCTGTATTCAACAACTTCCCCATTATTTAAATCAATTTGTTCTATTAAACTTTCATTTTTAGGACACAAACTGTCTTCCTGAACTTGCTCATACTAGGTATTTATATTTTAAGTCTTTAAAATGTTTTATAGCAACTTTGCTTACACAACCTTAACCCAGAGCCTATCACAGGCCACGAAGAAATTCCCGATGACTTCATGGGCCTGTGGATTCAGTAAATGGAAATTTTTCAAAAGTACCTCAGCAACTGCTAAGAAAACATCTCACTGACTTGACTTTGTGCTCATGGAAGTTTAATTGCTTGCAAAATACTGCCTGCCCTTCAATCAGAGCACAAGGAACTTGCTGACCTTACTTCAGTGAGTCATTCTACTAAAGGTAACAGGATGACTCACTGGAGTAAAGGCCTGGTGGGGTAAATCAAAGTAAAAATAGAATAGGTATAAACCTGCATAGACAAATCCCTGTCCTTTGTACATGTTCTGGATTCCTTGGAAATTTGTCTTAGTGTTGTAAAACTGTGCCCTGGGCATCAGCTTTGGATATGTCCAGATTTCCATTTACATTTGATTTGGAGGTAGGTGCTTGTGGCACTATTGAAGCAATGCAGAGTCATAGATAATTTGTTTACAATAGCTGGGCTCTCCCAAAAGGACCCAATACAGAAAATCTCTACGTAAGGTTGTGACTGTGGGCATGTGCTTATGTTACTGGAGATATCACCAGTAGTCCCTCTTCCACCAGCTGCAAAACTACAAGGTGCAAACAGAGTGCAACTGTGAGAGAAAATTAAATGCTGCTGAACACCAAATTGTAATACTTTGAATTCTGGAGTCTATATTGGGTCATTTGAATGTGCCTTGCTGTTGTGAGAGATCAAATTATTCATCTTACACCACTGAAAATGAACACAAACTGTGATAAATTCAAGGGGTTTAGATCCTAATATCTGTGAGCACTTCTAATGATGTTTTAAAACTGCTAAGCTGTCTGGCCATAGTTTGAGGACAAATAGCAGACAGTTTAGTGAGCTTTAAGCCATTCACACAGAAACATTTCTGGTTCAAAATATTTTCTGAATGAAACAACAGACAAAGCAGTGCTAAATACTTGTGCCCTTGTGTTACCTGTCCTTTCTAATACGTTATTTCTTTGATCTCATTTTGTGCAAGTGAAAGGATCAAAAACTGAAAAAAAAAAAAGTGGATTTTTTCTGAAATTTTAAATTCTTGGAATGGCTCTAATCAAGCGGCCTGCTATCTGTCACAATGCACTTTAGCCTGCAGCTCTGCAACACAAACTTGTGCAGAATTCAATGCTAAACAAAGCAGGCAGAAATATGCTTACAAGAGAAAATGAACCATACTTGGAAAGAACATGAGAACTCCTTGCAACAAATATTTTGACAGCTCAGACTTTCTTAACTTGCTTACTTCCTCTCTGAAGCTTTTAGATGGCAACACATGGTGAATGGCATTAGCAAACCTTGTGTTTGCACAGCAAGTAAACACTCAAAAACACTTCAAAAGTGTTAAGATTTAGCCTAACTCTACTCCCAGGGGGCAAAAAGTTATTTATTCCTTTTCTTGTGAGTAAAGAAGCAGAGACACAGGACATTGAATTACACTTCTGAGAGTATCGTGAAAAGTTTCTAACAAACGTAGCATTAGATCTGTTTTGCATGTGATTTTCAGCTGTAGGTCTCCTGTCATTTCCTTCTTCACAGTCAAAAAAAATTCAGATACCTTTACTCCTGTCAAATAAAGTGGTTTTTAGTGCTTCCTGCTTGGAAGATTTTCAATCACGAAACAATGAGATTGTTAACCTTTAAGGTTAAGTGTAACAAAATGGACTTCGAGAAATTTTGAGTCTGACATGTTGCTGCTTGTACACTTTTTACATCTTGAAAGAAGTGTGGGATTTTAAGAACCTATGTGCAGCTCTGGTGCATGGTCCAGACATGCTGTGCCTGGATGAGGCTGTGACGAATTATGGCCCAAAGGCAGGACCACCCTTCCTGCAGTCACCTCCCTGCCACTCCTGCAGTGCAGCAAGCACAGAGCTCAGAGCTCCCTCCAAACCATGCCCATGGAACAAATGAAAACAGGATCAGACAGAACAGCTCAGGAGCTGCATCGTGGTCACAGCTGCCAGCTCTGGGAGCTGCTGTGCTCAAAGCATGCGGCAGCTCAACAGCAGCTAAACAGCCAACAGAGCCAGGAGGCTGAGGACAAGAGAGAGGACATCGCTTTGACTTCGTATAAACCTTAATGTGTCCTGTATTGTGTATTGCAAGCTCCCGCAGGCTCCACATCTCAGGAGGCACTCATGAGTCAGGGAGGGTAAAGAGACCATGAGATAAAGTACCAAGGGAATGGAGCAGCTAAGGAGAGACTTAAAAGACTGGGACTGTCTAATTTGGAGAGAAGATTGGGGGTGTGGAAGGTGTCTCAGTGACACAATATTAGGAAATCATGAAGACATGAAGATAAGGTGAATGCAGAGCTGCTGTTCACCAAACCCTACAACACGGGAATGGAGATGCACTCAGTGAAACTTTAAAACATAAGAAATAAGATAGGAGTAAGAAAAATGTACGTTGACACAGTACAACTGAACTCCTTCTTGTCATAGAAGGCAACAGAGGCCAAAAATATCAGCAGGTTCAAAAAGGAAAACAGGAAAAAATCATAGGTCATAGGAATATAAGCAGATGCTAAGGAGAAGAGGCAAGGATTCACTCCACTCTTCACATTTTCAGTGTTCCAGTGGAGCATCATTCCTCACTTTGTTACAGCAAAGGCACCAAGACACAGCCCTGGGACAATTTTTGTGTGCTTTTCCATTACTTACTGACAGCAAAATGATATTTTAGCTGTTAAATGTAGGAACCTGTGTCTATACATTAGACTGCCAGCTTGAAGAAATGCTGATAGAAACCAGATGTGACTAGCAGCAGGTTGGAATCCGGAAGTGAAATCCTGTTGCCACTGAAAAGTTTAGCCATAGCTTTGCTCATGAGAAGATTGCCTCGTCTGTATTTATTACAATTTGTACACTCCCGAGATTAACCCTGAAGTTCTCTCCTTATATAATTTTCCATAAAATGAAGAATCTTCTGATATTTTCCATTTAATTTTTAAAAAATCATAGTTCAGCAACTGTGTTGCTTTTGTTGCTTTTATAAGAGTTAGAAGAATTTGGTTTCCTTCCTATCATCAAGACCAAAGTAATTTTGGGACAGTGATGATTGTCTTATTCAGGCGATAGAAGGAAGAGCAGAAAAAATAGTGAGGGAAGAAACAGAAGTTATTTGCAAAGTTATTTGTCATTGTAGACAACTGGTGGAGCAGGTTTTTAATAAAAATGGGCTGAGACAGAAGAGAGAATCTATGGTATATCAGTATGTTTGTAAATTAATGTATCTGTGCAACGACCTGTGCAACTGCCTAAGAACATTCCTCTGACAGAGGAGAACCAGGCGCCCAGGATGCGTTTTACAAACAAAGCTCTGGAGAGCAGCGCTGTGTTTATGTTCCTGACATTGTTACAGTATTTCTTTGTATTACCTAAACAAACCCATTCAGGTCCTGGCACTACCTAAGCAAACCCATGCTGGCTCCTGTGTTCCTCTTTTTAAAAACCTCAGAACAGCCTCACAGGGGCAGCACCAAATTGCTAAAGCAGAGAAGAGCACTGAGCACAGACTAGTGCTTTTTCCCCACAGACATTCTTGCAAAGCAATTGTTTGTCTGCTCTGGTGGCAGCTACCAACAGGGAGAGAGCTGAGTCCCTCTTGAGGTGTGGAACTGAGAGACCTGAATATTAAAGAAGGTTTAAGAGTAGGTGTAAAATACAGGAATATGAAGAAGGCAATGCAGATGAGACACTGATTTAAATTCAGCATTCCAGCAGAGCTAAGGACTGAGAGAATGTTATAGGAATTTTGTTTCTATGCTTACTTAATCCTCAGAGTGAACACTTTTCCTGTTAAGGTCAGCACCTAACATAAAAAATGATGTAACCAGTTCATAAAAGGAATCAAAGACACTTCTTTTTACCGAACTGCAAACCAATGTTGAACACGTAAACATGAAGGAAGAAACTGCATTGTAACCATCTTACCTCATATGCAGCAATGATCAACTGGAGAATATTTCCAGAATCCTTCTGTAGTCGTCCAACAGTAGCTCCAGGAATAAGCTTTGCATAATTCTGGAAATATAAAAAATGAATTTAAAGCACAACAAAAGTCTAGGTGACAAGGAGCTACCATCTAAAAAAAACCCAAACCCCAAAAAAAAGTAAAAACCAACCCCAGAACAAAAACAAAAGAGCTCACAACAAAACCAAGAGTATTGAAGCCAACTGAAATAAATGACAGCAACATTTTCAAGAATTCTTGCTGTGTCCATTGCACATGTCTTAACAAAAAAGTCAGATGGAGAAGAGCTGGTTTCATTTAAAATTCTTTGAACATATATTGCTAAATCATCTCCTGTATGTGCTTGGAAGCTTGATACTATAGTATTCTTCAAGCTCTGATTTTTCAAATTTAGAAGGAAGATACATTTTATCAACAGTTGTGTTTTTCTCTAATAAAAATATCCAGAAACAGATTCAGCTGCTCTATTGTTGCTGCACTGCTCAAGAGTCTTGGACCCTACATTCAGCACCTGCAGCCACTTTTTTATCTTTGCATGTGTATCTCAGTGCTCTGTGGTTATGATGGATTGTATGTTGAATTTCTGTTAAAAATATAGTGCCAATTCAGCAATTTATTTCCACGATAAGCTTTCTTTTCTTATTGCATTAAATTGCATTGTGACACTAACATGACATCTGACAGCTAGATTTTAAATACAGTGAATTAAAATTTGTCTTGCTTGATTGTTAACTACATGAAATTCCCTTGCTTTTACCCATGCCTTTGGAAAACAATGTGCTCATCACTCAAAAAAACACATTGTAGCACTAGTTTTCCTTTACACATTATCATATCAATGCTGTTATTTTAAATAAAAGAAAAATATCTAGAGAACTATTAATAAACATGGGTAATTTGATACCCTTATATCCTTATTATACTTCATGTCTCCCAAAGCCCTGTGATTACTTTATGTATTATGTATGGAATAGTCATCATTCATTAGATTTCTCGTGCTATTGTAAATCAGTGGGATTAACTGCATTTTATGTTACAGCTGGCGACTTGGCATTCCTGACTCCTCCTGTGATTAGTGCCCTCTCAAGGATTCTTGGAATATTGAAATTCTGCGTTTCATACATGTGGACCTTTTGTGAGAAAAGATGATAAACCTGGAATTTAAAACACAGTCCCCTTTAATCTGTGGTATGCAAAACAAACAGCAGGGACATGCTGCTCTGAACACTTCAGTTGATCTCTCCTCTTTGAACAAAAATTTTCTGCGTGGTGATACAAGGATGGCGTTTCAAGCCCAGGCTGAGTGTGTGTCTCTAGTCCATTGGTTAAACCTCACCTCTTAGCAAATATTTTTGTGCAAGCACTGCCAAGGTGAGGCAGACGGATGCTTTTGGGGTGCTACTATTGCAAAACATCCAAAGGATATCACGGAATTTAGTCCTTTGGCAAATATTCATTAAAAGGTGAACTGCCATTTTATAGGGATGCTCTGATTCAAGTAAAGGAAATTTGACAATTACATGTTTGAGCTCAGTGGGGTTATGTCTATATTTTAGCAGTGAAAATGATAGAAGAATTTTCATCATAAATAGTGTGCCACACCAAATATATAAATATAATCTGAGATTCTGTATGAGTGTGGAGACTAGAGTATTTTTAGTTCCATTTTCAGCAGTGCAATGCAGTCTGAAACCCTAATTTTCAAGCTATTTCTCCTGTGATATAAAAAGAAGTAATTCATCCAAAAAAGAGTAATTTTTGTTTCAAAAGAAATCCTGCTTATTCAGGACTAAAGATGGAGTCTTTCCCTTATCTAAGTTTGAATATTTTTTAAAGAATTCCTCTTGAAAAGAAATAATATCAGCAATAGTAGCAACTACTTCATGAAAGCTTAAGGACTGGTGTTTTCTTTTATACCAAAGTACAATTTGTTAAACTATAATTATTATTGCCATATTCACAGATGCTTTTTTAGTGAATAGCTTTTATAGAATGAAAACATCCCCTGCTGTTTCGGCGAGAGTCAGCCGAGACTAATGATGCTGAAAGTTAGACATACATGAATATATTATAAAAGACCTTTTTTTAAAAAAACAAAACCCCTTTCCTTTTAAAAAATAATCTCAGATGATCAGGGCTCACTGTAAAGAATTTTCTCTCCTCTCCTGCATTTACTTTTGAGTGGTTGTATCAATGTTTCCAAATGACTGCTTCTGAAGTTCTTGTGGTCAGGGAGAGCGTCAGATCTAAATGATCTCTTGAGGTTACTGGGCAGCAGCTTTTTAGCTGCATGGAAGGTTCAAAAGCAACACCAGCTCTGTTACAAGCATAGGCGTCCTGTGCTTGTGCCACCCCTAACGTTTGTGTGTTAGGTAATAATACACACGTAAGTGGATAAACTGAAAGTTCAGTTGAAGAGGATCAAGAGTATTACATGTCTGAATTATTTTGGGCTAAATTGTTGGGGATTATACAGGGCTAGAAATACAAAATGTATACTTGACAGTCTGAACACTGCACTTAAGACTAATGGAATCTATCAAGCCTATTTAAAGAGGTTCCTTCTAAGTCCTCACAGTAATTTTAATGCAAGTTTGTCCCTGAGAACTCAATTATAAATAGCAATAGTCAGTATTGGTATCTGATATAATTAGATGCTGAGTTCAAGTAGATTTGAGATGAGGTATTTGGGGAGAGTCTTTCCACCTCAAAGGATAAATGGAAGGGTTTTCTGAGGGAGACTACAGAATGTCCCTTGCTGAAGCTTTACAAGAGAAGTGAAACACCAAACTTTTAAGGGTTTAGGGTCCTCTGCCATCACTTCCAGGCTACCTGAGCAGGGGCCTTACCACGAGAACAATTCTCATTGTCTTGCTTTGTTCTTTTTACATGCTTAAGCATAGATACTGGTTATTTATATTTATATTACAGATTTGCATCACAGAGATGAAAACATGGCACTATTTCCCTGTTTGTGCATCCTACATAGACCCTTGAAAGTATATTGTACTCTGGAAAAACTGCACTGTGACACTTGTATATGACTTTTGTACTTGCTTTGACTGATTTTTTACATCACCTACAGGGCAAAAAGCAAGGCCATAACAACTACAGCTATTCAAATAAATGAAAGAAAGCAGTATTAAAAGACAAAATCAGAAGACAGATCATATTCAGTGGGATTGCTACACACCCTTTAAGACAGAAGATTGTTGTACTTTCTCTTTTCTAACAGAGAAAAAGTAACAAGAGCAAACCATTCCCTAGCTGGGTTAATCATGATTTGTATTTTTTGTTAGCTATGAGCCCCTGTTTAGTGTTCCCCACATACAAAAGGTGCCTCTTGGAAACTGATACTGACATAAGACACTGAATGGATACTGAAATAGAAACACCTTGATAAGAATGCTGGTGGCCAACTCTGAGGGTCACCACAAGCAATTTCCAAGGTAAAATACAGTGCCATCAGCAAGAGAAATGTTTCTTTGGACAAAGAAAGGTCCTGTAAATCAAAGAGGTATTTCCAAACTACCTTCCTAGAACAACCATTATTCATGAAGCACCTATTAAAAGAAGCACCTATAAGGAAAAATATTTCACCTGTCATTAACTGGATCTCTATTAAGAAATTGTTGAAGCCACTGCATTTGTAAGTGATCAACTTCTACTGTTATCGAGCTAAATTTTCATGATCCAGCTCAGTATTCAATACAGTCTTCAAAAAAGCCAGGCAGTCAGTGCTTCAAGACTCAGAGTGTTCCTTCCCTTGTCAAGGCTGTAACCTGAAAATCAATTTATGAAATTTGTGACTCTTGTCACTTCTGTCAAACAGCTGGAGCATCAGTCTTACTAAAAACAACTCCACCCCTGGAATCAGTTGCAGAAGTACTGGGCGGGTCTTCCCTGGATTACACAGAGGACAGAAATAGAAAACTGTCCTACCGGTGACTACCTCAAGGACTCAGCTGCTCTCTCTTTTTCCCTCCTCTTTCTTTCCTATTTGCCATGTGGTAATCACAGCAGAGGAGCACCTCTGCTCATTACTGTACTTCTGGTTTTAGCACAGAGTGCTTTACAAAGGCTTCTCCTTCAGAAAGCCAGTCTTATTGTATCAGCAGGACTATCCTTATTGGCTCCCTCTCAAACAACCTGAATAAATTTGGAGGAACAATTTCTCTCTGCTTGTCCCTTTTCACACAGCAGGATGTAGCCAGGCAGCCAAGCTTAGGCTGCAAAACCCCTTATTACCCACAATGAACTCCTCTCGAGAATTTCTTTTAGTGTGTGAAGATCTTTTCCCAGGAGCAGGACTGGACAGAAAATGAAATAAGAATTGCCAATATCCATCTTATTTTATCTTAGAGGGCTTTTGCTCACTTTCACTGTAAGAACAGGGAAGCAGCTGTTGGCAGCTTCACCTCAGCTCTCAGCTGGAATATCCAATGGGTCAAAAGTAGCACAGGGCTGCTTGTAACTGTGGAGGCTGAAAACAGATGCCTGCACAGAAGATTGATGGAGCTGCAGGTATGAATGATATTCCAGTTATTAAAAATACGGATTTTGCATATCCATATCCACTGCTCCTCTGCTTTCCCCTCTCTCCTGGCTCCCATTTCCCATGACAACTTCACACAGCAGGAAATTACTTCACTGAATAGGATCCTGCCAGTCCTAATGCCCAAAATTTCTGTAATGAAATGTTTTCCTTCAGTAGTCATGAGGAACAATACATGAGGAAAGAGGACTTTGTCCGTCATCTTTTTTACTTTTCGTCTTGACCCTGGTGTCCTGTCAGTCTCATAGGAAAGAGCCACAGAAATAAAGAAAAATGAAAAAAAAACAACAAACCACGATCTCAGAGCTGAGCATGAAGATAACTGCATGTTTCAGGTATATTCTTGTTTTATAAAAGTAAGAAAAGATTCAACTCTCCTCTAGCCTTATAAAATACAAAAGGCTAATCACAATAATTACACTGAAGAGTTTAGCAATGCATAGTTTGTCAATCCTTGACTTAAAGGATTAGTGTGATTCAACTTGAAATCCAATTTAAAAGTTACCTTAGAACACCAAAATCAATACATGAGGAAGCACTTAAGCAGAAGAGCTTTCCTCCAATATAATTTCCTAGTTATTTTTATCACATGAATATTTTGTAGAATTCAGTCCTGAGTACTAGAATTACTCTATCAGCTGTGCAAAAAGGTGAACTTTAAAATGAACCCTGGCAAACTGAACGTTTTACTTTACTCACCTCATATATGTGAACTTGCTCATTTGTTACAGCAAAAATTAATAGAACATTGTTCTGCATGAGTTTGTCAGTTAATTGTCCAATTGTGGGGTACTCCTGCAAACAAACAAAAGAGAGGCACATCAATCTGTTTCTCGTGTGCTTCCAGTTACTGTCTCCCATGAAACACATATTCAAGTGATCATAATCAACACTTTGTTCTCTGTGTAGTATAAACGCTGATTAGGAATACATCTATACAAAATAAAAGATAGTGCATATAATATCCTCACGTTACTTTTAAGGAAACCCCTCTGTGAAAAGTACAGAGCCAGATTCCATAGTGGGAGCTGTGGTTAAGTAGCATCTGTGTTATATATATATATTTAATCCAAAGAACAACACTGCACAACAGAGCAACTAGGTATTTGTCCTACAATGAACACCACAGTGTATATGTCCAGTATTTTTGAACACTGGATCTTAAGCTGGCAAATTCTTCTACAGGAACTGTGTCCCGCAAATTCCTGAACTGGTCCTGAATTCACACCCTTTCAGGGAACATAGTTAATGCAAATCTTGCCTTCCCTGCAGAAGGAAATATTATTTAGTCCAAATCCATGGGCTTTCCTATTGCAGAAATCAGATTTGTTCTTTTTTCTTAGTTATAATCTATCCTAATTCCATACAAACACTCTGTTCTCTCTTGACTAAAATGAACAGCTACAAATAAAATAGATTATGTGAAATATCTGGATTCCCCAGGTTTTATGCATTTCAGTGCTATAATTCACTAATTTTCTAAGTTGTTCGTGTTAGTCTTTAAATTTCCAGGATGTGAGAGTTAACAAAATTCATAGTTAATTACCAGAACAGTTGACATGGAATATTCATTATTGTGGTCCAAATGACAGTTCCCATCATTAGGAATAACAATCCCTGCCAGTTTACTGTCCATCCCAAAATGGGAATCAGCGTCACTCACAAACACCAACAAATGTAGAGAATCATTCCTCCATCCGATTTTTTCCTGTCATTTAAAACACATCAGTTTAGCAGGCTATATTGCATCACAACATAGAAAAACAACAAAATACTTGGAGAACAGCGTCTCAAAATAAATGAAGAGCATCATTCTCAAGGAGGTATCAAAGACAACACAACATCTCTTGAGAGATTATGTTCGTTCCATTGTCTTTGGCTAACATTTTGTTTCCCCATCCTTGTGTTTAATAACATGGGTTGGCCATGTTCATGTCAATCTGCTTACTACTCTAAACACAATTAATAAAAAATATTTAAAGAGAGAGACAGACCCAGTAATTATACAGATATTTGGGCTTATTTGTCGCTGGCAACTAAAAGGAAATTTAGACTAAAATATTGCAATATGCATGTTTTACTTGTACAGCCAAAAGTATTTTCACACAAATTTAATGAGGCTCTTGGTTTGTGTTAAAATCTTTTGAAAATAATCCATAACTTTGAAATACCAACATGTAATACTGGAAGAGGTATTATATGGAATAATATTATACTTAGAAGTTTCAATTACCTTGCAAACAGCTGCCTGCATAATTGCATCAAATCCTCCCTCTGGAGTGTCTATATTAGCAGAAATTCGCTGTCCTTTCACAATTTCATTGAATTTTTCAGCATCATTTGTTAGGGGCAAAACATGTTTATATCCAAAGGTGGGTAAGCACTCGTATGGTACACTTCTGCAATAAAAGTGAGACAGCTTATGGATAAAACAGAGTGTAAAATCACTACAATGGCTACTTCAGAGGCCTGCCTGGGTTAATTTTGGTCTTACATCTCTCCTCTGTGCCTGAGAAGATTTAGTGAAAAACTTAAGATAATTAAAGAGCATCCAGTGACTTGGGCAATGTAAAAAATCGGCATAGAGGCTGGGAAATGTCTCCTAGAGCAGAGTAATTCAGCCAGTTACCAACATGCAGCCCTTGCCATGCCCCCTGCTCTGCCTTGATTTCATATTTGGAAGCATGTTGGGATCTGCAGTGCCTTAATGGCATTCAGAGAGAACCACCAAGGTGCTGGAGTCCTGCTCCAGGTTGCAGAGCACAGGTTCTCTCCTACACAGGTTAGCTAAGGGCTGGGGCAGCCTGGGGCTGGGGGGACTGCTGGGCCTTAATGGGGGAAAAAAAGCAGTTAAACAGCATGGATGGCTGAAACTGGTATTCTGTGATGGGTTTGAGTTTGCAACTCCTTAGTATCGTGTCATAGAATTCTTATGTATACATGTATACACATAACTATGCTGCATACCTTTTTGTTGACACATTAAGCACATTTGTAACTGGCAGCAAAAGCTAAAAACCAGAATCACTCCCAGATTCCTCTATCCAAATAACATAAGATGCAACAGAACAATGATCAGAGGGTGGAACTAGAAGAACCAAATCTTTTTTCACAAACTGACTCATTTACATCTGGAAGAGGGCAGAGTTTCCAGTGAAGCTGCTGAAATTAATTTTAGCCTAAAGATTAATGATGTGACTTAGTGCTGGCATGCAAACAGATGTTGGGACTTTCCCCGCCTACCTGCAAGGGTTGTTTATTTCTGCAGCTGTAGTTTTGATAAATGGTGAAACTGGTTTTTCAACAAAAGATCCAAACCCCAGTCTGAAGTTGCTTGTCAGTTTTGACATCTCTTTGGAAAGAGTTGAACCCAGTTCTTTGATTGTATTCAGATCATCATCCATGGAAGCTGAAAGATCCATGAGGTAGTAGAGATCAATTGGATAGTCTTCAGTCTGGCGAACCTTGATCTGTATTGTTTCTTCATGTCCTGTTAAGGTCAGGGAAAGTGGGATACAGATCAGCGCTTCTGTGCAGAAAGCACGAGCAATGCCAATTTCTTCATAAACTTCTATATGGTGACAATTATCTGGTATTTTAAATCACCAGTAGCATTAAGTAAAAAACTTCAAAAATCCTCTGCCAACAAAAAAAATCTCAGATAAGGGTCTGAAAAATTAAAAGTAGTTCTAATGTTTGGTTTTTTGGGTTTGTTTTTTTTCTAAACAGTTCTTCAGTAATGCCGTAAGCACAGAATTAAAACTGATTGCTATAATTTGAAAAAATACGAGAACATCCCTCCAGCAGTATGCAGCTTTAGAAAATTTAGATATGGAACTAATTAAAACTAGAGGCAGCACTTTGGGGTCCTACCATATCCTTTAAAAATGTAAAGAAAGTCAAAGTGCACACAGAGATTTTATTCTCAGTTCCAACACTATGACCTGACCTAACTGGATCTCTCTTACTTTTTTTCATTCCAAATTTTCTCCAGGAAAAATTCACATCTGAAGGACCCCAAGGTAGGTCTGGAATGCTACCATAAATGTCACTGGTACCTTTTAAATCCTCGGAGCAAGATTTTATGTTGCCTCTGAGATAGTCTGTTTGCCAGACCAGCAGGGGAGAGGCACAGGAGCTCGGCTGGGGAGGAGCCAGGGGCTTTCATTCTCTCCCTGCCACCTCACTGGCAAGAGAAGAGAGGAACTAAAAATACATATCCTTATTTTTATGGTGTACCCAGCACTTCTGAAAGTATTCTGAACTCAGTTGAACCTAGTTTTCATTCAATGAGTCAACAGATAATTCTGGACTCAACATAGATTTTCATCTTTATTCTGTCAAGATATTTTTTAGACTGTTCAATCCAAGAAGCTTCAGTTTATCACACTGTCTGAAACAAAATATCCCACACTTATGAACTGTGACTTACCTGGTCGCAGCCTCAAAGTTAATTTTTGGGGAGAAATCTGTGTGACATCAGAATTGTTCTTCTGAGATGATGCAGTTAGGGGATCATTTCTGTGAATTTCTACTTCTGAAATGGGAAACTCAATCAAATTCAACTGGCATCCTTTGGACAAAAGATTTTCCAGGGTATCACACCTCCCATGAATTCCAGATGAGTCTGTGTAATTCTAATGCAAACAGGAGAAAGAAGGGATGAGTTAATATTTTTGCTGACTAGACACCAGCGCCTGCCGGACAAAAGGTCAGTCCAATGCAGGGAACAGAAACAAAGATGCAAGTTTGTGCAAACCAGTGCAGAACTAGATCTAGGTGGCACAGAAACCCAGATTTGCCCTTCATGGGTCATGTCACACAGGTGTATAATTAATGTAACTTACACTGACTTGTTATCCTGGGAGAAACTGCTCTATTGTTGGGTAATGGGAATTGTGCCACTCACTGCATTTGGCTTCTCACAGTACTGGAAATGATAACACAAAGCCCCTCTGAGCCACTGGTTTTTCTATCACAGGATTATGCCACAAATTCCTCAGTCTTTCCTAGACAGTTTTGAACTGCTGATGGAAGCACACCATTTAACAACAGAAGAGGTCTTGCTGATAATAAACTCCTGGACATTTCGTGACAAACAGATTGTGGGCTACCCAGTGTTTACTGGTTCTTTTTTTCTGACCTACTCTTTCTCCTCAGCTCTCATTTAACCTGTTCACTGAAGCAGGCATCAAGTCCTCGTTCCTCTGTCTGGTGCCCAGCAATGACCACAGCCTGACCCCACGGTTCCCCAGCACCAGCGGTGCTCTTGGCATCCCCACACCTAAATTTGGCCCAGCATCCTCCTTGACCTTCTCCCATCCAGAGGAAATCACAAGCCTACTGATACCAGTTGGATATCTCACAGTTTATTTTTGTTACTCAATTCAAAGCATTGATATGCATTCCTTTCCACAGCACTGCTTCAGGGCGGGTACTAACCTCGCATAGTGGTGAAGTTAATGGTTACTTTCACAAAGAGTAAAAGTAACCATTCTGTGCCTTATTGCCATTTCCCAGAGCTATGTCTACAGTTAAGATCCTCAAAATCAGTCAGCTGTCTCCTGGAAACTGCTCTGGCCTGCAAGACCTTTTGACCAAAACGTGGGCAATGCCTGGCAGAGCCAGCTCTGAAACATTCAATTCCTGGCAGATGGTCGTGGGTCCATACCGTGGGGCTGCTGCTCTCTCCTAGGTTTGGGCAAGCAACCCATGGATCAGCCATTAATCCACAAATATTCTCTGAATTCAGTCAATGAAAAACTTTCCATGCAAAACAAAACAAATTTACTTCAAACCTATTAAAACCAGAACCATGACCCTTCTTTCCACCAAAACATCACCCTTCATGCCTGAAATTGTCAGGGATCTTATATATTTTGGTGGAAACAATGTTGAGGCACTGCTGGGAACAGTGGTTTATTATTCTCCAGACTGAACCTGATGCCTTTGCTCAGGCAAAACTCTCACCCACTGCTTCTTGACTACAGTGCACATAAAACACGCGTACCATTACAAACCTTTCACAGGGAGATCCATATCATTGTCTTTAGTTACACACTTCGTAACTTTTCAAAATGTGTGAAGAAACAACCTCATATTTCAAATACAATTACAAAGTGTGTTCTTATCCTACAGAAAACAGTGGTTTCTTTGGAGGTGCTTTTGTTTGCTCTGACACTAGGGCTCCTATGTCTTTTGCAATCTTGATGTGCTTTTCTCTAACAGAGAAATGAATGAGCTTATGAACAAAGAAGAAAAATCATGTTTACTGCACTGAAGTTTTCAACAGTTCCACAGTTTTGCTTGCTTTGGTTTTGGGGTTTTTTAAATCATTAAATTATGTTGGGTTCTTTTTTTTCCCCTGAAAATACATGGCAGTAGTCAAAATTATGTGATCCAACTTCAATAAAATCCTGTTTTATAGTACAAATATAAAAACTACTGCAAACACACAAATGTGGGGTTTTTTGACCTCCATGGTAACATATTTTGCAAATGGCAAAAGATGTTTTTTTAGATTTTTTTTTAAATATGCGGTTTTGTCTTTATTAGCTATTTCATAAAGCGGTATGTTAGTCACATGCTAAGTGTCATTTTGCTATGCACAAAAACAATAAAAACTTTTAGCAGCAAAGGTGCAATCCAGAAACTAAAATGAAAAGGACTTATTTTATTTCTCTAGTATTTCTCTCAAGTTTTGAGTTGCTATAGCTGACTATCTTGTTAATGTTACTGAACTAAGAGCCAGTATATTTACTGTGAAGTGGGGAGATATTATTTAGCACCATTTATAGAAGAAAGTTTTAAAAGCAGAGATGTGAAGCCACTTGCCCAGGGTTGCACTGAAAATCTGAAACAAAGATATAGGAAAAAAATCCAGACATATTTTTTAAGTCCAGTGTTTTACCAAAACACTTCTATTCGTACTAATTATAAAGCCAACATTTTCATAATACTTAAAATCAACCACAGATTAATAATTTCCATATGCAAGTTTTACATCTGCAAACTTACACACTGTTTATACCTGCAAACCTTCTGTTTACACTGTCCAGCTTGGCACGCAACCCCTTTTGTGTCTGGTGCTTCATTAACAGTGCTGGGGGGGGAGCCAGCCCCCAGGCTGATGAACTGAGACCCTCTAATAGCACTTCTATTTCTGCCTTAGATTTGGAAGGTTGATGTTGTTGTGGTTTTTTCAAGCAAACAAACAAGCAAACAAATGCCCAAACAACCACACTCCGAATAACAGACAATATAGAGTAGATTAAGTTCCACTTCTGATCCCCAGGAAGGCTTCACTAAGCACTGCATGCATTACAAAACCATGGGCTGACCCTATTAAGTCAATACTTCATCACTCTCAGTGACTACAAAGACTTCAAGTCTTACTTTGAAATTTTTTTTTATCACTCTACCTCTTGCAAACACCAAGCGCAGTGTGGTCCGGAAAGCAAACAATCTTCACAAGTCACTGTGCTTTCTTGAGAACAGGTCCCTGAATTTAAACCCAAGAAGATAAAAGACTATTAATAATATGCTTAATCATTCAATTTATGAAGAAACTTGTCATTTAGAGAATGTGGGTGGTGAAAAATGCACACATTTAGCCATATTTAGGATTACTGATAAAATTCCTTCTTAATGACTGTTCTATTGGTAAAAGATTAACTCTCTAATAAAGATTAAAACCTCAGAATTGCTGGCAATTAACATACCTCCTTTTGCATGCTTTACGGGTGGCGTTCACTTAGAACATATTAACTTGTTTCCTCCAGTGCACCTGAGAGAGCGTTACATGTGTTTCTGGTATGGTGTAGGTAAGTAATTTCTGAAGTAATCAGGTAAATTAAAAGAACAGATTTAGCTCACTCTGTAAGCTTAAAATTGCTTCACTCAGCTCTGTAGATACTGGATATGATTTCTATCCATTGTGTAAGTACCAGAGAAGCACTCAGCCATATGTATCATATGAAAGTGTCTTAGCAGATCAATCTGTGATTAATGTAAACGGAATTGCTCGAATGTCTCTCTTTCAAACCTGTTGTGCTATGTAACGACCACCAAATTGCAGATGAATTGGCAATGCAGCCCTACAGCGGTCTGTCAAAAAGAAGTCATTAAGTAGAAAGGAAAGATTAAATACAGAAGACAGAAAAGCTATTTTGTGTCAACTTCAAGCAAGAAACAATGCAAAATGGTTTTGAAATGGATCTCCCTGCCCCTGAGCCTTACCTTGCACATAGTTATTTCTTTGCAGAAATAGGAAACAGAGGCAAAGCAATTCAATCCCCATTCGTTTTCAGTGCTGGCTGCATGACAAAAAAATATTAGCTTGTTAATTATCGTCTGCGTAAAGGTAGAATGTCGTAAAAACCATGCGCTCCTGGAGGGTAAGTTTTCAGATGTCACGTACAGCGGATTGCGAGGAAACTTCAACCCCAGCGGGACAGACCATGAACAAAAGTGAAAACAAGGGCTACCTGGGCAGGTAAAGAGGACAAGCTGTGCACACAGTAACGTGAACATGGTTACCACTTCCTTGTTTCCCTGGACTCCTTATAAGGCATACGGGGAAAATTCATTCAGGTGAAGATTTCTGTCAATCCCAGTCACTCTGGGTCCTAGAGCAACCCAGCCAAGAGACCGTGTTTGCCCGTGTACAACAACCCTTTAAAGGCTCCTTCAAATAACACCTTTAATTGTTCCCTGAGGGAGTGCGTTGAGAGATGCATCATTAAGATTGCCAAGTGAGTATACCTGGAGAGAAGTAAAAATCCCATTTTTTCAGATTTCCTGATGTGGAGGGAAACTCATAAAGGCGATTGTGAAAAAAGAAAAACCAAAAAAAAACTGCCAAAAAAGCAAAAGCAAAAAAGCAATCACAGATTGAAATTGAGGACTTGGCTTCAGTACTTCAAGATACCAAGTACATTGATTTTATTAACATTCCAAATGGAAAGGAAAATGCTGCAGTTGTGGATTTATTTTAATATATAGAAGGAGGAATAATTTCATTCCCAGTACAGCAACTGACTTGAAAAAAAGGATCATGTCAGCCTTAACTCTGTCTAATAAGTGGCTGAATATTCTACAGCACAGATACAACTTCATAACAAGTTATTGCTGTCTCTCCTCTGCCTTCGCAACCTGAAATGAATGCAAAATATGTATTTCTTACCACCTTATTAAAGGAAATAAAATACCTTATTACCAGATTTCATCTCTTCCCATCTTTTATGTCCTGCTATGGTCTGTATTGAAAATCATTTGTTCAAGACAAATCCAGTCTTTTCACAAGGATTTGCAATAGTGATAGTAGGGATGGGTCTGTATTAGTTAAACTCAACATGCCTGAAACATTCCTGGGCATTGAGGCCAACTGGCACAGGGAGACCTGAGTTTATGATTGCAAAGTGCCTATTGGGACCATTCTAGCAACCAAATTGTGCCCAGAATTTTTTTGCAGTGAGTGTTAATTGGAAGAGGTCAAATTCACGCCAGGGAGAATTTTAACAGTCTAATAGCATAGACAATCTCATTCTAGTGCCTGGAAATATTCCCAGGCACATCCAATTTTACTAGTATTTACACAGACTGTGGGTAGGTTCAAGAGCAACGCAAACTGGATTACATCAGGACTACCTTTGCTCTGCCCTTGGGTTCCCACCCCTTCGCTCTTACTAGTCAGTGTTCATGTCCAAACACGCCGCCTTTCAAGCTGATCCAACTAAAATCCAGTCACCTTCTGGGGGAAGATGGAGGGCTGTTTTTCATTTGGGTGTGTCCCTTGAACCCTGTGGCTGCCCAGTCTGGAGGGCAAGGCACAATTGGCAGGAAAGGTGAGAACATGTTAGGCCAAGTTTAGCCCAGTTTAGGCTGTTGTGGAACCATATCTTAACATTTCTATTTACAACAACATTCCTAAGTCTCCTTCAACTGCTCTGTATGCCTCAGAGTGCCCTTTGTAAGGCACTTGTTCAGCTGCAGTAATTTCCTGTGGCATGAAAAAAACATTGATTAGATTATGTTCCCTCAGTTTGTGAAGACAAAACTCTGTGAGAACACTGCCTATGTAACTACATAAGGTCAGAAAGAAGTGGAGTCAACCGAAAGTGTTTGCTCTCGCTAAGAAAAACATCCTCCTGTAAGATGCCATTCAAACATCTTATTTCCCTGGGTTTGACCGACGTTTGTGTATGTGTCCTTTAATATTGTTACTATGTCTACAGCCTTGCAGAGCTCCAAAACCCAGTGCTTTCCCTTTCAGTGTGGAAGGGTCACCTTGTAGCTCTCACCAGCCCCCGGTAACACAACAAGACTCCAAAGCAGGTGCTCACAGGGCTCAGTGGCAGTTCTGCAGCCACCACAACATACCAGCCACCAGCAGTGTCTCAAATTAAGGACCAGCCAGCTGAACAGCTGGCAATTAGCAAATACTTAGATTCAAGATATCAAACTTTGAAGTGTAGAGAGAATTAATAATACAGCCTACATAAAACTTACAAATTCTATTTGATATTATCAGTTCCCCATTTGCTTGTGAGGTAATATTTTATATAGGTCTTGGCAAGAACAGCATGGCTGGAGGCTAAGTGCCTGCCTCGGAGTGGGGTGGCTGCCAAAGACTATCTGAACGAGTCTTTCCTGAATAAAATAGCTAAGTTTCTACAAATTATTAGGAATAGACCTCTCTGGATTGTCTGGAGAGAGCAGAGAAGGAAAAGGAAGTAGCAGAATAAATAACAACAAAAACACACAGGGGAAAAAAGACAGCAGGGGCCTAAGAGAGGCCCTGAAAGAGAGACAGCATGCACCAAGAGTAAACCTTGGGCAAGGTAAGAATACCTAGACAGGAAGCTGACAGATGATTCTTGTTTTGAAACATCAGCTGTGCAAACTAAAGGTAAGTTGACCAGGAAGTTCCTCTACTAGATCAATGCTTTATTGGCTTTAATTATCACTAAAAGAGTAGAATCTCAATCTGGAGTAGCCATGCTGGTGTGGGAAGGATGTGTAAAATCCTATGGGGTCATGGCATTGCTTGATTTGACAGCAGGGTTCCCTTCTTCATAAGGTTTTTAATGCACTCTTCCTACACCCACCCAAATTAAAGGCATTGATTCAATGAGACACAACAGAAAAGTAGTTTATAGTACAGAGAGAACACTATTGTCTCCCATCAGCCACTAGATCTTCATTTTGGAGCAAATTCTGTTCCCTATTAAATCAGAGTTCCAGTTTTTTAATGACACATCAGAACAGAAAACAGCTCTTTATCGTTCAGTGTAGGCAATACTGAACAATGCAATGCTTCCCCCTGTTCCTGGCATTAATATAGCCCTGATCTCTCAGCTTCACACACAACCCAGTTTTTAATTCCCAGTGATCTTGTCATACACACTCACACCCTGAAAGCCTGGAAAAATATGGAACGATTTAAAATCTAAATGTCCCCTGGCTGAGATGATTCTCAGAATATTTACAAAGGTGCGGGGAGGCACCTCTTGCACTTGAGAAAACATTTCCCTCTGTTTTTGAGATGGAGTTTCCCTTCTCTCCACCATATTTATCTCCTCAAAGCATCTGGAAGAGGCAAAGGGCTGCACTCCTTAGGTCAGAGGCAGATTGCTTTGTTCTTGAAACATCTGGTGACTTTATTCTCTTTCTGGTTTGTTTTCCCAATCAAATCCTGAAAGCTCCTGACAGTCTCTAGTGGGCAAAGTAGACTTTAAAATTTCAGTCGAACGTTTTAACCTGAAAGGTAGTAAGTGAAGATTGTACAAAAGTCTACAGGTTAAAACACTTCTCTCCCAAAGAAGACCTGTGTTCCATAGCTGTGTAGACAAGTGCTTCCTTACTCTTGGGCCAGCAGAAATGGAAAGCATTTCCTTTGGAAAGTCTGCACAGAAATATATCCCCCAGCAGCCTGATAGACCCAGTTCCAAAGAACAGCAATGGCAGATGTTTCAGAGGATGCCTGTCAGTTCTCTAAGCAAGGAAGGCTGAAAAAAGTTTCAAAGCTTGAAACTTTGATTCCTCTCTACGGAGCTAGAGGTGATTTGAGTATCCACACAGCAGTGTGAGAGTTCTGCAAACAGGCCAGCCCAGCACCGACAGAAACCACACATCAGTACTGCAATGACCCTGGAAGGACTGTCCTGTCTCTGCCTTTGCTGCAGTACAGATCTGGCAGTGCTTTAGGGAGAGCTGGCAAAAACCTTTCAAGAGGAAGTGACAATCCCTAACAAACCGTTGTATTTAATGGGGAAATTCACAGTGAAGGTGAATGTAACAAATCAGCAACTTTTACTTTTTTTTTTTTTTTTTTTTTTTTTTTTTTTTTTTTTTTTTTTTTTTTTTGTTGATATGTCTGCTCTCTCCTTCTTTATTAATCATCATAGTGGGAGATGGGTATTTCTCCAATAGAAAATTACATCCATCCAAAGAAACTGCTGTAAGCATTTGGGTCCTCTATGAGTGACCTGGAGCCTGCTGTAAGCAAAGACCTGAACATACAGTGATGGAGCTGCTTCATTTTAGCTCCTGTGTTTTTGGGTGTACTAATATCATATCCCATGAGGGGCCTAGGACCAAAAGACTGCCACAGAGCCCACTGAGACGTGGTCTCTCCTGCTCTCCTCTCCAGGTGCTGTTTGCAAGCATGGCTACACACAATGGAGAGCAGTTGTGGAAGCAGAGGAGGGGTGTCTGTAGCCAGTTCTGGAGGGTCACAGGAGATGGAGAATCCCATAGAGGAAAGGAATTTTCCCCTCCAGCTCTGAGCAAAACAAGGTGTTGAGAACTGGTGACTCAGGTTGTGATTCATGCTTTGGTCTGCTCTTGTTCCTGGAGCAGCGTGCTGCTGTTAGATGAGGGCAGGGAGTGAAGTCAACAACCTGCCTCTGAACAAACAGAGGGGAAGAGGAAGAAGGAGGAGGAATTGCGCACCAGCTGCGCAGTGAGCAGCAGGCAGGAAACTCAGGGTGTTTTCAACCTGTATTCCCCTTGCCCACAGCTCTGACCTGGCTGGTTCCAGGCGAGGGCGTGAGCAAACCTTTGTTCTCAGTTTTCTTGGCATGGGTGAGCAACTTGAAAGATTTGTCTGCTTTTTGGATTTGACTACATTGTCACACTAAAAGAGAAATAATCAAACCTCTGAACTGCAGAAGGGCTCAGGGGGAAGTGGTAGGAAAATCAGCTGGCATCTAACTCTCAACCAGCCCACAACACTCAAATTGTGCTAGGGACTTCCACACAGCCCATCAAATCTCACCTTGTTTTCTGTTTGCTTTTCTTGGCTACGTGGTACCCCTTGCTTTCCCTACACCATAAAAATGTGTGGCAGAGGCAGCAGAGCAAGCAATTCTCAGTGCTGGTGGCTGATCATGCTGGGGTGGGAACTACACTGAGTGCTGACTCCACAGCTCCTCAGACCCCTGCACTTTAGCTGAAGAACTTTTCATAACTTACTTTGTTTAGATTAGTGCTAAATTCAAACCAGACTTGCACTCCCCATCACAGACAGGCCTAGGTGATGGCCTTGCTATTGCAGCAGCACCAGAGGGAAAGGGAACCTTTTATCACAGCCCTGCATCAGGCTGGGCTTGCTTTTGGAAGACTGTAAGGCTGGGTAAACACAATGTCTTCAGGCCTGACCACCCATATGTAAATTCTAAACTATGGAGCTGGGACTAAATCACTTGTATAAAGTGTTTCTGTTCTGGTTTTACACACAGAAAATAATTTTATAGCTGACCTTACTGTACTTAGACTTACAGAGGTACATTGCTTTGCTAAAACACAGGGTTTGGATAAGGTTATTCTAGAAAAACCAAAACAGATAAGAATACCTAACTTAGCACCCAAACAGCTACTAAATACTGAGGAAAATGGGCTCAAGTACTGCATGAAAGCAGCTCCATTTCTGAAGCTTCCCAGGAGCTACTCTGGACTGGGCCAGTTTGATTTCCTTTTACAGACTCTCAGCGCTCAGGCCACTCATTCTTGCCAGCGGCTGCCGTCTCTTTTTGAGAAAAGAGCAGAATTTATGGTTTCAGGAGCCTTTTGTGCAGAGTGCTGCCATCTTATGGCTACTCTGCTCCTCTGGAGTGAAAAAAAAGAGTACTCTCAAACTCCTGGGAAAAAGGTGATACTAAGAGTCCTGTTAACTTATAGCAACATTTTGCTTTGTGATCTATATAAAAATCTTTGGAGATGTTCACATCTTTGTTAAACAATTTATTCACTTATTATATTAGAATTGTAATTTTGTTTGCATCCTTCTTTCAAATCCCATCTCTCACATTAAACAGAACATTTCTTCCATTTTCTTTGCTATAAGCTTGGTTAAAAGCTTCTGAAATGTCAGAAATTGTGCAGTGTCTTTGTCAGTGTAAATTATTACTGTATTTTATAAATCTTGCCTTATTCTTATGTGTTTCTTCTGAAAGCAGGAAGGAAAGTTAAACCAACACTGTCTGCTCACATGGGAACAGGAATCTTGGAAAAACAGTATTGTACAGAATGATTAGTGCTTCTACAATTCAAAGTACTGGTCAGAACTGTCGATATTATATCTATCTAATAAACCCATGCAAAACAAGGAATATGTAAATAGAACCACCTCTAAATAAAAATAAAATCAAACTAAATCAATCCCAAGTATTTTGCGGAGCAATATCAAAAGGAAGAGGCAGAGGAGGTTTTCTCTAACAATGTTTTCCAAGAGTTCAAAATGATTAATCATGTAAATACTGTCAATAATATTAGATACACTGATACCTTATGATTCTTATCTCATATGTTTGTTGTGCTTTAGTTTGACACTTAGCACAGAGATTTATCAAAATTTTTAACCAATCTTTAAAAAAAGTTAGTTCTTAACATTTTGTAGCATGTCGATATGACACAGGCCATAGAGTCATGCTTTATATCTGGACCAATAAGTAAACAGAAATTTCAGAAAATACCATTGCCATAGTGATAAAAAGCAGAGGGCACAACATTGCAAAGGGTCTCACAGATACTGAAGATGTGTCCTTTCACCTTACAGAGCTCTCTTAATAAACTTATGGAAATCCATCGTAAGCCTTGTCAGACTGCTTCACTCTGGCAGAGAGGCAAAGAGAAAGTGGCTCTACTCACCGTTATGCAAGAGCAACGTGGATTCGTATTATCCAGTTTGCAAGCAAATTACTTCCATTTTACTGTGATACAAACACCTGCAGTGGTTTGCCCCTGTCACTCTCGCTAGAAAGCTGTTTCAGAGACTTCACTCTTCTCATGGCTGGAAACCGCCTCAGGTCCAGCCTGGATGGACTAACTTTCAATATATATCCATTTATTTTAATGACAACATTGTCTGGCAACTTAAATAGCTTCTTTCCTCCCTAGTACATGCCCTGCCCTTCTTTCCCCTCCCCTTGATGTATTTATAGAGAGCAATTGTATATCCCTCATTCTTTGTTTTGTCCAGTACTAATTTTCTGCATTTCTTTAAATGGCCTTTCCTAATTATGGATGACAGACTGTTCTCAGTACCCAGAGGAGCTTTGACCAGAGGAGCCTCCTACAATGGTGTTTGTACTCAGGTATCCCTTCTTTAAGTCTCCTACATGATATCTAAGGAAGATCAATTTTGCCTTTCCCATTGTTCCACCCCAGTTCTCTCAGGATCCTTCTATGACTGACCAAGACATTATGGTCTTCCCCTTACCCAACCAACTTGCCACAATTTACAGAAGTCATTTCTACCTCAGTCTGGGTGTGATCCAGCACTTGCACTGTTAGGTTCTACCCCACACCTCCAGCTCTCTGTTCCTCCCTAATGGAACTGATATTTTTCTCCTCTGACTAGACCACTTTCAGCAACAATGGAAGTGTTAACACTTTGAAGGACTAGATGAAACAGTGATGCTTGAAAGCCTCTACTCAACCTTAAGGTAGCCCAGTAATTCCTTTCTAGAGCAGATGGCACCACGCAAACATTTCCCCAGCCCTAATACATAGTTTTAAACACTTATTGTTTATTTTCTCTATTTTATCTTCACTCTGTTGTTCATTACTTCTTGCAAAATGTATACAAAATTTCCAGATTACTAAGGTTAATTAATGAAGCTGTAGGTGTGAATTCACTTCTTCCTCTGCTCTTTCTCTCTCCTTTGTTTTGGGAGATCTTTAAAGGAAAAGTTGATCCTGTACCTGAAACTTAATTTTTCTTCTTTGAGCAATTTAGGATAGATAACAAATGCCACTTCACTGTGGGCCCACTACACCTTGTTTACAAATTTTCAAGTTTGTAAGTGTCAGCTTTTATTTCTACAGATTCTTCCATTTTTCTCCATGATTTGTACCATCAACTTTACAGAAAAGAAGAAAGACAATTTGCTTGGTTTGGCCAGTATCTACACAGACTTTAATCTCTACCAGAGAGAGTACTTGCCATGTACCAGATTCCCTTTTATCTGTGTGGCAGAAGAAACTTTCAGTTTTCAAATATTGTTACAGATGGTAAGTCTGTAAACTTGACAGATCTGACTGCACCCTCTGCTTCCACGTTCCCAAAATACTGTTTTCACTGATGATCTGGTGTGCTGGGGACTTTCACTCTCTTTGCTAACTTCTAATACTTTTATTTCTTTTTTAAGGGTTTGTAAGGTGCTAGCACTCTTAATTCTCTCCTTACAGTACAAATTACTGATTTTTAAATTATTATTTAAATTAAAGAAATTCTAATAGGTTTGGAGCCTTCATCCAATTAACATCACTAACTAATTTCTTTAGGTACAATACTTCACAAGGACAAATTTTGAGAAACTAACAGGCCTATTCTTGTTCATTCTTTCATTTATTTTCAATTTAATCAAGTTGGGATAACTTTAGCTAGGTTATTTTCTACAACCAGCTGCTCTATGTCATCACTACCTAACAGAGATCCCCTAGAATAGCATCATGGTAGTCCAGTGACTGCTTGCTGATGAAATCTGTCAGCTATTACACCCTGGAATAACTGGCTCTACTGTTATCAGCAACATTTGCTTTACACCCTATTTCTGAGGAGTTAAAATCTCCCACAATGAGGCAATGCTTGGGAGCTTCTCTTTCATGCTCATAGGCATCTGAGTTAGACCTAGCTGTCACGTGTCGCTCCTTAGCGGCCCTTCAGAAGACCTTTAGTTCGATAGATTCCCTTCTGCCCATGCCACCTCTCTCTGCCTCTGCAGGCAACTTCACTGCCACTGAGTGATGTCTCTGTGCCACTGGTTTTATTTCTAGTTTTCTTAAAAGACTACACATCAGTTTGAGTTCATTTCAGTCACAGATCACCTATCCACCATCCTTCGCTATTCTTGGAAGATTTGGGGCCATCTTGGATGCTGCAGCTCTAGCCTGTGTTTGCAGTTTTTGTACACAAACATCTTGGCTCATATTTTGTGACAGTGTGCAGTTTTTTTTCAAGTATCACATCCCTTTTATTCCTAACACCCAGGCCACACACACCACATGCCCACCCGTGGCAGTGCTGATTTTGCCTGTCCATTTTTCTGCCATCTGATATTTCTTTCTCCCTGACTTATTCATCACGTTCTGCTTTTCAGAACCAGGCATCAAAATACTTACAAGTGTCCCCCAATGCCCTCTCCCATTTCTTAGAATTCTCTTACTGATTATACTTATGTATAAATATGTATGTTGTTATCATCTCTTATTTTGTAGCATGCTACATGACCTAACCCTTATACTATATTGATACCGATTATAGCAATCTTGGTTTCAGAAAATCAATGCCAAGGTTGCTCCAACAGAGTTCATCCAGTTTGTGTGAAAAATCCTCCTTCTTCTCAAAAGCTAAATTCCTTACAACGCTCCTCATAACACTAATTCTTAAGACATCTGGTGCTCTTTATTATCTTGCATGCTTTAACACACCCTCTTCAGGAATGAAACCCTGCAGTGGGAGCTTTTCCTTCAGGACAAACCTACTCACACAGATTTCCTCTGGTTTTCGTTCTTTCCAGTGCTCATTCCTTCAGTCTTTTATCCTACAATGTGAGCTGGTGCAGTTATACTTCATCCCAGAAATGATTGCACTGCCAGCGGCACTAAAATGGCTTCTGTTTTATAAACTGAATAAATAATAAACTGCATGCCCATACTGCGTGTGTATTTTCCTGGAATACAATCATCTTGGCTTAAAACTATGCTCTAATAGTACTGCTGAACTTATATTTATGAGACGGTTTTTAAATATTTTCTGTTAAAATGAGTATGTTTTTGCATGAAAGAGCTAAAGTGAAAGCTTGAATATACTTTTGAACTTGAGTAGCTTTGTGAAATGTCTCATCAGTTCTCCTGGAGATATTTTAGTCACTGGGAGTTAATCATTACCTGAAATTATAGGAAAAACCTATTCAAAGCCAGTCTACCATGTAGTGTTGTGTCAGGGAAGAAATGCAGACACTGACTCATAGCTGTCAGTTATTTATTCAGTCAGTTATGATGTGATTCTTTCCGACATGATTTATCTTTGGATGTACAGTAAGATACTGATCTGGGGGACGAGACTTTCTCAGAGTAAGACCCTGCCCACCCTAATCAATAGAGACATTTGTGTGTCAAATGACCAGAGGAACACCACAAAATTTCAAAACTGTACGAGAAACATACATAAAGGTGAAGAGATTAATGAGTTACATTAATCTGGAAAAGGCATCTGAATGCCCTCTTAAATCAGAAAAACTGTGCTTGGCAATTTCTGAGAGCAACAGGGAAAACCAAGAAAAAATTCAAACAGGTCAAACACTGGTGTTATGGTTGCTCCCAGGACCGTGCCAAGGCATGGATGTGGCAATAATCAAACCTCCAGGGAACAGCAGACACAGGGCTTGGACAGGAGATGCCTCACTCTGCTCTTTCCACAGACGCAGTCAAGAGGCTCCTAACTTGGGCATATTAGATGTACAGGGTACACCTTTCTTTCTGTACTACAAAGCCAGGCAAGTTCCTCTCGAGCTTGTGTTGTTCTACAGAGCTCCTCTGTAGTGTATCAACTTTCTTGTATGTAGGGAAAACAGAAACAACTTCTTCTGCCTGTGTCATGTTAACATGAAGATTAGACAGGATGGGTACATTGATGTAATAGCCAAAAATCATGGTAAAAACTTGAATTTAGATTATCTAAATAGTAGTGTCAGCACTTACGGGAAGCACATATTTGTCCTGTTCTCATGATGTCATAATTTTCTGTCTAATTTTGTGAAATTTGATCAATAGTCACGGTTTTAAGCATACAGAGAAGTAAGCAAAACCATTGCAGTAATTTATTCAGAATGTGCTGACACACAGCTATTCATGATGCCTCTGCATCATATTACTGATAAAAACATTCATTTTTGCTAGGTCTCCTTCATCATCAGTTTGCTCAAGGGGAGTAATAAAGCCTATTTTTCCTTCATCCTGAACTGATGTTTATGTTCTCATGCGTTACCATCTGATTTGTCCTGACCACTTCAAAAGGAGTATTTTTCTTTTTCCCCCTGCTGCTTCAAAATCTCCTCTTAAGTTCATTTGCTGTGCTTGTGGGTTGTGCAATTACAGTTTGATTTAACTCATCCTTCTGAACTTGCATATTAATGAATCTTTCAAGACTTGGCCTTTCACTTATATTCTTCTAAGGTCATGGTTTTTATGGTGTATCATTTTCTTCATGAACCTGCTATTGTGCTTCTTCTGTTGTTATAGTGAAGCTTGAGGAAGATTGTTCCTCAGAAGTAATTTCTCCCCTCTTACAACCAGAACCAGTCCAGGCTCAGGGTCAGACAAAGCATCACAAGCTCCAGCCTGGGCAGCCTTCCTGGCTGAGGAAATTCCTCAGTGCAGCTCTTGTGGCAGAAATCTGACAATCTCTGTCTGTTTACCATGTTTATTACTACTCTGGGTAACAGCACAGGCACCACAGAGGCCTTGACTCTGTTCCACAAGGATGGCAGGTAAATATTGCCAGAAGAATAACAGTCCACTGTCAGAAGCAGGGGATTTCCAAATTTGAGGCTGAAAGCCTGGGTAGAGGACAGCCAAGCACAAGAGATGTGGAAGCCAGGAAAGGGTCAGAGAGGAAGCAAAGCTTGCTGAAGCTGATTTTAAACAACCATTTGAGGTATTGGCTGTGGTTTTAATATCCACTGCTGTTGGATGAGATTGATTGCTGCTAGCATGGTTCTCAAGGAGTGAAGAAGCATCTTCCAGGGATGCTAAGGGTCATCATTCCAAGTAGGTTTTCTGCCCTGGGGAGAAACAGAAGCATTTGCATTTTCTACCCCCAGACAGTTCTGCTAAGGGAATTAAAAACACTCTCTCCATGACCCTCACAATCCACCTCTGCAGGCACAGCCAGAAGGCTTTATCATACAAGTGCCATTCCTAACTAGGCTGGCAGAGCCTCATTTCAGGGGCAGCTAGTGCTAAATGAAACCTCATTTGGACCAGGCTCTACCTCCCACACAAGTGGCCTGCAGAAGGCTGAGGATTGTCTCACCAGCCTTCAGGCTGTCTGGGTGCCAGCAATGGGAAACAAACCCTAAGAAGCCTCCAGGTTCACCCCAGGAAAAGGATGAGATCCACTGCCAGAGCACTACTACTCCAGTTCTGCTCTGCTAAATTCACCCCACCTGCTTTGGGTGCTACTGGAAAAAAGTACTGAGTTCAGAAAATCAGATGGATTTGTGTTTTCTTATGTATAGGATACCAGAGAGCAAGACAGATCAGAATTTTGAATACCATTGAGATGCTGACGAGGTCACAGACGTCTGATTTAAGAGGCATATTCCTATCTTCCTAAACTTTCAAAAAGAAATATTGTTAATGACAGGACTGGCATCTCATGCATTTCCCCAAGCTCCTTCACTCCTAACTGATAGCATGAATGTTTAATTAAAGCTTTGGCAGAGAAGTAGATCAGGACTACTGTATCATTTTCCCTTCAAGGCGTGCTTCAGCAAGCTGATGCGGATTGCTTGGTCAATGAGTTATATCAATATTATAAGGCACCATGTGTCAGGCCAAACAGATTAAAGGCTGTGTTAAATTTTAACCTAGGTCATGAATCACTTCAACTAATTCAGCCAACCAGAATTAATATGAAAAGTATGAGTAACAAGGGGTTGTTTTTTGTTTGGTTTTATATAAGCAGGGGGATGAGGCACCTGAGCGAAGGTTCATATGCGACAACAGCTGTAACTCGGCTCACGGAGGAATAGTTCAGACATTTGGACCACAATGCAGAAAGACCTACATTTACATTTTGTTGAAAACCTCATTATAGCTTTTTGAGAATTAAAGTTTTGACAGCTTGATTTTGGGGAGCTTTTTAAGACCATCAACTCTGATATAAAATAATAGACCGTGTATATGAAACAAAACCTTTTTAAAATAAGGTTTCCCTGACATCTCCTGAAGAGAGAACAGAAAATGTTCAAAGTGAATGCTGCCTTAATTACTTTTTCTCTTTTTCACCATTTATTGGCATTGTTAGCTAAATTTTCTTACAAAGGTGTTCAACTGTAAAGTTATTTTGGGTTAGACCACAAACATAAACTAAAATCACAAACTAAAGTGCATTCGATAGTCTTAGACTTTACTTGCACTGATAATGCCCTACACAGCATGATAAGCATTAACATGATCTTACATACTTTGAGCAATATATCATCATGATTCATCATTCTTTATCTCTCTTTATTTTTGCTGATTTTGGTTCTTTTATAGCTCACCTCTGTCTAGACCAACATACAACTCCTTATAAACACAAGCTTAATCATACTTAGACATGCAAGCTCAGCTGGGTAAAGAGGTGATGTTTTCATAAGTTTAACAGTTTGCCTTTCTATTTCAGTAGCATGGAAATACTTTGTTTTCTGAAAAAAGTTCTTCTTTTCCTCCTTGTTTTAGGATGTGCACTGATGAAGCATCTGACAATGACGTTCACTGAGGACTATAATTAAAAGCCCTTGCTGCAATAAGGTTACTCATTCACTTTCTGCACATTTTTGGTAAGTGTGTGGTATCTCAGAACCTGTGCCTGTCACTGGGGACACTGAGCACTCACTGAGATGCACAGCTCTGCCAGAAGGAAAGAGACTGTTTTTGGCATCGGGAATAGCAGCAGCTCCAGAGTGAAAGCCCATTGTTCGGAAGTGGCACAATCATCAGAGATGGTGGCACAGCAAAAGAAGCGCGGAGAGCATTGCAACCGGAGACGCAAGTAACAGGTCTATTCATAGCCCTGCTTTTCCCCAGGGGATGGCGTCTTGCGAGTGACTTCATTAACTGCTGACAGCAGACAGACTGCGCCGCGCTGGGAGCGAAAGGGAAACACTCATCAGATGGCCCCAGCCACAACTGAGGAAACGCACAGAAGAGATAACTGGCAAGCGTGGTGCTTTCCTCGCCGTTCAGAAGAAGTTAGTCACATCCCTGAATGCAACGCTTGTTTCTTTTCTTTCGGCAGGGCTGTCTTCTTGTGTACGGAGTTGCTCTGCACAAAGGGTGCTGCTGTCGATTCAACACACCCTTGGAATCTGCCCAGGCTGTGGGAGATGGCATCTGAATTCCAGATCGGTTGCTAATTGTAAGAAAACCCCCCAAATATCTTGGCATTTGTTACTTTCAATAGTTGGGAGAAGACACCCACCAAGCCTTGTAACCTGTCATTCAAATCCCTGCTGTGTCTGACCTCTTGCACTGTGTGCAGTAGAACTTCCCTCACTCCATGGCCAGCAGGATGTGTGTTCACTTTGGTGTCTCCAAAGCATTTACTCACTAAACAGGGTCACACAGCCCAAATCACCTGTATCATTAAAACCAGGGGACCTCACTCCATCCACAACCATCCTTACTGAACCAGCTCTGAGGCTGTTTGCCTGCCAGTGCTCTCCACACTAAAAAGGTCTTACTAACAGCTAAAGACTGAAACACAAGGTTTTCTACACACAGGTACTTCCTCCTTTGCTCCAAAAATTTACAGAAAAACGTGTTGCCTTACCTGCCACTCCCCAGGGCACTTGCGCATTTCTCGTGTGCAGAGCAGACTCTCCGGCACTGCAGACATCCTTGCACCACAGCCCAGCTTTCTGCAGGATCACAGAGAGCTTCTCTTTTTCCACATGGCAGCTGCCTTGCTTCTTACCAGCCCTGAAGCCAAGCCTCTGTTTTAAAAGCACACACCATCCTGCTCCTTCGAACTTCAGTTTTCTCTGTGGATTCTCCAAGAGTCTGTGTTTCAAACATTAATACTTTGATTATTGGCTTTCTTTAGCAGATTTTCTACTCTCCAAGCCCTATCTCTTATAGAAAGTCTGACAAAAGCTGGCCTAAAATTCCATTAGTCAAAGTCCTGTTCTCCCCGGAGGAAACACTGCTGGTCCTTCATAACCAAGCAGGCTATTTATAGGAATGGTGACAGTGTGTCTAACCCCACAGTACAATGAGAATGAGGCAGTCCAGAGAAGACAGGATGATAGAGGCTGTTCATAATATCAAAACTGGAATTCATGTTCTGTACGTCAATAGGGATTTAAGTAACCACTTGCTTTCCCCATTCCAGAGGGAAGAAATAAAGGCCCTCTTAGCCCAGAGACACACAACACATTGTCACTGGAATAATTAATCCATTCTTTTAAAGAGTAATGTTGAAGTATTGTATCTGTTATAATCCTAATCTCCCCTCTTTCCGCAATGCAGTGCTTCCACCTTGCATGCACCTGCTGCTTTCACACTTCCCAAAGGAGCCTCCTCCTCATAAACTGCGTTGCATGTTCATCTTAATAGGCATAAAACCAGGTTCTTTGATCTGAGCAGTGAAGTACAATTAGTTTGGGATAGAGAACAGAGGAATCCCAGACAAGCCCCAGACAAAAGCAGAAATGGCAGAGGCAGAATTACCTTAGGGAATGCACAAGGAAGCATCAGTGCCAGCTGGGTTGCAAATCAGAGCAGCAAACAGCTGTAACACTCTCTTCTAAGGTACTGGGTGGGAAGCCAGGCATAAAGAGCAGGGGCATCCCAGTGTACACATCATTTCCCTGGGCAGTAGTTAAGGAGCTGTAAGAAAAAAGATGTAAAAAGCAGGCAGAGATGAGATGGGGATCTAATGTTGGCTTAGGAATGCACCAAGTTGAGAATTAGAAAAACCTGTGAAGAGGCAGGGAAATGACATTACTTGGAGTGGGGCTGGAAGCTGCAGCGCCTGGGGCACCCTACAGTGGCACAGTGGGCTCAGCAGCCCACCAGCCCCTTCCCCATGTCCAGGCTGCCCCACACAGGGGCAGACCCCACGGGTCCCATCTGAGGACCCCTCACCACCAGTACTGCCCTGTTTCCCTGTACCTACAGTAATAAATAAAGCCCCCATCTCATCTCTGCAAGACCCAAGTAGGAAGATAACCAGTTCATGTTCCACCCTGTCTCGTCATGCCTGGGACACAGCCCTTTGGGCTCATGCACATAGGTGGGGAGGCGACTGGCACCCTGTGCTGACTCTCCCCATATTGAAGCCTTGTGGGATGTGCTGCCGTGGAATTGACACCCTGTACTGTCCTCCCCCTACTCCTGCCTACAAAGAAATGAAGCCCCTTAGCAAACTTCACCTCCTTTGTGCCTGTAGGTGACTCCCACCAGCGAGCTGGTGGTACAGCTCCTGAGGCAGCTGGGGGGTCCCTCAGAGTCTGGATGATGTCAGGTGCTGCAGGGCACCCCCACAAAGCTCTGCCACACTCCAGCTCTGCTCAGCCTGTCCCTGTCCTGAGCCACCCTCACATGGGTCCTGGTGAGCTGCAATGCAGCACGCAGGGAGGACCACGTCTGGAGAACAGAGCCCAGGGAAGGAAGTCGTGGGGACTGATGGAGGTTGCTTCTTTAATGTCAGTGTCACCCATGACTGCGTTTGCTTTCTGCCAGAAAGTTGCCTTGGGGCAGAGACGGCTCTGTGCTCAGCCCAGCCTGTGCTGGGGTGTGAAAAGACAGTGGTGGAAGGCAACTTTCTGCAAGAGCATCCAAGCTGCAAAGGTGATTCAGAGGGGAGGGAGAAGGGGAACAAATGACAGTCCAAAGAGCTTCAGGGAGCTGGGCATGGACCTAGAGTGGAATTAATAGACAAAGAAGTAAGGTCAGAGTAGGAGAAGTAGGTTATACCATAAGAGAAGGGTCCCTTTGAATTGGATGGAAAAACTCACAGAGCACAAAGTTTGCTCTGAAGGAGCAGTGACACTTGTGGCCCCCATATAAACCCACATCATGGCTTTTCATTGATAAGTCCCTGGAAGCTAATTAGAACCTAAAGTTGTAAATTGGTGGTCAATTATGAGGCCAGAAGTGCCTGGAGAACATGGACACAGCAGGAAAGCCCAACACACTCCTCCAGCCAGAACCCATGTGGGGTAGGCAGCACCTCCCTGCCCTCCCCATTGTTGGCTCCCTGCCAGCTACAGTGAGACATAAATTGCCTTGGCAAGCTGAGTCTGGTGCACGGGGTCACCGAGCAGCACGTCGGTGATGTGCCGAAAGCTGCTCACGGCAGCTGGGGAGCACGACGGGAGGGGAGGCTGAGGGTGGTGAGGGGGGCTGAGCTGTCCTGACAGCAGCAGGTGAGATCCAGCACGTCAGCAGCACCAGAGCTCTCCCTGCCCTCTCACAAACCCAGCAGCCCAGCCCACATGCCAGGTGCTGACATGCATTTATAGATATGTACATAATACCAGTCAGAAAGAACACCTTCCTGAGCTTTTAACATTAATGTGGCACTAGGTCTGGGACAGACTGGGGAATTCTATTACATACCTTTAAAAATGGGATTTGAATAGCTACAGAATGACTTGCTAATAATAAATGGCAACAAAACTTCTCTACCAAATTTTAAAAAATCACATGAAAAGAGAAAGACAAAACTCTTCCTCGCTGTGCTTGCCTACCACACACACCTTCCAAAAGACATGGCTGGATTTTGGCCTTGCTACCTGGAGGAATATATTGCTAATAAATAGAACTGAATTTGTACTTAGATATGTACTCCAGGAAAAAATATTACCCAGGTTGTCTGCAGTGGTAGCAACTCATTACCACAATTTTTTTTCTTCATACAGGCACAGAATTGAAAGATCACTTTCCTTCTTAAATAAAGGTCTGAGGCTGGATTCATCCTACATATGATTCTGTAATATCAGATCCTCTTGATTGATTATTTCTTCAGTAATCCCAAAGGATCAAGAGTGGAAAATTTGAAGGGAAAGAGGATGTTTGTTAAACACAACTATGAGTGCCTTAATACACAAACAATAAGACCAGAAAATATTTTTCCTGTAATAAAATGCAGACTCCATCTCCAGAAATTCACTGTTTTTCTTCAGAGCAAACATTTATTGGTAATACACACTTCCCTGAACTAGGTAAAACTCACAGCTTCAAGAACAGTCTTGTCTGCTGGTAAACCAGACATGAAATGAACAGAATTACATGTAAAATTATTTTTGAGAGGTTCAGTGAAATCAAATGCTGTCATTGCTTAAGACAATCCACCTCACTGACTGTACTAAATTTGCCTAGATACATCCCTGAGAGCAAAAAATGCAGCTGCCTGCCATGAAACATGAAGATACAGAAACCAAACAAACTCCCATGTGAGAACTTTATCGAAGCAGGGAGAATAAACTCCTTTATACCCCTGTTATGCAAAATTAAGTAATAGAAATACCTGAATATTTTATTGGACAGATTCTTCTGAGATATATTTATTCAAGGTGGCCAGAACCCTCAGGCCTATGTTCTTGAAGATATTTACTTAATCTGTGGTTAAACCCTTTGGTCAAACGAGTGCTAAGTCATATCACTTTACATCCTGAAGGACAAATACTGCCTCTGTTTGATTTGTATATATAAAACATGCTGGAGGTAGTAATGGACGCAGTTTATATGTTTTTACTTCTGTTACAGTGCTGCTTCAATCAGAAGCAGAACTTTGTGATAGAAATTGCACAAATATCATACGTATAGGTACAACTTATATCCAGAAATTCAACACAGATGAATTAATTCCACAGCAGCAGAGGTAAACTTTGCACAGAAGTTGCTAGAGAGGAGGCATGACAGTGGGGATGGACTCAGAGCATACTGCAACCTGTAAGTAAAGAGCACCTGAAGAGCCTATGGGCCGAGGAGGCACTTCATGAGGCTACAGAAGAGGATGAGCTTTGCCTCTGCTCTCAGGTAAGGGGACTGCCGAGCACCGTGCTGCGGAGAAATGCAGGCACCACGCAGGGTCTGCCCCAGACCGAGCAGCGTCCGAAATCACTGTTCAGAACAGAACAGAGTAGTAAATACATGAGTGTCATTCTATCAGTCACAAGCCTGAGTGGAATGAAATGTAATGTAGTGCTAACAATCTCAAAGCATTAATAAGGAAAATTTAGATCAGAATATGATTTTCATAATTAATAAAACAAGTAACTATTGTACCATGCAATAAATGGTTACAGGCATCATGTAGGACTGAATTATTAACAACACCACAGATCATTTAATTACAATGCTACAATTGCTTTTTTTTAAACATTCTTAATGCAGTAAAATATCTGAATAAACCAGAATGAGCATTATTATTATTATTATTATTATTATTAATTAGGCAGCATAAATGAACTCTGGTGCTTAAAAAAATCAAAGATACTAAAGTCATGAATAGTACAGCAACACTGACTAAACAACTAAACTTCAAACATACTATTTTCACAGCCAATCAATTTCTGAAAAACCTTACAAGGTAAAGGATATACCACTAAACCTTTCATGTTATTTACACAAATTATGAAAATAAATGAGCATTAACAAATTTATCTGTATTTCATGATGAATTATATTCTCTCTTGCAGCCAGCATTGTATTTTATCAAGAAATTTGTTGGAGACCCAGGGAAATTGTTTAAAAAATTTTTTTAAATTCATCTGTTGAACGTACTTTTTAATATTATTAACTGCAAATTGGAGTGATAATAGGAACAGACCTAGAATATGTGCTCTGAAGCCTGTAATGATGCATTGCACTACTTACCATTCAGGACAGACCTTTCAATTCAGAAAGTGCTGAATGCATTACCAGGCCCATTGTCCAGAACCTCTGCCAGACATATCATTTGTCTCTATTGTGGTAATAAAGAGATTCCTGGCATTCTGGTATTAAGAAACCAGAAGTAATATATTAGTTTTACTTTACTTTACTACCTCTGCTACTTAATAATGAGCACATACAATCGAGCACACAGTTTAGAAGACTATGAAGATAGTATCCTATTGAATGACAGACTGTCTGGTTGATTTACATGAAATACCAAGTGCTCGTATGAGAAAAGGTTAAAATTAGATTGACGAGCAAATGTGCTACCAGACTGCTGGCTGACAAATGGCAAAGTTATGCCAACGTATTACTTATTCTGGAGGCGCCCAAGAAGCAAGCAGGAGGATAGTAATTCATGTGCTAAAATATATTCACATTTAGCATAAACAAAGAGTCCTCAGGGTCCGCAACAGGAACATATTAGCTACATGTAATTTATGCCAACCAGTAAGTCAGTGGAACAATTTCATTATTAGATATGGAATTTGAATGACTTGTATTTTCATAAGTCAGGAGTGGGCTGCTCTACTGTCATTTATATTATTTCAGAATAATGCTCTGATGAATGACTACATTGTTCTTCCAATAAATTGACTCTTGTGCTACATCCTCCTTCCTGCTACCAGCCACACAGGGAAAATACAGATTAGTCATGTAGCTTTTCACAGTGGCTCTTGGAGCATTGTCTGGCTGCTTCTTGGTCACCATAAGGAGCAGACTAATTCAGTAGTGGTGACTCCTTTCCCTTTCTCTTTTCCTTTCGGGAAGTTCTGCTGAGGTCCACGCAGCCATCCATACTAAAACTTGTTTCCTAAAAGGTGTGAACTAAGGAAAAATTTTGACCTGCCCAAATAAAGGCAGTTTGAGCCTTAAAATTCAGCAGTGAAGATGCATTACAAACTGACCTTCGTGCTCTGGGTACATCTGCAGGTCTGGAAGTAAAGTTCTATGATTTTATGGGTACAAAAACCAACCCATCAGAGATACGGGGCACCTCTGCAAGCATCAGCTTTAATGAATAGAAGCTGGATTTTGGTGGTAAAGGGTAACAACCAGTCGGATGTGTCTCAATTTTGCCTGTAAACTAAAAACAGCGTTCTGAAAGAGATGGAAACAAATTACTGATGCCCGCTACCTTTTAACTAATTTTACACACGTCACTAATTACAACGTGAAAAGCTGTTAGTGTATGAAGTGGACCATGCAAAACTGTATCTTTCTTCCTTAGTAGCCAATGGCAATTCTGCACTTTACTCCTGTGGCTTTACAGGTTGGCTATAAAGTGAATTTTCAACATGTGAACATGAATTAAAAAGGAATTTACAGAGCAGACAACATGGGCTTGAACCTGCTCTTCATTGGAACAACTTTTTGATATTTCATTAATATGAAATTTCATTAGCATTAGCACTAAAGCTTTAACAGACCCAAACCCATTTGCCAACCTGTTTCCTCAGGGAAAAGTGTTCTTATTTCCTTTCCAATCGCCATGACAGACAGCAAGTTAGGGGAGGGAGTTAATTGTCCCCATTAGTCATCACCTTGTCAGGATGACTGGCAGTCAGTAGCCTTCAGGCTTGCTTGAAAAGCTAAAGCCAGTTGAGATCTTCTTAAGTCTGGACTGGAGAGACACCTCTGGACCTGCTGCCCCTCAGTGACACCTGAAAAGCTGGTCCAATATTTTATGCCAGGTCTTTAATATGTCTGTTAGTTCTTCGTCTTCCAAAACTCCTGTCAATAACAGGGGAGAGGAACAAAAGGGAATTCAAGGTTTGAACCCATCAGGTTCTCTTCCTAGCCTCCTCCTCCTCCTGCAATGTTATTCTTGCAAGTCATTGATAACCAAAGATATGCAGGAACAATTTGCTACTGTCTAAAATAATCCACCAGAGTGCAAAATAGTCTATAAAAAGAGTAGCCATTTCTGGAAAAATCTCTGCTTTAAAGCTATGATATATTAAATGGAGTTTACCACCAGAGCCTTCACAAGTAGCTGTTGGAAGTAGTTATTAAAGGAGGTATTAGGCTAGATTCAGATCTTGTGCAAACAGTTGTAGCTCCCGCGAGTATGATCACACTGACAGGCTGGTTTCAGTCCTTTAGGCAAGAGAGAGGCAAAAAAGTGAGAGACGCTAGCAGAGCATCTGCTAGTTAGATCAAAAAAAGTCTGTCTTGTTGGCAGAGCTATTGTCCTTTGGTCACACCAATCCTAATTTGAGTCCTGCTTGCAGCAGCATATAAAACCTGTGACAAACATAGTCATGCTGACATTGAGCTGGATGCCAAAAGAAGATAATCACAAGTACTTGAGACTGCAAAGCAAAAAAAACCCCAAACCAAACCAAAAAATCCCAACAAGCCACACACAGGGAAGGAAAGCTTTCAGGTCTGAAATTGGGGGGGGTGGAGGGGTGGCGTGGGGCAGGAATCATGTCTTTTCCTCCCCAAACCTCATTCAACACACACAAAAAATCCTTAAAAATTGCAGACACATTCCTGGATCAGACCTTTTTTCAGAAATTCAAGTCTGTGTCTGTGCACTGTTTAGCCTAAAGCTAGGGTGGATGCAAAACAGAGAAATACTTTATATTTCCAGACTTACAGTATCTTTATTCATGACTGTCTGTGAACTCTCCTACTTGTTCTGATTGCTCTTTGGGTCTTTTATTGTGCCTGATACAGCAATCTGGCCTGGTCCAGAGGTGAATCATCTAATTACTTTGAAGACTGACAAAATCCCTGGCAGAGATTAACAACTGCTTCTTGTAGTCCACATCTAAGAGCAAGTCTGTGCAGGTCAGAGCCACTGGCCTCAGGCACTGGTGACGAAGGCCAAGGCTGTGTCCAGCAGAACCTGGACCCAGAGGGGTTCCAGAGGGGAACACAATGGTCTGAAACACATTGGCAACACGATTCTTCCTGACCAAAAGGGATGCTGCAAAAAGCTTCTGAGATCTGAAGCACTAACATCCTCTGCAGGTTATAATTAATTTATTCATTAGATTCAAGCTGTACAGATAGAGACAAGCAGCAAAAATATCCATTTCTGTGGGCCCCTTCTCCCACTTGCCACATCTGTATTAGTTACCTGGATTGGTATGTAAGAAGCCCTCTTTAGTGATCACTGAAAGGTTTTCTTGAATGCACTTTGCAAAAATGAGCTGCCATTTCTATATCACTTTAAATACTGAGAATAGTTGTGGTTTGTAGTACAGATTTTTCATTTAGCCCCCAAGACACCAATTTACTTTCACAGCTTAACCTATACTTTCTGAGAAGTAGAAAGGTATTTGTTTGTTTTACACCACGTTTGGAATGAATATGCTTTCAGTTGTCACAGCTCTTACAAAGATACAACAATAATAAAACGGATGCTCCCAAGAGTATATGAAAATAGACTGGCTTTGACTTAGCGGGAAAAAGGTTTCTCACTCCAACCTCTGCAGGCTGCTTGACTTCTCCAGAATTCCCTTCCTGTTTGTCTCCTTTTGTGTTGGTCTGTCACCTACAAGCTACTTACCAATTCTCCCTGATCTTGCATGGAGCACTTGTGTTTCTGGTGATGTTGTGGTTTCTGTTAGATTTATTGTTTCCCTCCCCTTGCCTGCTGCGCAGTGAATGCGTCCTTGTGTGTTTCATTAACCAAAAGAAAATTAGTTTTAATTTTCCTCTAGTAAAGACAACCGTATTGTTACATTAATGAGGACTAAAACCACATTGTCAGAAATGTGAGGACCTGCACTGTATTGTGCAAAGGCAGGATGAGGTTATGCTGTTAATAACAGGTCACTATAAGCACTCCATAATGACACGCTATGAACGCGTGTTTACCTTTTGGGATTATTTCGGTTTATCCCGATGCCCTCTGGTGGCTGCACCAGGAGCTGTTATTTAAGTTCCTGGGTGAGATCAGCAGCTATGGGACAGCTGCGGGGCTTTGCCCTCTCTGTCCCCCCGACAGCACCAACAGCCAAAGGCGGCAGCAGCGGAGAGAGCCTGAGTCCCGGCCGGCACAGAGCATCCCTCGGAGCCCGGGGCTCTGCACCCCTCACTCACCTTGTGAGTCCAGTTAAACGAGGGCAGCTCCAGCAGTTGGCTCTGCTGCTGTAGCACACCATGCTTAGGAAATTAATTGCAGGCTTGAAACAGGGCAGCACCATGCATTGCAGGGCTGATCAGATGATCCCCACTTGGAAGAGATGAGCTGTGCATATGTGGACTGTAATACACAGACTGGCATGGTTTGTCCTGAATTGTTTTTCCAGAGATGACTGGCTAGTTTCATCTGCAAAATACTTTTTAGGAGAGGAATTTCTGTAACTGTCTAATAGTTTTTGGTTTTTTTTAAGTAACTGAAATCTGGATTTTCAACACCTTTGTACAAAATTCACCCTAAAATAGAGGGTAAAGCTTGCGTTTCTAGAGACACCACAATAAAGACAGAGCTAGACCACTCTCAAATACGAATAGTTTACCTAGAAACAACTTAAACCCAGATGTTCGCACTCTACTGCACAAGCTTACATCCCTACTGCTGGCTGTGTTCCGTTACTTCTGCAGCTCCGGGCACAGAGACTTGCTTTGAATGCGTAAGTGGCACTGGGCTTTTTGCTGTGTGAAGCCTGTGAGTTGATGATGAACTGCCTCCTTCCCGCTCATGTCAGAACCCTCTGCCTACCAGCAGCTGGAACTTGCTGAGGTATGGAAAGTGAGCAGAGCAGGGCTGAAGGAGGTCAGGAGCTGACGGTCCATGCAGCTGCTGACTTCTGGAGCATTTCATTCTACTGAGCTGCACTGGCCTCTCTTAGAGCTATTTGAAATCTAGTTTTCATTCTGTTTTGGCAAAGACAGCAACACTTGGAGCTCTTTGAATACCCTTTCCTCCAACTGCATTTGAACGCTTTCCTGACTCAGGGAAGACCTGGAGTATGTCAGCCCTTACTGCAGCCCCTGTCTTGTGCCTCCCTTCCCTCTCCACAGCTCGCTGTGCATGAGGGCCCAACTCTGATCCAGCCCAGCTGTGTAACCTTGCTCAGAGTGCTGGAAAAAAAGCTGTGAGAAAGTGTGGAGAGGTAAGAAAAGTAACATTATAGACAGAGGTAGAGCTAGTGGGACCAGACTGCCAGGAGCTCGAGGGTTTTGGAGGGAAAGCAGCAATGTGGAAAAGGTATAAACTCTAAAGGAAGGAAAGAGCAAGGCAAGTCAGGAAGCATCAGGTCAGTTAGTTTGTTGGGGCAAGGCACCCCTGCCAGGGGCCCTGACAGAGCTTGGCAGAAGATAGAAATGTGGCAATGTTGAGGGTCTGCTCCTGGGAGCTGCAGGGACTTACTCTTCCCTTCCTGCCCAATGTCTGCCTGGCCAGCAAAGCCACTGCTGGTACCTTGCTGGGTGAGCAGATTCATGCTCAGCCCAGTGGCTTGGGAAATCCTTTCTTTGCTGTGGGCTAGTCAATAAATAACTGCTTCATGTGCCTAGTTATGTATATTCTGCTTACAGATTATCTTTGAGACTGGCTAAAGATACCAGAACAAACTGATGCAAAAACAAGCTGGTAACAAATACCTGTAAATACTTTTTCAGGTTTTTTTTACATTCACTGGAAGGAAAAAAGAAAATTAGCAGTGTTTTCTCATTGGTATGTAAGTATTTCCCACTGGGAAAAGGCTGAAGCACACAAAGGAAAAGTAATTTTCCATTTGTACTTGGAGAAAGCTAAAACTATTTACCAAAACATAAAATTTACTAGTAAATTTTATCTTGGGCTTCTTTTAAATCAGTGCTTTATTCCATTACCCTTAAGTGCTTCATAGACATTGCCTAAAACCATCATCCGTGTGTGAATTTCAGGTGGTTAAAATACTTAGGGAAATTTCTACTGCAGATGACTTCTTTAACATCAGCAGAGTACATGTGCAGAAACCATTTTACAAATATTATTCCCCTTGGTAACGCTTGCATGCGGGGCTCTGGAACAATAACACTACTTAGAAAGCTGCCTGAGCAGGTTGACCCCAACACCTGCAGTGTGCATGCGGGAAGTCTTTAGGGTGCCACATACCTTCATTCCTTCAGTTCTCCAAAAATCCCTTTGTATTGCAGTGAAGCTGTCAAGAGAGGTCAGTTTATTCAGCTGAAGGGAGACCAACATAACACAGCGGAATTCAGAACACCACTGATGTAGGTACTGAGTGAGGGGACAGTGTTGAAAAAGGCAAGATAACTTAAACAGTTAAAGCTTGCCTGTGGAGAAGCTGGCCTTTCTTCTTGGACATGGGAAAAAAAATCCAGTAGTATTTTCCTGCGATACGATTTCTTCTTTACTACAGAAGAGGGCTGCACAGATTTCTCAGATGGTAGATGTGGTTAGAGCTGTCCTGAAAAGGAAAGACTGACTCATTCCACATGCAGGCTTTTACACCCTCCCTCTGATCACTGCACTGTAAATCTTTGCTGTTCTGACATCAGCTTGGCTTTTCTTAGTCACTGGAGGAGAAGTTGCCAAACAGAATAGGTTTTGTATATCCTAACCCCTATTCTGGATAGAATTAATGGACCGAGTCTGAAAGCCAAAAGCCTCAGATTTGTTTGGGTTAATCAACACCGGAATTTGTTGGCGGGGGAAGGATACAGATGATCTTTCACAGTTGAAAGAGTACGTCAGTGTGGCAAGCGTTTGGAAGGTAACACATGTCTTAAATGCCACCAAGTAACACACTGGCTTTCACAAGACACTGCTGGACAGGATAGATTGAGTATCTTATTCCAACCCATGTGGAAGTTTGCAAGAAATTTTGGAGTGGCTGATCACAGCAAAAGGAACAAGTGCAGGAAGTGTGCACAGGAGGACTAGGAGTACAAACCCATACAAATATTCTGGCACAGCAAATGCATTTCTGATATGATCATTCTGTGGAAAATTAGGTGGCACAGTTTTAGTCAATCATCGATTTTGCCTGGTATGGTGGAGGTACCATGGCACAAATAAAAGCTGGAAGGGGTGAGCAAAACAGCACTTTCTAGTTTGGTTTTTTCCCCATGAAAAACTAACACACAGTAGTGTTTTAGACTACTCTGACTTACTCTACAACTGTTCTAGCCCAATATATGCAGTCATTTAGCAGGGCTCAGTTGTTCAACAGTACTTGGTTATACTGCTTGTTAATGCATTGCTTGCACTTGTCTTGCACCTGCCCAGAGAAGTTAATTTAGAAAATAGAGAAAGATAAAAGATTATGTTCAGTGCCTAAGGAAAGGCTACTTTGCAATCACTAACAACCAACTAACAACAGGGTTGGCACAAGATCTTGCACAAAACATTTATACTGGTACACAATCATCCTACATGAATCTGATACTTACCCGTTTTTGTTAACAGGGAAAAAAAAAATCATTAATAGCAGGTTTGCAAGTAGGGTTCAAAACCGGTTGTATGCAAGAGGATGGAGTCAATGTTTGAACAAACTAGTTGGTATTGAGTTTTATTATATACAATAAAAGTATATTACATAAAGACATTGCATTACTGCAGATTGCCTGATAGGAATGATACACACAATCTTATCAGATCGGGCAAAAGGTACTAACCTGAAAAAAGCATTAATTCTTATCAAATATACAAGTGAACTAAGTTTATCATAGTGATAACTCGAAAAGCAAATAGAGAGCAAAAAACATTTCCAACCTAAACCTCCCCTGACACAACTTCAGGCCATTCCCTTGGGTCAGTTAGTGCCATCATTGTTGAGGATGTCTTCAATTGCATAAGCAACTGTAAATCAAGTTTCCCATCCTCCAGGTGAGTTGCTTTGCCAGTTCCACTGGAAACACATTTATTCTCAATATCTCGCACGAGTATGGCACGACTGAAAGCTCAGGCTGTGCACCACCAGCAGCATGCCCCCACCTGTCATCCCCAGCAGGCTGCCTGGGATCCCTCACAGCCAGGTGTGCAATGGAAAGAACTGTCTCCCAAGCTGGGGAGGGCTCTCCAGAGCAGCACAACCTGGGGTTAATGAGCCTCCCCTTTGCCTATCCAGCTCCTTCAGCAAGGAGCAGGAGCCCTCTGGATGACCCAGCCCTGCTCTCTGCTGCTGGGCACACCCTGGGGTGCCCAAGGCGAGGCCAGAGCCCCTCTCCTGCCACACACATCAACTCAAAGCCATGTCGGGACCATGCAGTTGCTAAAGCAATTGGCTGAGGAGACACAATAGCTTGAATTTTCCCCTCTTGCCTTCCCAAGCCTTACCTTGGTCAGAGCAGTCCTTTACCTGATATACACCATCTTGCCAAAAGAATAATAAAATCAGAAATTACCTTTAAAGAAATAAAGGGCTTAAAGATTGCAACTGGAAGGCCAATGCTGGGGATCTCTTTGAGTGCCAGTGAAGTACCACCTCTGCTCTGCAGAACTGGGTATTCCAGCCAATGCCAGCACACGTGGGAAGACAAAAGCACTTGAATGCAGTGTCATGAGCTACCAAAGTCACTTTCCATCTCCAACCTCACTTCAGGAGAATGGCATTTACAGCCACAGCATGCAAGCCTGGTTACACACAACTCCCCGTGTGGGCTGACACACAGCAGAATGGCGTTCTTGCATCCAAATCAGACATCTCATTATATATTTTTCATCTATCTTTTCCTGTTTTGTCTGAAAGAATTAGTGACTTTGTAGTATGGCGTGAAAGAGTTAAAATTTGGTTTTGATGAAAGGCAAAGGAGAAAAAACCCAGGCTGTCAAGCAGAAAGCAATTCCAAACATTTCAAAATAAATGCAAAAGTTTTACCATAACCTGTTTGGGTTTTCCCCCAATAAAGGAAGGTCTGAAGGAAAAAGACGATGCATTTTTGTTTTTTTGGATCTTTTTTATTCAAAAGTTTTCAAAGAAATAAAACAGAAAAAGCTAACAATCTAATCAAATTTACAGTTCAAAAATGTCTTTTGGCGTTTAACAACAAGTCCTAGGAAACAAAACTACAGAGTTATCTTGAACCGGACAAATAAGTTACCACTGGCAAGTTTGTGGCACTAGTAAAACAAAAATAAAAAATTAACTCTCTTGATCATATAGATATCTCTATGAAAATCTTTTTTTTTTTTCAATCTGTACAAAAGGTCTTTCTTCATAAATTAATTTTTTATAATTTAATGGCTGTCTACTATGTGATGTTTAAGTAACTGATTATTTCTTTATGTACAGAGGTTAAATTTCCCAAATCTTACCCAGACAATGAGTATGGCACTTAGTTCAGACATTTCTGGCAGCAACTCTTCCCTCCCTCTAACCCAGCTATCATACTGCAGTTTTTAATTAATGCAAAAATAGCAAGTAGTGAGAGATCCAGGTTTGGAAAGTTACCAAATACAGGCAAGGTGCTGCAGGAAGTCTGGACTTTTACAAAGCAGTAATATTCCAGGGAGCATAGAACCAATAATACCACAACTTTTTAAAAAAAGAAAAAAACAAAAACACATCTCTTATGACTATGCATTTCACTAGAATCTACACTTCTCAGAGCAGCAATTTACTTTTGAAACTATGAAATGTCACCGACATCTATACTCCAATACTCACACAAAATTTAAAAACTAAAAAATACTTGAAAGAAACAACTGCTTAGCCCTAGCTCCTGAGCTAGGATGATTTGGTCTGTGGAAACAGGGAGGGCCAGCAACCTGTCCCAATACAAAAGGAAATAAACTTTGAGGTAGATAACTGATCATATACAGCTGACCAGAGAAGTACACAGTTTTGGAAGACAACTTAATTTATCATTCGATTTAAAACATATGCAATTGTAATAAAGAGCTTTAGTAGCAGTGAATTATCTAATATGTGAAGTACAAATAACTGTGTATTTATGAATCAGGAATTTCATAGTTTCAAAATTGGTTTTCTTTACACTTAACACTTGTAGTGATGATGTAAAGTGTGGCACTGCTTGGATCCAAGTCTTCCTTCATGCTTTTGTGTCCATACATCAATTAAAATTATAAAACCTAAATGCAAATGTACAAAAAAGGCACATTCTCTTAACCGCAAACTGGTCCGGCAAAAATAAAGAGTACAGAAGACGCGATGCTGAGACAAATCAGAATTATTGGTTACTGGCTCTTTGTTCTTTGGTAAAGTTACCTTTTAAAAGTGCCAAGTCTTTTTATTTTTATTTACCTACTATAGAGAGCTAGTACCCAATCAATTATGCTTCTACTTAAATCTCAGCGTATGTTTGAAAACGAGTCCTTTAGATTTTGCCATTTTGCTGTAATAGCAACTTTTCTGTTTGCTAAGTCTCAGCACAATCCTCATCCTAAAGCACTATCATTAGTATAAAGGAAGGACAAAAACATTCGGTGATATCTCCACCCCAAACTCCCTACTCTACCTATGCTAAAACTAGAACATCAAGTTAGTTTCTGAAAAAAGGCAAAAAAAGATTTTACATTGCATCATACAGCAGAGTTCCTAAATCATTCAAACTACCAGAGGGAACTATTGGCATATGGCCTTACAAACAATTTATACTATTAAAATTTCCCCAGTCAGAAAATGTGTTTCACACAAAACATTTTTTCCCCTCTTGCATTTCACTACCTTACATATTATGTGAAAAAATCATTAAAAACACTTACTACACATTAAAAAAGCCAAATTTTCAGCAATTTTTATTGACTACCTTTAAAAGCCCTATGCTGCTGTTTTACAAGGCATAATAGACCAGCTCATTTGGTCAAAGCATTCTACACCATTAGTTTGGACTACTTACTGAAACAGCTACAGCATTGAAAGATTTAAGGCAAATTGGAATTTATAGAAAAGGATAAGACACTTCACACTACATTAAAAGAAAAACAGAAAGCTAAGAGACCAGACACTATAACTGCAACACTGCACTAAAGCAACACTCACACACTGCAAGCACAGAACATCGTCTTAGATGTTTTACTATTTTAAACTTCAGAAAATCCATTTCATACAAAAAGAAAAAAAAAAAAAGATAAAAGAAATGAACAAAATAAAAATAAACCAAAACACAAATTCTGTCATGCACGTGAATAAGTCTTCGTGGTCATCTGTGCATACCCAGAAATTTGAAGGTTTTTTTTTTTTTGCGTCATAACAATTGATAAAAACTTTTCTTTTACTAAAATAAACCTGTTCATGGGAACAGCTACTAGATGAATTTAAGGTTTTTCTTATGCACCTTATAGAACTTATAGCAAAAATAGTTTTAGTTGATTTCATTATAAATAACATTTTCAAGAACCTGTGCAAAACTGTCAATAATTCCTAAAGCACAATTGATCAGTAAAATCCATGATTGTTTCAGCCTTTGCACCCTTCTCCAGGCCAGGTCAACACTGGACATCTGTAACACAGAAAGGTCAGAGCTAGAGCAGAGTTACAATCACACACTTTTTTTCTAATGTTGCTGTCCACAAAACTAAATAATTTCCTACTTTAGACAGCTGTGAGAAGACTAAATGAATCTGAGTATAACCCTGAGAAGCAACACAGGCGGCACTGCAGGTGCTTGGCCCTTCCCAGGATAAGGCTCTCCACCAGGACAGAGCCAGTGCTGTTTCCCCCTCTCTCTCTAACAAATGCTCCGCACACAGAGCTCCTGCGGGGAACTGAGGCTGCACTCAAAGCTCTTCCCTTCTTTGTTGTTTTGTTCTTGTTGTTGTTCCTTTTAATTGACCAAAAGTGGTTGAGGGTGCTACTCCTGTGGCATCTCCAAGGCTTTTGATCTCTGAAAAGGGAACAATAACTTTCTTTTGGTGCAGCCTCAGGGAGGCTACGTACAACAGCTAAGACAGACACAGCTACTGTGTCTCCCTGATGATAATACTGAACAGCAGGTCAGGGCTCATCAAATTAGAAGGCAGAGTTTTTAATGTACTGGCTTATACTGCCACATGGGTTTAAAAAAATACCCAGCTAATGACAAAAAAGTTCAGACAATTCTTTAATTTTTCAAGGCAAGGCAAAGTTTGGTATTTTAAGGCTTGTACATTTGTAGGTGCATATAAAACAGGTTTGGTTTGTTTTCTTTTTTCAAGTCCCTTTGACTATTTTTCACATAGGAACAACTTTTTGAAAAGAAGCTATAAAGTTATTAAATGTAGCTGCCAAAGGAAAGATGCAGTGTATTTCTGATTGACTGCATCCACTCATGCAAATGTGCTAGTTGTAATTTACCCCTCAAATTGTGGGAATATGGATATTGACTTTAAGTAGGACATTCCCAAAAGTGTTGCATGTGCATTTAGAGAGAAGTTTCAGTTTGACAACAGTAACAAAGCCACAACAATCAAGAGAGTGCAGTGTTCCCTGTATTTAGGGCATGAAATAACTGTCAGTTCCCTCCCCTTCACCTGTCTGAAACAAGACAAGTACCAGCATGTTCCAGGGACAGAAATACCAAATGCCATGCTCTGAGGCTGAAATCAGCTGGGTAATATTAACCATCCCCACGTGCCCACTGCTACAGCTACTGCTGACACAGATTTCACTGGCTCCTACTGCAAATAAATACAGGTAACAGTGCTTCTCTGAAGAATAAAACACATGGAGAACTGACTCACAGCAAACACACAGAATTGCTCACAGAGCTTGGAATTCTACACAGAGTCATCAATACAAAACATGTCTCAGATGGCAACAACAACTCATCCTTTCAGGAGACTTAAGGCTGCTCCTCCTGCCTGGCCTCAGTCTATGGGGAAAGATACTGACAGGCTGGGAGAGAGAGGCAGGATGGGGATGTGACATGCAGGATTACGCTTCGCTGGCTACCACAGATCTCTATTGGTAAGGAGGTTTTACATGCCCACAGGGAAGACTTAAGGCAAAACAAATAATTCCTTGAAAAGCGGTTAACACCAGGCAACAGCCTTGGCATGGGAAACGTGCAGGAGTCATGATTTTAACACAAGGAGATGGATAATGAGAAGAGTCTGTGGCTTTGCTTTCTGCCTGCCCTGGAAGCAAATCAAGGATGTGGGCTTCCTCTAGATGCCAGCATTTGGCCCGACTACAGGAATAACACAGGTCATATGCTGTGCTACGCAGGCTCTGCCATCTGTTGAATTTGCCAAGTTTCCCCACTGGTTTGTTTCTATCTTTCCATATAAGAAGCTGCTATGCCAATAATGGGGATGAGAGCACTGTTGTCAAACAGCACAGCAGACCTGCAGGATCAAAGATAATGCCAAAATGTGTGTTTTGTTGGATCAATACATTTTAGAGAGATCACACAACTGTAGCACATAACTGATTTCAACTTTTCAGTATCAAAAAAATGCCACAAGGGCTGTAGAAAAACCCTTCTAACATGTGCCTCCAGCACATTATTGCAGCTGAATGGAATCTTTCAGTGTGAGGTCTTAGAAAATGTGATGTAAAAAATTATGTAGCTTGCAAAGCACTTAAAAAAAACCGATGAGTTAAGGAAGAATTAAATTCCAGAATTTTAAAACATGGGTCATGGAGAAGGGAACAGTTAGTGCAAGTAACATTTTCAGGACGGAAATGTACAAAAAGCAAAACAATTTTGTATGTAAAAAATTCAGTTAAAGCTAATGATTTGCTAGTAAAAAGGCCATGCAAGCAGAACCAGAGGAAACCTGGAGTAAGAAAGTAAAACTCTGGAACTAGAGCCAAATAAGGACATGGATTAAAAATTAATTGACAAAATTCTGGACCAAACAGCTTTTTCCTAGAAAAAAGGATGAGCAGGGAAGTCTTCAGGAGAAAAAGTCAGTAAGGATTTCTACCAGACCGCCTCCCTGCTTGTGGTCTGTAAATCAGACACAAAGCTGCTTCTAATCTTACGTGTACCACAAAACTAGAGCTTGATATGTCTATGAGTACAGTTCCCTTTAGCATTTTGATTCTTGTATTTTTGCATTAATTCATTGTTATTGTGTATACAGCATGCTGCTAAAATGAACAAATTAAAACTGAACATAATCCAGTTATGGTATAGAGAAATTATTAAAACAATATTACTCAGAATTCATTAATTCACTTCTGGATCCCATGTTTCCTTCCCTGGCTTTTGACTCTGGCTGAGTTCAAATCAGCTTCACTGTCCCCAGATATTATCATCAGTATTATTATATGACATTAAAAAAAAAAAATCAATACAGAGTACTGTAAGTTATGAAATAAAGTATCTTTGAATTCACATCTTTCATGAGACAGGATGAGGCCCTACCTCACAGTTACTTATTTTGCTGATACGTGTATGGAGAATGGTCACTGGATGTCTCTACTGTAACCTGTTGCTGACCACTGGCTTCCTGCAAATAAAAAGGAAGACAAGCCATGAGACAAAATCAAGCAGCATTACCTGCAAGCTGTATTTCCATTTGACTCATGCAATTAACTGTCTTCAAATCTAAAATCTTCCTCACATTTCTCAAGTGAGGTATTCCAAATCTGAGGTGTTAACTTTACCTTGATTTATATTTCAGCAAACTGAGAAATAAAATGATCATGCAAACCTTGTATTTCCTCAGCTGCTTTGACAATAATTAAAAAAAACAAACCCTCAAACTTTTGACATTCTAGAAATCAATAGGCAGAGAGAGCAAATAACTGCTAGAATATTTCCTATCTGCTGATGTAAAAGAGCATTCTGTCCCTCTCCTTTTGAAGGGGAGTGAGAAGAATGAGATCTACTTACCACAGAAACACTATGAGTACTGTGATGGGATTGGCACTAGGCAACACAAAGAATTGTAGATGGGACTTTGCACCAGGCTCCCCAGAAACCAGGCAATTAATTCAGCTGAGAGTGCTCTGGCAGACAGAGCAATCAGGTAATTACCAAAAGTACTTCTCTGATCCACATGGGCAGATGCACCAAACTGAATCAAACAAATTCTGGAGTTTCTGAATAAATAGACTTTGAATTCAATGGGTTTTTTTTCTTACAGGTTCTGGAAGAGACTGTCTGGCACTCATTCTGAATACATGAGCTGCAGCATACCATGTCTACCTCCTTAAAGAAGCATTGATCTATGAAAGGGTGCAAGGTAATACATAAAATAGTAGATAAATTATTTCATTTACTTATGTTATGCTCTCCAACTAAACTAATCAACTCCTCTTTGATGGAGAGATTTATCATGCACAGTATCCTGAGATGCCAGAGTCAAATCAGGATTCTTTGTAAAAAGTTACAGTCAAGGTCTGTTGGCAGAGAATTTTGCTGATAGGTAAACTAAGTGAAGATCGAAACTACAATACACTTCCTGGCTTGTTACTATTCAAGTTAGGTTGGACAAAACACAAAGTCTGCCTGAGCTGTGCTCTTAGAGAAGATCGATCCAAGTACTGTACTGCCGTAAGTACAGGTCAATTTTTGTTGTAATACCAGCTATATTAGTTGAGAATAATAACATTTTATAGTTTTAATACACATGGCATTCACAGTACATTCACAGTTACAATATTTGCCTTTAAGCACGAATTTTCCTAGCAAAAAAAAAATTAATATCATATTAATATTTCTTATCTCTGGTCTTTCATAAAGTATTTTATAAATATACTGACCTCAACAGGAACTGCTGCTGTCTGGACATGTGTGTACTGGGGGATGTAGGCTCCTTGCATAGCTGTTGTGGCTGGCATGTACTAAAAAGACAGAGTCCATCACGTTGAGTTAAAGTCTAATATAAGTTTAAAAGTATTCAAAATACCTATCATGGTATTGTTTAACAGATTTTGACTGTTTCCCTAAAGCAACACACATGAGAGAAAGACTTCTGTGTCTGAAATCAATGGACTTTCCAGAAAAGTCATGTATCTGTTTTGAGAAAATTCAAATTTAGACTTCAAAGAGTATGCAAAGGACTTTCCCTTCTCTGTTAACCCAAATCATCATATTTTCTTTTTTTGTCCCAATCTGGTCAGAAAAGAAGGGTCTTGCAGCTCAGAAGCTAGCTCGAATTTCTTCTGATTTAACTTCTGTTCCACACTTTAAGAGAATAGAGTTGCAGAAAGGAGTATAAAGAGTAAAACTAACTGTTTTTAACCTTTTGGATGCAACTCTGAAGTTACCTCCTGGATTCCTTTCATTTGCTTTGGTCTATTTTTATTTACTCATTTCCAGTTTCTGATCAGTTAATAGGCTGAATAAAAGCTGCTGAACATGATTTTAAAACAGAGACAGTTCCTAATAATTCACTGGACATAAAATGACTTTTAGGATTACTTTTTTCCACATGCAAGCTGCACAGGCATACTGTGATCTACACGTGGTATTTTCTACTTGGGTAAGTTCTATTTTGTATGAAATTGCTACATACTGTTCCAGTACTGCCTAATGAAAGATGACTCATCTGCTGTGTCAGAGGGCTTATCATTGATGCAGGCTGTAGTGACATGGTGTGGTCCATGGAGGGAGTCAGAACAGCACCCTGTTAAAACAGAGAAACAAAGAAACGGTTGCAGCACTCATATTTTAATTTCATTTTTGATTTCAGAGTCTAAGTATGGACTGTCCTTATGAGGGGATATACCACAAGAACTCTCCTTAATCCCAGGCACTGACTCAAAAAGCAGGTCTGGGGCATTCTGAATATTTTACTTGAGTATCTGTAGATGCTCAAGGTGGAAGACTTGCTTTGACTTCCCATTGTGCATTCAACTGATGAGCAATGCACTTGAGAGACCTGCTGAAAATGCTTTGTAAAATATGAGTTTAACCAGATGCTGACTTGAAAGCAAAAATTTGCACATGTTACCTGGTACAGATTCACTTAGCTTAAGCTTTGGAATTTCATGCTTTAGGAAGAAACTTTTATCTCATCTTTAGGAATAGTGGCTTTGGAGGAGGAACGTTTGTGTTGGGAGAATTCTACCCATCACACGCGATGTTGACACGGGAGACAGCTGCCCTATTTAGTGGCTGGTTTCATCACAGACACATTTCAGAAGTGTGACTTAGCAGTGCTGATTCTTTGTCTAAATACCAGCTGCTCTGATGACATTTCTATTGCTTCTACACCATTTTGTTAAGGTCATAAAAATCATACTCTAAACTTTTAAACACTTCAGATTTCTAAATATGGAGGGCACACTCATAAGGTTTTCAGAGGTAACTGAAATGGAAGATTATAAAGAAATTTCATTTTACCAATCATGTTCCACAAAAACACATCTCCAAATAATTTGTATGACTTACGCTTGCAGCAGGTGTTGATTAAAATTAATGGAGGCTCAACACTAACAGAAATAATTGCAGTGTACTGAAAACAAGTACTTTGAATCAATAACTAATCCTTAAAAAGAAAAAAAAAAGTATATAATACACTTGGAAAAACAACCATGTGATCAGTGTAGATGAAATGAGTCACAGGCACATCAAACACTGAAAGAATTTCCTGTCTGTAGACTGCAGGCTTCTGTGAAAAGCAAATGAGCAAGACAGCACCCGTCTTTGCACAGGCCAAAACTGAACTTCAGTCTAGAATGTAGGTCTTTATTTTCAACTGTGAAATCTCATCTTGTGTACCTGTGAAACTAATACACCTTATAGCATTATAACATATCAACTCTTGCCTTTCACAGCATTATTTGCAGGATGTTGTTTTATGAAAATTTGTGTTGACAGAGAAGGAAGTTAAAACCTGCTCTATGTGTATTTAACATCAAAAACCACAAACACAACAACAATTAAGTGTGTGAGACGGTGTTCTGGTTCAACATCACCTTCTCTGCATGCCCAAGAAGAAAATGTTCTGCCAAGAAGATTTACATTTTATAATCTGCATGGAGAGGTTAATTAAAGTCAAGACAATATCCTTTCTATATCTGGAAACAGACCTGTTTGTTGACTATGGGAGTGCATGTATTAAAGTGCCTGTTATTATTAGTAATGTTCATCTCAAGAAACCCGGTAATTCTCAGATATAATGGTACTTAATTGGCAAATGACATAGACAAGAAGCAAAATATCATGGGAGAGTAGAGATTAGAATGCCTGACAGTCTGGTACAGATGCCACAGCCAAAAGTGTAGGGAGCCTGGCATTACTCATGAGTGGTGAAGCCAGAACAAGCTATACAGGTTTTCTCAAGTGAGTGCCCATGAAGTAATTTATATCACTACATCCATCTGTCTTTCACAAATTATCCAGTCTGAACTATTGTAGACCTATTCTAAAACATTGGGTCTCCAATTTCAGGTCCTGAAAGGTAGACAGTATGTAAAACATTTGGTATTTGCAAAGTGCTTTCCATTTAAAGTAAAAAAATAAAACAAAACCAAAAAACCCCAACACCCCTAAGTTTCCTCTTGGAAATTTTCTCTAATGGTCCTCATCACACTGATACTCTGAAGGTAGCTTTCTTCTTTTTCCTAATAAAATGAGGCCCCAGTTCAGGTTACTGTCTTTGTTTCGCTTTTCATTTTGATCCATGGAAGCAACTGGGCAGGAATTGACATACTTCCTGTAGTTTGAAGTATGTAAAGTGTTTATATAATAGATAAACACAACAATGAAGAAGCATAAAAACTTACTGGGTGCTGCATTATATATGGTTGAGGCTGCATCCAAGAAGGACTCTGAACCTAGAACAAAATTGGTATTTTATTCTTCATTTTACACATTCTTGGAATACTCCAACTTAGATACAGTAATAATTTAAATCATGTTAACATGCCTCCTCCCTTATTTATTGACTTTTTAATCCAATTAGTCACTCTGTGGAACAACATTGATTTCTATGAAAAATGTATTCATTGTAACCTGTAAATCAGAGACAAGATTTGGACACCATATACCACATACACCTTTCAGAACAAAATACAATATTTTTAGTGCAGGTTTCAGAAACTTTATCAAATACAATAAAAAGGGTCAAATAGATGAATGACAGATTTCAGCTATGTTGAAAAAGGAGGCTCCTTCTGTCTCAGAAATTTCTTTCTGGAAAAGTAATTGGGATCGCGGAAAGTGTAGCACCATCTGCCTTCTAGTGTGATCAGAATAAAATAAATTATTGTATTTTCACAACTGAAAAAAAAAAAAATCAGGGATTCTGCTGTAATCTTGTTCCAGGAAAAAGGAGAAGATTTAGGAGAGCTGTTCTTTTAAAAGACATTGTGGTATGTTATTCCCAAAGCACAGGAAGAGGAGGAGTTTCTGATGAGAGTTCCTGCTCTTGCAACAAGCACATTTTCTCTCCAAAATCCAAATACTTCAGTTGCAGTAGAATGCCTAACTTTGCATGACAAATTGAATTATAAAATGGGAAACTAATAGGTTATATTGTTATCCTGGTTAAAAAGAGCTGGTTGCAACAGCTCTTTGAAAAAGCATGCAAGAAACACTAAAGGTAAGGACAAAAATGTTTCCTCCCCACCTGCTGCAGGTGTGTACGGTAAGGCAGGAACCTGACCTGCACCACACAGAGAACTGGCTCACCACTGCTGCTGGACATTTAAAGCCCTTTAAATGCCTCTACCATCATTCCCAGAGTCCTGTGAACAGGACAGGAAAAGACATAACCTTGAAAAAAACCCAGGTGAGGTATTTTCTGGAAGATGGAAATATTTCTTCCCTCCTTTTGGTACTGACTTTCAAATCAGAGTTGTTGTTTTTTTCTTTTTCAGTCAGGAAAAGAGCAAACAGGAGTTCAAAAATGGAATGGAAAAGACTGGAACACTCCCTTTCCTCAGACAAAATCTTAATGGCAAAACTACCAGTACAGCCTGACTAAAGCTTTGGCTAATCTCACACTACGATAGGAACTGGCTCGGTGCAGTCATTTGGGTACACAGGGGTTGCAGAAACAAACACTAGCCAAAACTTTATTAAATTTGTTTACCTGAATAAGAATAAATCTAGGAGCAGGTTATACCATGCCTCAAAGAGAAAAAAAATAACCTGTGCTTGTGCGATACGTTCTGTTGTGTGGAAAGCAGAAAGCTGCAGGTTTCAATGAGAATGGATCACTAATGAAGATGTGACTAATACTCAAATTGTGAAACTCTTCTGGCCAAGAACCTCCTTCCTCCTCAATACAGAATACTTCAATTTAATTTCAATTCCAATTACTGCGTCACTTAAAGCATAATGATATTAATAACTCCATCCACAATAATTTAAACTCCACGCCATGTATATTGAAATACTGGTAACTACATTTCTGGAAACATAATGGATTGTGGTCTGCCTATCTCAATAAGCCCAAAAAACAATACTGTATTGCTAAGTAGTATGTTTCCATGCCAACTTCCAATTTTGACTTGGATTCTGAATATCAGAGAGTCTTATATTGATAAATGATTTATATTTTAATAAAGAATAGCAGATAATTTAGCTGAAATATTTTTCTGGGTAAGAACTTACTGTAATTTCTGAGGTAATGCAGTACCAAGCAGAATGATTCAATATACTGAAAAATAGAGTCTAGCACTGTCTGCTGAGAGCAAACATTGTGTTGCATAAATTACCTCAGAAATTAATATAAAAGTAATCCAGCTGCCCTTCCCACCAGAGAACACTGTTTTAACTCCTACACAGCACTTTGCTCATGCAAGGTGGCATTAGATGGCCAGACTAGTATTAGACAATTCTTCCTCATCCTCCTCACTTGGAATTGAAGGCTACATGTAAATTTCTGCAAGAGACAGCTGACAAAATGGCCCACAGTGCCTCTGTTAGCCTCCTGTCTCCCCCTTAGACACCTTTCCATATTCATTCACACACACAGGACATTAAAAAGCTCAGCATGTCTCCCTCGCTAGAAAACAAACAGCCTCTTCTCCTTCCCCTGACATATAGAGGAAAGAATTTTCTAAATTTAATTAGTTTGAGTTATTTATGACCTGAATCACTGCTGTTTACTCCATTATGTGTTAAACAGTAAAATGCCAAAATAGCTCATCATTTAGCATACACTGGCATAATTGGCAGGTCTCAAGCAGTAATCACAGAGCACATACCTGAGACTGCCATACTGCTTGTATTTAAAGCAAGTTGCTTGTAAACTGAAACGTATGATGCCCTAAAATTGAGGATTCCTAAGAGATCTACATCAAAGTACTAAAACTGTTCCACATAATTTCTCACTGTGTTGAATTGTATATCAATATCCCTCGTGATGACTCAAGATGGCACCTATCAAAACCCCTCTTCAGAAAGTTTTGGACTGGGCTCTAAAACCAAAAATGTCCACAATTTATGTTTTAATTTACAGTTCAAAATAAAGTACCCTTTGGTTTAGAAGTACTGTGCTAGGCTATTAAATGCTTTACTCCTCATATAAAAACACTGAATTTGAATGCTGAGGTAATTTGAATTCTGAGCTCTTTTTTTTTTTCAAATTTCCTTCTCTAATGTCAAGAATGTTTCTGTACCCTTCTTAGTACAATTACATAAGACATTATTGTTGGGCTGTCTGAAAAAAAACGGAGAAAAGCTCAAAATGCATGGAAAAGTATCTTTAAAAATGAATTTAATTAGATCAAGAAGGTTTTAAATAAAGAATAATTACTTCAGATTTACTGCTGGCATTAAAAGAATTTGACTGAGAGAAAACGAAAAATCTCACATAAAATGCAGAAGTCACTACAAATCCCTCAGCCATCAGCACAAGTGGGAGATTTGGTTTTGCAAGACACCAGGATCTCATTAAATCGCTGTGCTTCCTGACACACACACACTTAGGTTCTCAGGCTGCCACTTCCATGCTGTACAGCACGAGGAGGCCACTTCATTAAAATGAAGCATTATTGGAGACCTCGTAAAACCAGATGTAACAATTGATAAATAAACATAATGAACCATTTCAGCTATCAAGTTCTGAATACAAACCTGGTATGTAGAAACCGGAGAAGCAATATACGGTGTAATAGATGTCTGAGTGATCATTCTGTTTGCTGTAATACTGTAGGGTGACGGATAAAATCTAGAAAATGCAGAAATATTTATTAAATGCCAGTTCTGTGCATCTTTCATAATGCAAACTTTTTTTTTCTTAGTGTGCCATTATTCAACATACCCATTTTGTAAAGCAGCTGTGGTTGGATCATATGTGAGTGTCATTCCGGCCTTTAAAAAAAAAAAAAAAAGTGGAAAAGAAAGAGTTGACAAAATTAATTTTAATCGTAAATTATTTCTCTTATTCTTTCTTTAGTTGTGTCATTTTTAACTGAAAATTTGTATTGAAATAATTTATTACCATAACTTAGGGAAAGGTTAATTGACAAGTAATTATACAGTGAAGAGAATCACCAATATTGACTGTGAATACAAGTTTCCATGTTCCCATCATAAGGAACAAAATGCAACCTACTAAACACCTGGCTAAAAGAACATGTGTGTGTTTGAGATTCAGGGCATGCAGATGATTATGTTAGGGTGTTGCCTACAACATATGAACTATAAGAATGAATGGGGAGTGCAGTTTTTCAGAAGGCACATTTGAATTTTCCTGTCTAATATAAATGAGGTGTCTAGGCTTGCTAACCACAGTAAGTCTGCAAAACTATTATCTTGTATATTAAAGATTAAAACAACTGTTGACTAAAAATAATAATGCTGCATGGCACTGGTATAGTATTTTAATCTTGTGAAACTGATGTGCATTTTATTGTTGCATAGATCAAAGGATTATTTACTGCATGTAAGCACAGTTATGTTTCTGGTAGTTTAACAATAGGAGAAAGCTGAAGTTTATAATTTGACCAAGTTGAAGGAGATTTTACTGTTCACTTTAATGAGATAGGACTCAGCATTTCACATTTTGCTTTTTCTCCTCAGAAGAAAGACACAGTTAAGTATTTTTTTATAGAGACACAAACTGTCAGGTAATAGTTGCTTGCACATTTTTAATATGCCAAAGACCCAAGCCAAGAAGTCTCAATGCCTATCATTTTCCTAAGTATTCATTATTTCACACCCACACTAAAGCTTGAAGGGAGGACTTACAAGTCTCACCTCGCCTTCTCTGTGCCATGCTCTTCCATTCTGTATGTATTTATTCTGATTCTGTCTCTTTTTCTGTCCTCCATCGGCAAACTTGCACAATAAAGGTTCTGCAGGAACTGAGAAGAAAGAAGAAAATTAGTTGAAGTAGCATTCATACACAGGTGTTCAACTCTCCATTTGAGGTATGGTTTTAAGTTATATTCCAAATATGACAGTTAAATAACACGGAGCTGTACTACAGCATCAACAACTGTTCTGCACAGCATGAAGACAGCTGCCACACACAAACAGAGCATCTGGAATGCCTTATATCTTTGATTTTAAACTACTGCTGTAAAACCTGTTGGAAAGAAACATGGTCTGTATGTCCTGAGTATGTGTCTCTTGGTCTGGGAATGAACAAGAACTGCCATCAGAATTCTGAGCTTTGCCTCTTTGGAAGTGTATCTAAAGAGGGTGGAGAAAAAATCTGACCAAAGGTCCATAACATATTCTCCCCACCCCTTGGAGGTTTCAGTAATGTTCCAAAACTTAAAAGTGTTCTACTCATCCAGAACGGGCAGAAGAGCTGGCACAGTACATCCACTCACTCCAGCTGGCAAGGGAGAGTGGGCACCTTTATTTCCTGACACCTTGCACTGAGAAAATGCCACAACTGTCAATTCCCATTTTATCTCTGCTCTATAAAGAACACCCAATGCAACGAGAGATTCTTTAAGATTGTCCTTTTGGGTTTTTTTGCATACTGCCATGAAACAGTATCACCACACTTAATTATTTTTTATTGTTATTGTTGTTATTACTGATCATTATTTCAATTTTTAATGTCAGAATTGAAGCAATGGAAAGGTTTGCACAGTATTCCTTCGTTCCCTGTTACTAGCTTCCATGTTTCCAAGTACCTACGGCTGAAGCGCAGCTCTGCTGCATCACACCGCACCCTCCCTAATCACAGGGTGGAATCACTTATGACTTGGATGTAAACGCTTCTCTGCCAATAATTCCTGACGCATGAGCTGTCTAAGCTTTACCATGACACTCCTCCAGTCATTCTCTGTTTGGAAACATCTTCATGAGACATGGCTGGACCTGAAAACATACAAGTTTCCAAATGCAGAGTAAACATACGGGGTGGGATGGCCACCTGCAAAAAAACAACCCCAAGAAAAATTTTCAACAAAATCTATTAATATAACCACGGTGAATGCTGATGTCTCTTCACCCTGCCTGCATTTGCAAAAGATGATTGGTATTGAAAACCTCAGAGATGCTTAACCTTGCAAAGAGCTTGACTTTTAAAACTTCGGCACAAAATGAGCATTAATGGCCAAGTCATCCCTGGCTTTGGGTGTCACACCTAAAACACTAGCTTTGGTTCTACTGGAAAAATACCCACTTCCTGCATGACACATCTTTTGACATCCTTCTCTATAAAAAAAGGAGACAGAACTGGTGTGTGGTTCCCTGTCTCATCTCCAGCACTGACCACACAGGTCAGAGACCTGGACCTCTCCTACCTGTTACTGTTATACAGAGAGTCAGTCAGACTATAATATTAAACATGACAACCAAATTAATTTAAAATCTATTATCCTACAGAGCATAGTAATTAAAATCCTATAATCATAAAATAAACCAGGAAAAGGTTAGGCTAATGACACTGGAAAAATATAGGAGACTTATGGATGATGGAGTAAATGAACAAGGAAATAACAGAAACCCTGAAGTAGGAGACAAACTGGAAAATACTGTCTTCAAAACCTTGCATTTCTGAGTGGGTTTTTGGCATTCCCAGAGCTGAGTTTTGCTTTGGGGTCTTCTATTACGTGAAGCAACTTCTGTTTCAACGTATTTGGGGCAAAAAGGTACTATATTAATATGTTCATGGATGATTTGATGTTACTTTATAAAAGCTATATCGCAACAACCTTGGTCACAGCACACAGCATTTTAGTCCACATACAGTTCTCTTGAAGTAAGAGGAGGTAATCTCAGAATATATTAACCAGTATGGGTAAATTTGTCAGGTTCTGGTCTGAAATTATTTTGATTGATTTTACACTGTGAGGAAAACAAAAATCTATTGGACAGTAAGAGAGGAGGTCCAAATACTGAAGTTAACCGCCTTAAATGAAAAAAAGCTCTTCCCCAATTTGAGTATCTTTGGCCACTTATGCATGATTTTAAAAAATCTAGTTTTGTGGGGAGCATATGTGACTTCCAAAATATACACTATAAAATTTTGGATGAAGTCAAAAGAAACTGGCATGAGAACAGTACAGAAAGACATCAGAAAAACCCTAAAGGTTTCTAGCCCTGTCATTCTGTATTATAGCACAGGTAGTAAATACTTTATTTAAAGCTGCATTATGCTTTCATTAAAAATCCCTACAATGAATTGTAAAAAACTTTTCTGAAAGCATTATTTGTGCTTGCATTTCCCATCATTGTCTCAACATAAAGATCTTTTTTAAAAATAAGAGAGCAAACCTGTCCAACTGTTTGAATAAAATGTTCATAAACACCTATTTTAAGAATAAATCTGAATTTTTGTCAGTAGGTAACTGAAAACAGCTACATTTTAAATGATTAAACTCTTCTGTGTTGCAAAAATACTCTGACAAATTTAAAGAAGAAGAAAAAATGGAGTAAGAATTATACACATGTACTGGATTTTGCATATGTAATACCCAAAACCTGCAGCAGTGAAGAAACCCAAACATTTAAAAAGCCATCGATTAGTGATCTAACAGAAGTTAGTGCTCCATCTTACAGAACACAGATCCAGCCATGGGAACCCTTGTTTCTCTGACCTCCCACCTTCCCTTGCTCCTCACTGCACCCATGAAAGAGGCCAAATGCTGTGAATGCTCCAGCTCATGTAAAAAAACCCAGTGCAGACCATCTACTTAATAGCACCAGCTGCTGTGAGCAGGCTGCACAGCATTGGCCTTCCCTGATCCTGGTTCAAGATCTGAAAGCAGACAGTGGGGACTGCTCCAGTTGAAAGCCCAACTGCAATTTTTGGCTGCTCTTCCATACACGTGACCCAAATGGCACCGTGTTCATTCCCGCAACAACACAATGACTGATGGTCATCAGAGGGAGGGTCATGAGAAGGAGATAAACCTTCTTGGGAGCCAAGTATGACCCACTGATCTCCCTCCCACCAAAGAATGAACATAGACCTTATTCTCTCCAAAATTAGATCTGAACTTTACTTCTTCAGCTTACCTTTTCTCATATTTTTCACAATTATGTTACATATTCTCTCTCTTGCACATAAGAGCATGCATATAACAGACATATATTTGAACAAAAAGCTCCAACAAGTCCTACAGACCAGTTAAGCAATCTTTTGTAGTCCAGGAAGGAAGGGAGAGTCATTTTTATTGTTTAAGTGCTGGGAACTGTGCAAGCCCAGTGATGAAGCAGATCATGAATCATTCAGTGACTTGCCTGCATGCGCAAGACAAAGGCAGAGTACAAATATTCCGAGCTGCATTCACAGCTGAGAGGTTCCTGATATAAAAGGCTATGACTTACAGTGGAGTTAAGCTTTTCAGCTAGGACCCCATGTTTAACATGCCCACTCTTCTGACACACAATGAAAACCAACACTGCCAATGGTTTGCAGATGCCTGTTGAGCTGGAACTACGTAACCACGAGCTTTCCTGGCCTTCAACAGCAGGTCACGGCTTTAAAACTTGGGTGTGGAAAGTGCTGACCGTCTCCCCCTGCCCTGAACCACCCTCCTCTAGGCCTAATATTCTTAAAGAAGAGAGATGTGAAAGCAATGTTAGTCCAGAGAGTAAAGTCTTCCTCGTAGACACTTTGTGCACATCTGTACATTGGAATACACTTTGTTCAGTGTCTACCCAGATATGTACCAGGTGATACCATAAATGCAAGAACAAAACTGATGTCCTTTGTTTTGTGTTTACACCCTTGACTTTACATAGCTAATTTTATCAACTTTGCAATAAACCCTGCTTTCAGTCACTAAAAAATACGACAAAAGAGTTGAAAAATACTATTCTTTTAGTCAGTTTTCAATTAAACTGCATCTTTTAGAGACTTTCATTACTTATTTTCTAGTGCAAAGCATATGGGACTTAATGAATGCTGACATTAAAACATCACTTTAACGATAGAGCAAGCCTGTACAGCTAGAAACTTTTGCCAAAGGCTGTGGGAATTAGAAAAGAAATTGTGCAACCCAAGATTAGGGTAGCTTTATATCTTTAAAAAGAAGTTAAATATTATACTCTTCACCATCCTAGTCTTCACCGAAACATAATGCTCAGGATTACATTGCTTTAATAATTTATACAAGGTTTAATAATTTGTCACAGAAGGATATTTTGAGAGGTTTTAAGAAGCATTTTTCTTTTCTATTACTATGTTGCTTCTTAAAACTAAGCAGCAATTGCAAATTATGGGTGTTAGAGCAGTTAAACCCTCTAACTCACAGATTTCACAAAATATTCAGAGTTGATGATTCCTGTGGGTCCCTTCCAAGGCCAAATCTTAAGTGAATGGCCCATATAGGGATCAAACCTACAATGCTGGTGCCCTAGCACCATGCTCTGACCGGCTGAGCTAATCTCAGGGTCTTGATCTAAGGAATGAAATTTTTGCCCCTCTGCCTTCAATGTGACAACCAGGTGTGACACTGGCACTGTCAGCCCCCGACACCCTGTAGCAGTGGTTTTCAGGCTGTGGTTCATGTGTTTTTTCTAAAGGACCTGTGAAAGATAATGGAAAGAAAAGTGAATTTATGGTCAAGCAGCTTCAATTCACTGGAGATCTCCAGTGCTGGATACTTCATAAAGGTAAGAAACTAGAAAACACTCAAATATGACTGACAGAAGGCAGCTACATCAGGGCTCCATTTTCACTCCTACCCGCACTAGAGAGATGTCCATGACCAGATCATTTCAAACAGTAGGGTCTATCATTCCTGGTGGACCTCTTCCTAGTCTAGTCAAGAACACAGGCAGAAGCAGGGCTCTCTCACACTCAATTTTCTCCCTAAAACAGAACCGGAGTGACCAATAGCTTTATCCTAAGTGGGAAGAGAGGGGTGGGTCATGGATAATTTCTGATTTTTGCATCATCACCATAACCAGCCATTCCCGAAGCAAAAATGCTCTCTACCTTACACCCATTAAATCAAAATCACCTTAGTTCTTTTTCAGTAAAAGAAATATTAAATAATCCATAAAGCCTATAGAACAGGCATGAAACTTTTGTAGCTTTTTAACTTCTATATTTCTCATTTTAAATACAAGAGAGACAAATACACTCAGACTTACACATACCTTACACATTCTACAGCACAGCTGCTTTAGGTAGTTATTTATATAACTGTTCCCTTGTATCATCACACAGCTACACTCAACTGTGACTGGGAGGAGATGCCTTTCAAGATTTTGCCCAGAAGATAATTTCTACAATCTCTACGGATCCAACACAAGACTAAAAGACAGTGAACATTGAGTATCATCTTCAGGGGAGGAAGGCTAAGTATGCTGCTGCTCTGCTCTCACTGCTCATCTGCTGGGTCCTGGCTCTTTATACCAGTCTGGTCTGTGTCCTCCAACGCACGTCATGACGCGTACATTTCACAGGAGAATAGCAAAGCTTTAAATATTACATTCTTCACTGAAAACAATAGTTCTTTAAGGAGAAGAGTGGAACTAAATGCAAAAGTTACTTTAAAATTAGAGCAATCATATAATAAACATTCAGTTGAGAAGATAATTAAGTACAAAAATTAGAGTTCTGAGTTTGGTTTTTGGTGACAAAATGGAAAGGAAGTCATAGTCTATAAAACACAACCAACTATTACAATAACCTACATTAAAAAAAGGGACAAACCCCAACAACAAATGGTGAAACTAATACATCACTTCTAGGAGTTTCAGGATACTAACTAGCAGTGCATTTCAAATTGCTCTCTGAGCTAACATTTATTCTTCTTTACCGAAGATAAGCAAGGACACACTAAACACTGAATATATTTCATAAAGCTAAATAAAGCCTGAATAGCCAGTTACATCTGGGTTTAACCTGCTCAGCGTCATCACTGCCCAGTGACTCACTTAACTCTAGAGTCGACACTTTTGTGACCAACCTGTGTTAATCCCTGGCCTTCTCAGATTCTTAGAGGAGGTTTTTTTGTTCTGTCTTCTCATGCTCCACGGGAGGTTACACCTATGCTTTCTATAACTGTTTGACCCATTCTTCCATTTAAACCCAAATCTAGTTAAAATAACAAAGCTGCATTATGAAAGCATGTTTTTGTCGAACAAATGTTCTTCCTCCCACACCTATTTCATTACAGGCCCATCTCTCCTACCCTCTTCATCCTGATAACACTGTTTTTAGAGCCAGCTCCCTTTGCTGATTTTAGCCAAGTTTCTAGGACACAATGTTTTAATTTAAACATAATTCCAGTTGTAGGATTTTGTTTTGCATGTGTTTGAACTTGATTCTTTATAATCCCAATGGTTGCTAATCTATTTCAAAACAGTTTCCTAATCTTTGCTTGTTCAAGAGCTTTCCCACTACCACCCAGTTTTCTCTGTGCAGGTAGTCCAAAATCACAGCTGCCTCATGACTGCGCCACTTTTTGGCAGACTGCAGTATGCTATTGTGCATAAATTGAATTCTCTAATAAGACTGCATTATTGGACAGGTGCTTGTTATGTGGTATGGAACTCCAGGAAGAATTTGAACTCCATAAAAACCTTTGCAAGGAGCTGTGAAACTTCACAGAACCAGCATGGAAACAGAGGCTGTAGCCTATACAACAAAACTGAGGGTCTTTAAAAACCAAGGTTCTCACGAGTCCCTTATGCACCTGATTATTTGTCTTTTTTTCAGTATCATGGAAGGTGAGACCCCATCTCACTTAACTGAATTCCAGACATTTGGAGTTATCTGTTTGTGAGTGACTGATCTAGACACCCTTTGTAACCACAAGAACAGTCTCCAGAGGTGTTTTTCTTTATCTGTTTCAGACAGAGAGCCTGGACAACTACTTTGCGAAGTAAGCATTAGAAGTTACAGCCTGTTACGTGGATTACATCCCTGAGACCCTTGTTTAGTTTCCACTTTCAGACAATTTTCTGAATTGTGCAAGTTTCTTGTCCCTAATTCATCATAATTTTATGTTAAGTGTTTCCTTCATACTGCAAAAGTTGTTCCTACAATTCCACGCAGCAACTTTTTATTTCTACCTGGTTGAACCTCCTCATGTAAGTGTGCTACCCCAGCTTCGGCAATGGCCCACCGGAGACAGAGCACGATTAGCAATGACATTCTTGATGGCTCATTCATTGAGAACAGGAGAACGCAAGTGAAAATAAAATTAACAAACTAAAAAGCACTAATAAGAGCTTCTGTTACAGTTTTTCAGTGTTATTACTGCCTGTTTATACATAGGCAGGCTGTAACATTTTTACTAAGGTAATAAAGTAAAAATGATAATATAACTAAAGTAACAAATGCAACAGTGTGCTTAAATTTACCAAAACTTTGTAACACAGTTTTAAGTAAATAATAATCTCAGCAATTAACCCCAATGCAAAGCGTCTGCAAAAGCAAGGCTAGGGAAGTCAAAACACTGCATTAGATTAGTTTTGCTGAAGGGAGTGGTTTCCTGTGCTCTGAAGCATTTTCCATCCTTACAGCAGCACAGACTGCCTCAAACTGGAGCAATCTTTCAGGGATGAGGCATGTTTGGAGTTTTACTAAACAAGCTGCATTCTTGTCTGCCTGCCGAGGGCTACTTTCCTCCTCCTTGGTGACAGGGTCTGGCTGCAGAGAACATTTCACCAGTGGGATAAAGGCAGCTTCAGCAACCACATCAACACTGTAATTTGTAAAATTCCCACTTGGGATTCTCAAGAAAATGCCTACTGAAAGCTGCCTGGAATGTCAGGCATGTATTCTTTCCTTATTGTCCTCTTTACTTTCTATTTTACTCAGCAGCTCCGAATTTCCTCTCCTCATTTTTCAGTGTTCATGGAATATACATTTTGTCTCTTAGAAACAGTGCTGACAAAGCAGACAAACTGATGAGGAACTTGGTGTGACAACAAAATTGTACTAAGCCTTCTCTGAATTTTGCCTTGCACAATATTTCTAGAAACAGCATTCTGTGCTGACCTCCTTCCGTTTTCCTGAAGGACTTCAAAACCTACACTGACTTGAGAATCACGGCTCCCCAGTGAATGATCATGCCAGGCACTGCTGCAGATTCCTTTTTTTTCCTAAGCAAATATTTTTTTGAAAATACTTCAAAAAAATCATCAACAGATGACAAAACCAGCCAATTTTTGCCTCTGAAAAAAGCCCTGTCCATGGACAATCAGCCAAATTTGGTTCTGGTACAGATATTTGTTTCCTCACTTCAACTGGGATTATGTGGGATGTAAGTTTGTACATAGCTGGCACCTTAGCCGCTTGTTTCTCCGCTAGGAGAGAACACCACTAGATTCCTAGAAAAGGTTTACAACAGAAAAGCGATATAGTGTGTTCCAAGCAAGCATTACAATCATCCAAAAAGACACAGTTTAATTTTAATAAGCCTGCCTCTAAACGAGAAGCCAGATACAACAATCAGTCTAACAGGCTTCCACCATGTAAGCAATAACCTATTCATACATCTTGTAAGAAATATATGCAACATACCAGAAACTCCTGCTGGTGTCTTTATGAATTTTCCATTAAAATGAGCAATCACTGCTTCACATTTTTCTGTTGACTCCATCCTAAGAAAATAAAGAATAATTTACATAAATTAAACACTCAACCAGATTCCCATGTTTGTGATTTTTTTTAAAGCATATTTCTTGCTTGTTCTCAGAGCATATTTCTTGCTTTTTCTCTCTTCATTGCTGAGGCTTGCTTTCCCATGTGTGAACAATGGAGAAGATGTTTTCTAAGAACATAGAACTTCAGAAAGGTAAAGCCAAACTCAATTAAAATTTTATGTACTCTGAGACCACAGTCAGTGCCAAACTGAAAATAATACTCTTATTTACTCAGAAATTATACTGTAGCTGTCCAAGCTGGCTAAAGTACCTCTGTTGTCTTGAAAGAAGCAGAAAGACTGACTCACTATTCACTCACAACTGAATCCTTAGTGCCCATGCTGCACGCAGCAAAGGTTAACGCCACTCTTCAGAGAGGATTCAGAACTGTCTGTGCAGTTTAGGAATAATAAACTCAAATATAAAACTCCCTGCATGACCCAAACTGACCTGGCAACTTTTAGCTTAGACACATCATCTTCACTAAATGATGCACCTGGCTCTTACTTAATTGTCTCCAAGTTCAAAACAGGAGCCAATACCAGCACAGCTGGGATGGCTAGTAAGAATGTATCCAAAATCTTCAACAGGTTTGTGCACTCATGCTGTCAGATCTAGACTTAATAGTGTGGGCAGACGGCTGGAGAGGTCCTGCTGGCCTGGGAGTGGCTCCGGAGGCTGTGGCTACACCCTCACGTTGCAGTGTGGACGTGTCAGCCCCAGCTGCCAGCTTGGACTCAGTCGCAGTGAACGACTGAGATGTGCAAGTACAACAAAATTTATTTTAAAAGAAGAACATTTTTTGCAGCTGTCTGCAAGATGATGCTTGGTTAATGTTGAACAGATAATTTCTTTTCATTTGTTCATTAAGTTCTGTAATTCATATCCACATTAGGCCATTGGCCTCAGCAGCAAAGAACTGGGTCTAAAAATTACTAAGTCTTGGCATCTTTTTAATTATGATAGCCTTTCTGCACAGGCTGACAAAATACAATCATAGATAACAACCAAAATCACCAAAATGCCATACTGAACAAGAGGTTTTTCTAAGGATTCCAAAAATATCTCTTAGAGAATATTCAGAAGTTCTGGATTGTTGGATCTGCATCAAAGAAATCTAATTTTTTTTTTGTCTCACATGAAACAAACAATATAATTTAGTTTCAGACTCAAGTCTGGACTTGATAAAATACATTACTCCCTATTAACCTAATAAAAGTCTCCCAAAGGCAAGAAATAAAAATATTTATTTAATGTCTACAGGTTTATTGGAAAATTTTAACTTTAATTAATGTTTATCCAAAAATTTTCCAATACAAGAAAAAAGTTCACCTTGCAGAAGGAAAGTAGGTACAGGAGCAATATTTATCCTATAACTTAGGTATACTATATGCATGTATATAAATAAACATTTATATAAAAATAACTTCACCCATGTATATATAAAACATAAAATCCATAATAGAGAAACTATTGAGAAAATACTTTACAAAGTATCTATTTTAATGTCCTCAATACAAGTGAGTTTTTGGATACCCACAAGTCTTTTGGACTTTTGCATATGATTCTAGAACACTTCTAGCTATATTAGAAAAAACATATCTTCTCATATTTCCTACCATACCACTGATTCAAGGTAGAGGTGGTAAACAAGTTTAGGGAGAAGAGACTGAATGAATTCAAAATGCCCACTGCATTTTAGAGTGGGTGTTACTGGATTCTACCCTTCACAGTACAAAAAAGTGAAAGCTACATATAAAATACAACTATATGAATGAAATTAAAATGCCCAATTAATTTTACCCCAAAAATATGACAAACATTTGTTGATTTTTTTAAACGGGACAGGAAGAAATTTTAGCAAAGCCCAAACCTGCTGGTTTTCCACTCTTAAATAATGAACATGGTTCTATTATTTCTTATTTTGTACCTTTGTTATACCTTCTTGAAACTGGACAGTCTGACAAGAATATAAAGTTGGGGGTCAGGGTACTGGTGGGGGGAGAGATTTTTAAAAAAGAAAAATAAAAATCACAGTGCTATGGAATACCCCCCGGCCAACTCACAGGAAAACCAATCCCTAAACATTTTGGCCTCATCAGGAGATAAATTTGTTCAGTTCTTTTCTGTGCACTAATTTTAGATTCTGCTATTTGTTCAAATACAGAGCTATTGTAATATTGGCTGAACATCTGAATTACTGAAATTTCACTTCATAGAGATTTTTCAACATATTTTGAGAATCCCAATTCTTTGCTCAAAGCATGCTCTTATTTTTGATAATAGAAACCTTCAATTTAAAGCCTCTAAATTTTTATTGTTATACTAGGTTTAAAGCAGGACTTAGATAAATAAAAATGGCACAGAAAAGACTTTGATGAAGAGATCCCAGAAAAAATAACTGCATTAACTAGAGAAAAAGTAGACTCATATGGACAGAATATTTGGGAGGTATCTACTAATTTATGGAAAATACTTGTTCTGTTGATTTGGGCGAGATATTTGACTTAGCACTCAAATATTTTAAGATGAGATTTACTGCAAGTGAATAAAAATATTTTCTTTCCCAGTTGACATCATGTTAATGAGCCTGAAAATTCAAAGGCTGATGTTCAAAGGGCAATGATGAGTTCATTTTATCCAAGGAACTAATGAAGAAAAACAACAGAAAAAAGAGGAGTGGGGGTGGGGAAGAAGGTTCTTCCTTCTGGTTTGCTGCCTTGGATTCAAACTTCAAAAGCCAGAAAAGTCACAGAAGTCTCTGTGAAGCATCACGTAACTCTTGCTTACTGGCTCAGGGATAGAGGAGAAAGGAGAAGTACAGAAAAGAGAAGGAAGTGGTTTAGAGTGAATTCTTACTCTAGATAATTGTCCAGTAAGAGCAATAGATTTAAATTTAGCCACCTAAGCAAGATGAGACACAGCTTTACCAAAGGAAGAATTAACAAAACCCTGCTGGATAACTCCATCTCAATCTCCCTTCTCTTTACAACTTTTATACTTTTCAATAATTTCTGCCTTTTCCACCTATTCTTGCCTTTTCAATCAAAACAAAGGAAAAAGGCTGCCAGCATGGCTAACACCACCGAAGTACCTTGCAAAGCCAACACCACGGCTTGTCCCACTTGAGTCCCGCAGTATCCTCGTAGAGATAACCTGCCCAAAGGGCTTCAGCATGTTCTCAAGCTCCTGCTCATCCATTGAAAGAGGCAGATTGGAAATGTATAAGTTAGTCGGGTCTTGTTCTTGTTGCTGAAAGAGAATTAAAACCACTTGTTACTGTTGTTGCCATTGATATTTTGAATTTAAAATAAACAATTACATATTACTTTTGGTGCAGTTTTTTAACTTCTCAGACCCCTTTGTAAAGGCTGCTCTTTCTAGTACTAGTGACCTCCATCTTCTGCCACTGTCTGCAGCATTCCTGAGAAAGTTCCCCTTCTCCTATTACTGCTGACACCGACATTTTTAAGTGGAGATAAAGGTGAATAATTGACCAGCTTATAGTCCATGTTAAAACTCCACATTTCAAATTTGTCTGAAAGGAAAAAAAAAGTAAAAATGAGATAAAGGAAAGAAACTAGCAGACAAGAAATGCAAGAATGGTGGAAAGTACTAAGAAAGCCAGATGTAAATTAAGAGAAAAGATTGGGATGACAATTGGAAAATAATATAAGGAAAAAATGAGAAAATGCATTTAAGAGTCTGTACATTGCCATAATAATACCAAAAGAATAGGGTGACGCAGGAGTGAGCGGGACACTGTCGTCTCCTTCCAGACATGAACATTTCTGACTTTTCACCAAACTTTTACATGATGCATTCAGACAATACAAAAGTCTTCCAAAAACTTTCTCTAGAATCAGACAAAATGAGCGAGGAGGGCAGCCAGGAGATGAGCAATGAGGAAGGAGACAAATGTAGTCACATCTTTGCCATTCCCCTGATCTTAGGCTACTCATTACTTTGTGTGATCTCTGTACATGCCACGAAATGACACCTCAGAGAAACCTTTTTGTTGAAATTGATGATTTCCAGTGTTTGTCTACGGATTTCCCAGCTGTGGTTAGGGAGCATCTCTTTCATGCTGGTGATTACTGGCCATGATCTGTACGGAAACACATTCTTAACCTACACAGATTGACATGATTTGGCCCTTAAAGTTGTGCAAAACTTTGATGTCATCATTGTGACCCTGGTGTGAATCTAAGTCTCTGCAGGAGATTCTCTGCCCACATTCAGTAGAATTTTTCTGGCATTAGCAGTGATATGATTTGAAACATATAAAATTTTCATAGAATCACAGAGAGGGTAAGGTTGGAAAGGACCATGTCTCGTCATCCTAGATCACATGGCAGAGGATTGTGTTCAGACACTTTTTGGATATCTCCAGAGAGGGACACTCCACAGTTTCTCAGGGCAATCTGTTCCAGTGCCCAGTCACTGCACAGTCAAGAAGTTCATCCTCATTTGCAGGTGGAACTCCCTGCGCATCAGTTTCTGCCCATTGTCCTAATATATTTATTGGTCCCAACATATTCGATGGCATAGTCCACAATACTTTTTCCTTGTGTACAAGAGGGCTGATTGGCTTGCAGGGAGGTTTGAATCAAACCAGACAACAAAAACAAAACCATACAAAACCACAACACTTTCCTCCTGCCATTAAAGCATTTCTTAAATACATTACACCGTATGGATGGTGATACCTTTTCATGCAGACCAGGCATCAATTTGTTCTTAAGCCACCCTCATATTAATAATACCTCGGTACTTTTAGTTGCATGTTGCATAACTTTATATCTTGCTATCTTGGATATCACCTCTCAGTTTGGGTTAGTTTTCCCTAGGAGGGGGAAAACAAAAAAAAAAGAAGTGTTGGGGCTTGGGAGGAGGTCACACCTTTGAGGCACAGAAAGGAATTATCCTGTTCCAAAAACTAACAAAAATTAAAAGTTGGGAAGCAAATTCTAGGCTGAAAAACATTTACTTATTTGCATTTTTACCCCAAGCCTCACATTCAGTTCAAAAGAGCTAATGTTCTGAAGTTTTCCACAAGGGTTTTTAAGAAATTTGAATAAAAGACCTGTAGGAGAGAAATGTTCTTCCATTACACCCTCCTGATGTGCATGCCTCTGCCACTGGTATGACTGTAATTCCCAGCCACACCAAAATCCCACATACTTACAAAACAGACTTTTCCAGCTCCCAAGTGTTGTCCTCATTGGCCCCTTTATGGTCCATTGCAAATGGCATCTGATTACTGGGCATGATTTTTTTTTTGTTTCCTAGTGGAGATACCCCCCTTCCAAAATAATACTGAATCTATGCAGTACACAGGCAAGTTTGGGGTTCAAATGATCTTGTCTTAGGATACCTGACTTCTTTTTCATATCAGAAACATCAACAGAAAGAGAAGACAAGAAAATGGATTCACTGTGAAGCCAGAGCTAACATTAATATTATTTGCTGGTCAGGATTACAGTAGTTACATCTTGACATTCAGTTCAAATTTCCTCAGGCAGGAATGTGAGATGAAGAACAACTTTCACAGTTTTAGAACTGGTTTGTTACTTAGATAGTATTAGGCAATTTTGTTTTGCACCTTGAGATATGTAGGGTTAATTTCCTTCTCTAATGAGTTCTATTAGCAAAAGCTTTATAGGAGGTTTCAGGCATAGGCATTACAAAATTGCAGTTGTAGCCATAGCAAGATTTTCTGAAATTCCAAATAGTATTTGAAAGGAAAGGTTTGGAATGTTTTACTTTTTACTATAGGCTGCAAAATATATTGCAGGCAAATATCCTAAAACTTCCCTAAATAATCTAAAACAGTGTATCAGCTGGAAAGTCAGAATCTTTGCATATTTCTATTTAATTTCCTAATGTTTTTATTCTAGAATAACAGCAAGTATGAACTATATTATAAAAGTATTCTCATTAAAAATTCGAACACTTCAGAAGATAAAAAAAGGCACCATTTTGTTCACAGCAGTAAAAGTGTGATTTACATGCCCAAAAAAAAAAAAAAATTACATTCAGAATCACCCAACAGAGAAGGAAATTCAGTCAAGTGCAGAAAGTCAGAGAAACATTTCAGGTAACTGGGCAGAGCACACTCCCCTTCTCTCGGGCTCCTATTGCAGCCCAGGGGTTACCAGATTCCCACACTATCCTGGCACTGAAGTCAGGATAAGACCACGAGCTTTCCTTGCCAAAAGGGGCACAGGGACCTGCTGCCACTCACTGCACATGCTGGGCATTAGATTCCTGTACTTACCCACCTACCAGAGAAAACTTCAATGCCACAAAATCATGTAACACTATTGTTAGGGAAGGCAATACTCCACTTTGGAAGAATATTAGCAACTTCACCACTAACCCACATTGCAAACCATTCAGGAAAAAACAGAAAAAGAAGTGTGTCTGAGGAAATTTTTCTAAGGAAATTGTTTTCTCTGAACAGAAGGCATTTTGTGATGGAAAGATTTTACTTGCGGCGCATGAAACAATCTGTATTTTTGCATTATTAATTGTTGGGTTTTGGTCAGGTACATGGTGAATGGTTGACTGGAAAGGACTTACTTCTGCTTTCCTGACCCTTTCTCCCCATCAGTCTAATACTGCCTGAATACTCCCAGGGATTCGGTTACTTCTGATTTGATCCTTTGGTGGAACACACAGACCACAGCAGACAAAGGGGAATTTGAAGACACTTCTACACACGTCCATAGCTAGAACTGGTAAAGAGGGCAGGCACAGGAGGGAGACTGTCTTAGTTTGGACAAATTTAGAGGAGAATATCTTTTGATAGAAGTCAGGTTGCAACCACTCCTCCCCCTCAGGTTCGGGAAAAAAAATTTCTTCAAAGGAAAGTGAAAGAGATAAAAAGCTATTTATTTAACAAACACACAGGTGGGGAATAATAATGCTAAATAATGAGATCTCTCCCTCTGTGGAGAGAAAACCTGAGAAGATTTCAGAGGTCTGTAGGTGCGGTCTCTCTCCTCCTCGGAGCTGGTCGGCGAGGGGCCACCCCCCCGGGCCTCCGGGAAAATTCTCCTGATGTGTTCAGATGTTGTTGAAACAGTCCAGAAGAGAAGAAAAGAACAAAAAACCCAAAAATCCTAGGAAAACGAAATTCAACCCTCCATCTCTTGCTGGGAAAAAAGAGCCGAAGGAAAAAAAATCCAGGGTACCGCAGAAACAGAGGAGCGTATCTCCGTGTCCTTGAAACAACTGCTTTGAAACGTTTTTTGTTTTCTGTCCTTCTCAGGCTCCGTTTAAAGACACAGAAAAGATTGGTGGGCATAGGGTAGCGATAGGGGATACACATTATAAAGTCACCTCAAGACAGAGACGAAAAGCGAAAAAGCTGCCAACAGATGAGGATGTCTCACTGAAATCCTGGAATACAAGTTGAAATTTCTTCCATCTGTAATTCTTCCAGCAAAATAGTTGAAATGCCAGCAAACACATTCCATAGTGCATTGAGGTGGTATCTGCACCGCAGGTGTAAACCCATGGCTACCCTGGGGAGCAGCAGCAGCTCAGCAATAAGGATAAATCACAGAACCACAGAATATCTCAAGCTGGAAGGGACCCATAAAGACCAGCAAGTCCAACTAGGTCAGGACAGATTAATTTAATCCACTTCTTCACTTTTCAGAAAAAGAAAGAGACTGACATTGATTCTCAAAAGGGCTCATTTACAACACTCATTTGCAACCTCTACTGCTGTTGGGGTAGATGCAAAGCAAGATTGAACTTTCTCTAGAGCATATTTGGAATTTTATACAGTTTGACAGTGGAAAATTTATACCAATTAATCTGCGAAACACCTCCTCTCTTCCTGTGAATAACTTTCACCATGCAGCTTCTGTCATGTCCACAAGACTATTACACCTTGAAACAGCTATCTGGCACATTTTGGGAGCTCATAAGCAGCAAGTTAGTTCCTTCCCCTTAGAACACGCTGGATTTCCAAGCTGACTTCCAAATAGCAGCCACAACTAGGACTCTCCTTCCGTCTCTGTGCTATCTTACACAAAAGGCACTGTACAAACAGATGTTTGCCTTTATACAAGATTTTGGCATGGAAAATGGTTGCAGGTTAACAGTTAAAATTCAGAAAGTTAGGAGAAAGACAAACTATCTAACTTATCCCTCTGTCTCTCTGGCAAGCAGGAGTTTAATATTTTAAGTTCTGTGACTTTCTTCCTTACCAAAACCTGCCTCACCATAACTTAATTCACAGGGTTATTACAATTCTGTCTCAGAAGAGAAAAACAATTCCTTTGATACCTGAGTTTTTAATTCCTCTTCTGGAATTAAGAAAAAAAGAAAAGTGAAACCAGCAAAAATACCTTCCAACATAACTCAGCACAAACCTTGCCTATACACTGTAATCATTCTAAGTGATTTAAAGGCAGGTGTTTCTTCCTCTGCTTAAAACCCATGAAATGGTATAAGCCACTTCCACCTTATATACCTTAAATCTCTTGAAATTATTTGCACTGTTTTATGGAAATGATCAAAAAGTCAGTGGGAAGTTCCCTAATTTTGGGCAGCAAGCCTCCATTAACATATAAACAACTGAATATAATGTGTTTTTTTTTTAATTCGACACAATTTTAGAAAAACTGCTTAATTTGAGTGTCTTCATATCTCATGCAGAGTTCGCCTCAGTTAACAGAACCTTCAGCAGATCCTGAAAGATGCTGAAAATGCTCAGTATCTTCAGATTATGGGCAATGTCAGGGAATTCATGGGCTACTCAGTAATATCCATATCACTGAGTAAACTAGCAAGTCTTGTTTTTAGCAATGCAAGTCATCAAGTTTCTACCAGTCTTTTCTCACCGAACACCTTTAGCTGTGTCTCCAGAAGTTTTCTACCAGAATGTAACAACAGACAGATGCAGAGCAGAGCTCTTGCAGAGTAACAGGCTGCTTTTTCCCAAAGAGCTCTTACAGCATTCACATGATAAGCTGACTATAAGACACAGCATTTCTTATAAAAGTGATGGGAATGATCAACTGTTAATACTTATTTCTGTAGAAAGAGGTGATCAGGATTCCTACATAACGTGAAGTGCTCTACCATCATCTGAAAGACATTAACAAAAACCTCCCTGTGCGTGAGGAATTGTTCCTAAATTGAGAGCAAGAAACTTGGCAAAATGCTAAGACATCTGTTTTCTGTTGCTCTGCATAAGGTCAGAGTGAACAGATAGCCATTCAGAAACATGTGACTAGGCACTGCTCACAGCATGGAAGATCCTCTGGCTGATAGGGAAGGGATTAAATGCTTGTCTGCCATCATATAGATACTACTTCATAATATACAATTGGCCAGTGTCTCACTGAAATATGTCTGTTTTAGCCACAGTTTTAACACTGTCTGACCACAGACTGTTAACAACACAATTCAGGGAAAAATCACTACCATAACCTTCACTTGTTCTCTAGAATTTCGTATGATTAATCCACTAAACATTTAAATTTATTTTTACAGGCACATCTGTATTAAGAAGACAATGTAACTACAATAAGCATTGTGATCAATCTGACTATCACTGCACTAATACATCCTTTTCTATTCCTCAATGATTTTGCTTTCTCTTTGCCAGAAGGGCACAAAGGTGCTCCCTGGGAGCACTGAATGAGCCCGCCACAGTTCATAAGAAGGCATCAGACCCTTGCCAGAACAACACACAGTACTACTTAGCAACTGAGGTAAGACTTTTGTGGGTTGAGGCTCTTTACTCAAGGGAAGTGGTTGTTAACTGTCTATTTAATGCACTTGCAATTCCTGAAGTGATAGTTATTTGCCTCCCAGGTATACAAAATTTGGCTTACCTTCAATTTATTTTATAATGACTTTTAAGAACTTTTATGAATATAAGGAGAAAAAATTATTATACTTATTTAAAATCTGCTACAGTAGGATTTAATACCATTACCTACAAAAAGTAGTACAAACTAGGTAAAAAGAAAACTTTTCTTACAAGATAGTTGCTAAAAACTGCTGTAGAAATCTGCTTCAGTTAGCTCCAGTTTGCCTGTCATCTGTTCTTCAGCATTCAGAAGCCCAGAGGCAGAACAAAAAAATTGCAACCTGCCTACCTTCTCCAGTCAGATTAAGTGCACTAGCTACCATGGTAACCTAAACTATTTTTCTTACTTTGCTCTGTAGGAATGAAAATTTATTTAATTCTCCAGAAGGCTTTCACAGTGTAGACAAGTACTAAAAGCAATACATTACTGAACCTCAAAAAAGTTAGCTGTTTCTTATTTTCACTAACTCAAAACCATGCTCTTATCAGCAACATAAAGGAAAAGCTGCCTTTAATACATTATGCTCAATAGCTGTGTAGAAGCCTTGATTTCTGTTACAGAGATGAGGACAAGCAGCTAAGCAGCTTTTCCCTCCCCAAGTTCACACTTTATATAGTGTGACAATTCATCTTTTCCAAATACACTTGGAAAAAAAGTCACCAAGAGTAAGTTTAAAGTATAAAAGCTTAGGAAAGACGGATGAAGCTACCTGCACACTTCCGCCTTTGTAACCAGGAGTAAAAAGTATAAAGATTGCAAATTCAGATCATCTCTGCACTCCAGAGGATCAACATCAACTCAGACAATGGGTTCATATTCATCCCAAGCGAAAACCCACCCCCATGTAACAAGTTTCAGAATTTGGTTTGACGCTTTGAGGGCCTGTAGACCACTCCAGAAAACACAAATTGTATCTTAAGCATAGTGGAAGTCAGTATGTGATGGCAGAACATCCTTTACATTGTTAGCACATTGTTATTCTTACACAATTCAAATAAGAAACAATTTTTAAGACAGCCCTAACTTTTTTGCACAAGCTTAAAATATTTGAAAGTATTTAGTGATATGTTAATGTGAGAGCTAATACAAATAAGCAGGACCACACTTCATTGTGTCAGCAGAAGTGAAGACTTTAAGGAGGAAATTGTAACATTATGAATCTGAAGTCCTAAGCCCTAAAAAAGTGCAGCTCTGGGGAAATCTTCGAATGGATAAACAGTGAGTCTTCCCACAAAAATGCACATTAGTACATAGAACAGCATTCCTTGGCTCAAATTAACGAGTCTCACTGACCACAGAAATCTTCCATGTCCGTGGACTACCTTCATGGCTTTTATTGTAAGTAGTATATGTTTTCTTAAGGCAACTTCATGCTTCCATAGGAAAAAAAATCAGGAAAACACAAACTGGAAAATAACGAATATAAATAGTTTAAGTTACAAATTATCTTGACTATCTTATAGCAAAGCTGTACATACAAAAGAACTAAAAATCTCATGAGGACAGAGAGAATAGAAGATACATGAGAAGACAAGGTCTTCAACAACAAAGTCTGGAGGATCAGGGTCATTGAGTCCATCGCAGCTGTGTTGGACTTGGATGGGTAAATCATTTTAAAGAGAGGACACCACACTAATTTTAAACACATGGTTGAAGTTCAGTTGTGAGAAGGTACATTAATCCTTCTTGTGATGCCTAAAGTACACTGCAAGTTCTTTGCAAAAAGTGGTGATTCCTTATGTAGATCGGTTTTAGTAGATACAAGCCTTTCACTATTATCTCAGAAATCTATCAACCTACCAGGAGATGGACAGCCTGGTTGTACAAATGTCACTGCCATGCCAGGAAGGGAGTTGTTTAACACTCAATGAAGTCTGAGCTGGCAGAGCCAGACTGGTATTCTAGCTGGCTTGTGCAGCTCTACACTGCTGTCAGTATAATACAGATATTCTCTTGCTGACTTTATCTGGGCTACAAACACAATGATTCTCTTCCTGTTTTAAGTTTGCTAGACAGAAAGATGAGAAAAACTGTGGGTTTTATTAACCATTCTTATTTAGTAACTCTTTTTTACCTTTTATATTTACACATTACCTTACATCCAGAAAATAAAAATTAAAGTCAACTTTCCATCTGAAACAATTGCTTCAGTAGCTACAGGTGAATTCAGTTAATACCATTTGATGGGACAGAACCTGGTGTGAGCAGTGACTTGAATGTTTTACATAACCTCAAGGTCAAAAGCCTATGAGAATTTAGGTGTCTGATATCTCCACAGCATTTAGACCTCACCATTTCTAAAACATCCTTACAGAGTCTCACTATTTTAAATCTCCATTCAAATCACCAAGACCTAGTTGATTTTCTGTGTGCATCTATCTTCCTATACACAAAGTCACTTTCTGTCTGCTCTGAATAATGTAGAAACTTGGAGTCATCTCACTTTTACCTGGGGGGTGGTGGGAAGAGAAGAGGGCTCTCAGAAGAATCACTCTGACAACAACTACAATTTTTCTTACAAACAAAATGGTCAGAGCTTTTCAACTTCTCCAGCAACAGTGATGGAGAAGTTCTCCCTGGAACAGATTTGGCAGGATTTGGCCTGAAACCTTATCTTGGGCCCTGGGCCTTCCCAGTCTGCTCAGCAGCAGCAAAACATAGCAAGTGGGATTTTTCTCAAGTCAGATCAACTTGGAAGCAGACTGCAAAGTACAGCATGATTTTTACCCCATAGACAGGAAAGGCATATTAATATTATTAATAATAATAGTAATAATGTAATTCATTGCTTATTATTTTAAAAAATAATATTATTGTAATTTGGAGTTATGTCCACAAAACAACAAAATTTTAATATATAAGAATCTGAACCACTTCCACTAAAGCAGGATTTGCAGGTGAACTTGCTGATGTGAGTAATTTTTAACTCCCCCACCTAGAGCTACAGCAGGACACTGCAAAAAGGTCTTTACGGCAGCCAGAGTCAGAACATGCCTCAGAAATAACATTTTCCTCCCCCTTCAGCTGCTGAGGGTCAGGAACCACATCTGGGGCAGGGCTGAGAGCACTGAGGAGCTGTGCTGCTCCTGACACCCTGGGCACAGACTAATTACACCACTTCCCCATGGATAAATCATGACAATAGGCATGGATTTCCTCTTTGAAACTGCAGCAGCTGCAGTGGTCAGTAAGGAAATTGATTGCCCAGACAGTCAGGAAACTTCTCAAATCCTTCTCTGTGACACTCAGGCTCAAGCCTGCGCAGTGTCACTGCAGGACCACCACTCCATGGCACAGGTGGTCGCATGCAAAAGGATAAAATAATAAACACACAAACTTTTATAGTGTCTTGCATGTGAAGGGCCTGATTTACTAATCTTGCCAAAACAACTGTGACTGGTCATTCCCAGTTTGGAGCATCTAAGTAGAGACAGGATTTTTCAGACAAAAGGAGAACAGCATTGCTCAGGGAAAAAAAATAAACCACCAGCTCAAAATAGTCAAAAATCAAAGCACTCAAACTCATAGTCACTAGTAACTGTTTGTTGCACTACTGTGCATTGGGTTGGTCTTTTTAGTAATTCAAACACTCTCTCTGTGTTAAGAAGCAGAACAAGTTTCACTGGAATGCAAACCTCATAGTTACAGGTTTCCCACAGGTCACCACGCTTGAGACAGGGTCAGAAAAATACCCCATACTGGAGGATATTTTGGTGCACATTTCTTCATTAACGCTGACAAAAAGAAATACTACCAATATTGCAACTGTCAGAGGAAATGAGTCAGAAATATATATTATGAAAAAAATTAAGAAACGATTAATTAGATTACTATAGTTAATTATTAGAGCTTCTCTGTCTACTCAAGAAAACAAATTAGACATCAAAGCTCATTAAGAAAATGAATTTACATGACTTCAAAATCTCTTTTCGCCCCTGCTACCTAGATATCATATTCATAAGATGGCAGACAGAACTTTGAAAAATACCTGAAGATTACATAAAAGGCGTTTATTAAGCATACATAAAACCTTATAAAAGGAAAAAAAACCCAAGTGTTTTCAGTAAGCATGTATGTTTGTGTCATGGCTGTAATGAAACATGCACTAAGTATGAAACATATGGTTTCCATTTTGTTGCCCTGGAATCCATCCAAAGACATTTATATTGTTAGCTTAACTGTTCTCTTCAGCTGAGAAACTGTGGAAAATATCTCATCTGAAAAAAATCTATACCTAATGGATAACTATAAAAGACTTGCTAGATTTGCAGCAGACCACTTTCATAAAAAAGCCTCTGAGATTACTATAATTTAGGTTTTTTTAATTACAGTATAATTTTCAAACTAAAAATAAATTTGCTTTAAGATTAGCAGATCATATCAGATATCATATCATAGCAGAGATCATATCAGATATCATATCATAGCAGAGATCATATCAGCAGATTATGGTGGTAATACTTTCTTCAGTTAACAAATTTGTAGAGGTGTTTATGGCTCTCTTTTGGAACCAGGCCATCTGACCCAACAAGAATGCATGATGTTATCATTACTAATGTATCATCTCCCTAATTTCATAAAAGAGCACTTCTCTGAAGATCACATCTGGCTAATAAGATGGTTCAGAGGCAAGGTTCATTAAAAATCAGAGAAGAAGAAGATAGCTCTCACACTGTTATTTTTTAATAATTCTTGGGTTTGCCCTGATGAGAAGTAGGTCATCAAAGAGCTGGCTAAGAAATTCAAGACATCTATCATGAATGCTCAGATTCAAATTTTACTTATATTAGCAGAAAATATACTAGAAGGGCTGAAACAAAGATCAAAGGTTAAATTTTGCCATGGTATACTTGAAAATTCATCCCTAAATCACAAGGCTTCTAACCTCAGTAACAAACAACCTATGAAATCTTTCATGCCTTTGTGCTGTAAACCAATTCATTAAGCCTGCTGTAGATCTTACAAATGATTGCTAAGCTTTTGTTTGATGAAGCCAATGGAAAATACTGTTACGAATAAATTGATAAATGCAACCAGATCAGTTTGGAGACTTTACAATATTTCATTAGTTTTCATTTAGCTTCTTTATTTCATTAGTTGAGATTATTTGGGATATGGCAGTCAAAAGTCTCCATTTTATTACCTCAATAATCACTTGGCTTGAGGACTGTGCTCTCTGTAAAGGACCCTGCAACTGGAAACTCCACACTGCCCTTGTTGTGCCAACATACAAGCTTGCTCCTCTTCACAACCCATTGCAAGAATTAGCTGGTTAAGCTGGTTATTTTAACTCACCTTTGCCATCTGTGCTTGGACTCCACTGGCCTTTAAAGCAGAAACCGCCTTCTGAGCAGCTGCTGGGCTGTCAAAGTCAACAAAACCATAACCTGAAAGAGAAAACGTTATTTTGTTAACAAGACATCAACCAGCTTATAAGCAAACACTTCACAGCCAACAACCGTGCTACTGGCACAGTCATCTAATACAATTTTCTTGTTGATGAAGAGGGACAATTTGAACTCGAGTTCTGCATGTAGTTCCACCCCCCCAAAAAAAACCTAGCAAAGTTCTTGAACCTTGAAGTGGTGAAGATCCACCCAAGTGGAAAAAATCCATTTCCATGCCCACTCATTATAAGAATTTTGGCGAAATAGCTAACAAGCAATACAGTGCTTTGCTTTGTATTATCTGGTATGTAACTTCTAACAGAAGATTATTTCAGAGATCACCAAGTAAAGCATCATCTGCTAATTTTTCTGAAGTAAATTCTTATTGCAATTTGAACAAACAACAAGTAAGTCTTTAAGTTACTTTTCGTTTATCCGAAACTGAGAGAGGAATTTCGCGTAAAAGACACATACCTACCCAATTTTTGGTAAATTACTTATCTCACTGTATATACATAAAGGACGGTTAAATTTAAAAGTGAGTGAAAACCCAGCTTCAGTGAAAGCAAATGATTTTTCCTATTATTGGAAGAAGAATGTGAAAAATTGTCCTGAAAGCATTTTCTATGCCATATAATGCAATCCTTAAGTATTAAAATAAACTCAACACCAGTTGAAACAAACTCCATATATTTACAATAACCTCTTTTCTTATTCTGAACAACAACATATAACTAAGGGATACCAGGATGTCCAAACAGCAACATACCTTGGCCTTAACAGACACTGACCTTACAGGCTGGGATTTTTAATCCAGCCTAGGAACTGGAGGCTCAAGGCTCACCAAAAGGCAGTCAGAGTGTGGAAGCTACTTCCACAAGATGTTATTGCAACCGTCACTATGCATTTTTCAATCCCCTTCTTTTCCACCAATGAACTGCCCAAGCATTAAAATCCCTTTCCAGAGATAAAGTCGGGGTAAAAGAAAACAAACAAGAAAACCAACAATGTAATAACCTCTGGATGAGTAGAAAATGGAAATACTTCTTCAAAATATATTAGTATCCTCTTACAATATATCTATACTGAGAAAAGGTTGTCTAATGTTATAACTGAATCAGCTTTAAAGCTCTTAACTTGGAAAGAACAACTCAAGCAGCCTTGTACATCAGTGCAAGCTTATTTATGCTGCCAAGAAGCTGAAGAAAGCAGCATATTGTTTTGTGTAACACGTGGTGGTGTGGATTGTTAAATCCTGACATGAAACAAAGTGAATTAGCTCGTATCAAGTTTTGTGCTGCCAAGGCAAGACTAACTTCCACACCCCAAACTAACTCTCCACACCCATGGCAGCCTGGGTTATCACCAACACACTGCAGGGTGTAATACAAAGTTACATACTGACACGAAGCATGCCATCAAAGCTGGCTTTGCCACCTTCCAGATGATACAGAAACTCAAGTGCTCCTTGTTCCAGTCAGTTTAAATCCCATGGTGTGTTTTTTGGCAAAAGCCAGAGATGCTGTCAATCTTTTGGTTAAATTCCAGTTAGATATCTTCATTCTGCCTACTTATGTTCCCATTGCAATTTCAGTGACACACAGTGAGCTTCCCTGGAGCCTTACCTTGCAGTATATTGTCACAACCGGCTGTTAGCTACCGCTTTTCGTCAGTGAGATTTAAATTCTGTATTGAAAAAGTCATCTTAAATCTCTTAAAGAACTAAGGTGAGACTTCTGTATCACTGAAAGGACGACTGAACACTTCAGGAACTGACAGGATGGACAGACTAAATCAGTTAAGTGCAATCATAGGCATTAATTAATTAAAATAATTGAAAAGAGCATCTCCTCTTTCCTAGTCACAATGACATCTGCATACAAGCTAGGAAAAATTTTCTAGAAATTTCGGTTTCTGAACTGTCAGTGCCTGTTTAATTTACTCAAGATGGGGAGTTGAGAAGCTATGTCTCTGCACTGCTTCCAAGTTCTCCACAAAAGCTTTGTCTTAATTAGTGATGAACTCTCCTCCCTCTGCCTATCAGCTTTCTGCTCCTTCACGGGCATTATGCTTATTAACACTGCTCAATCAACTGACTTAATATTTCACTTTGCTTAGAAATTATCCTCTTAACTGTAAAAAACGAAAGTCTGAAATCTGGTATTTCAGTGTCTGCTACCACACCGTCTCCCACTGCAAACATGCTTGGATAGGAATCACTGCAGTTGCAATGAGTGACAAAAATCCATGAACTGATGTATCCAGCTTATCTAAAGGAGTTCTCATTTTTCATTTCTTTTTCCAGCTGCAATTACTTCGTTGAAAATGAACCCTCTCTTTGCTCCCAATACATTCAATCGAACATAACAAAACACAATTAGAGTACTGGAACATGTAATTAAGTGCTGCTTAAAACTACACTAATCAATGGAGCTTATTTCCACAATGTATAATTTTTTAAGATGCTTAGTACAGTTGAATGGTCATCTGCAAGCTTCCCTAGTTTATCCAGGCAAAAGGGGAAAAGCTGCTTTTAACTCCATTTTTGTTTTTAAAATAGAGGCGAGCTGCCAGCCAGCACTGTGCATGTCAGCTTCACTCCGGCTTGGCTGCGCCACTGACACCGGCCGTCTGCCAGCTCCACTGGAGGCAAATGCATTGAATACACCAACCACCAGCAAGAATAAAACTAGTTTAGGAATAAGAATGGGAAAAAAAACCCAAACCAAACCAACAAAAGTAAAAAGCACTTAAAATACAACATTAATGTATTTTATAGAATCAGTTATGACTTTCAGGGGAACGGAGTCTAAAGAAAAATATACATACCTTTGCATTTGTTTGTAGTCTTATCCAAAATAGCCTTCGTGGATACAATTTTCCCATACCTAAAATGTATTACACATCCGTAAGGAAATTGAGAAAAGAACATCCTATTATAACAGACACACAAATCACTTTATTTTATATCATAGTACCCTTTACGCAAAATGAAACAATATATAGACTATATAATTATGGAATGCAAGCCCATACATAGATGGAAATGACAAAAAAGATCAACAGTTTCAAGCACGATCTTGTTCTATTTGCCCTATATTCTCAGTGGCACAACAGAATCACAGGACAATCCAGAAAAACAGTGATTTATAGAAAATAATTCAATGCAGTTAAAATCCTGGCATGTATAAGAGACCAGGTTTTAGACATAAGCTGGGATTCTCAGTATATACATGAGTTAAAGCAGACCAGTTGCCTTGTCTGTGCTAGGCTTGCTAGCTAGCACAGTATGGAAAGATGAAAAAAAAAAGAGAGCAAATCCCAGCAAAACCCTGACTGAGAGACACAAAAATATTATGTCTGAATTAATATTATTCTGCTCTGGAAAGTGACAAGTGCAAGACTTATGAAAGCTGATCAACAAAGGTGGCAAAAATTTCTGTACATTTCTGTAAATGTAAACAGTTTCAACCAAAACAAAAACACCCCTCAGGAAAGTTTGAATTTTGTTATTGCCAGTTTCTCAGCTTCTCAGTACCTGATAAGCCCAGTCTGCTATGCAGCCCGAAGGTGAGCACACAGAGATCTGAGCAACTAAGCTTGGGAAACAGGCGGACAGCAATCCCAGCTATAAGAACAATTGCTGTTTCTGAAGCACTCTGCAAGGTTTATCAGAATTAGGTATTTTGATCATATTTAGAGAAGAATTTATTGCTGCTGGTGAAAACTTGCAATTTTGCTTGGAATAAAAATCCCACTTCTAATTTAAAAGCAGCAATTCTCCTGGCCTGCATCAACAGTGGGACTGGAAATGGAGCACAGGTTTCCCAAGCTCCTTCCCACATCCTCCTCTCTTTGCTTGTCAAACTACACTTGTTAGGGTCCCCTCAGCACAGAAGAAAGAAACTATGCAACAGGAGTTTGCTTTCACTTGAGAATGTAATGTAACTTATTACACTAACAGGAGTATCTACACACTGGGTGCTGAGAGGCTCTTTATCACTGTACAGGAACCCAAAATGAACTGAGCATTATGAGAAATGTTATCAGTATACAAAACGGGAATTGAGGAAAAATGAACTTTTGCCGTCTCACCTGCTAAATAGAATTTCAACAGTGACTATAATTTCAAAAAGATACTATGTCAAAAGTCAACTAGCTCAATTTCTGCAGTAGCTGTACTAGTCTTAAAAATTCTTCAAAATATATTAGAAGCCTAATAAATTAAGCTTAGTTTGTTACGAGTACTCAAATAAATGTCCACTTGCAAAGTGATAATTGTTCAAAGACAAAGCCTATTTATAAAGTACTTTCCCCACGAAGAGCATTTGAATACACATTTCAGTGTAGTTATCACTCTTTGTGACCAGTTTCAAGACCCTACTGTTTATGCAATGAGTTATTGGATGGCTTCAAATAGTTGCAAGGGGGTAAACCTGGGACACAAGCCATGAGGTGGTGGCTTCCTTATTTTACCTGAAACTGTGATCATCTACATTGATATAAAACAGAACTATCCATCTAAAAACATACAAGCATCAATGAAAATCAGTGCATACCTAAGTTTACCATGTTAGAAGCTGTAATAAAGCAATAGAAATGGTGCGTAATAGTTGGAGCAGGTACTTCCTTATTAGTGCCACTTATTTTCCAAATACATCATTCCATTCAGAAAGCTTTATAGTCCCTAAGTCACAACTTCTCACATTTTCTCCAGAATTTTCCTGAGTGCAGACTAAACGCACATGCTGTAAGTGAGAGAGGCAAACTGCTCAGGGTGCTTGCACCCAGCATGACATTTGACAGCCAGCGTTCTCCATAATCCTATCAGCTTCCCTAAGCTTCTTAAAGTGAAGAGCTACATAGCCTTTTGTGGGAAAAAAATCCCTGAAGGATGATCTTGTCTCTGCTACTGTTTCAGTTCTTGAGAGCACAGAAAGTGGTGGTGGTGGTGAAGAACTCCAGCATTGGGTATTTATGTAAACACAGTAACCCTGCCAGCTGGGTCCGGGCTGGCTTGGACTGCTCTGGCCCACGGTGCTGATGCTCACCAGCCCATGAATGGGTGTCTGCACACCTGCTCTTTCCAGAAACTTGATGGACCACCTTCCACTGTGCAAGACAGCTTAGTGATTTATTGCACTGTCCTGGATAGCACGGCTCCTGTGAAGAACCAGCCACCATGGAAGGCTGCCAAGAAATTTCAGCAGTGAGAGTCTAGGAACAAACTGGGAACCAGTATAACAATAGCAGCTATTGCCAGGATTTCTCCTATGATTTTCCCTCCCATGTGTGAGCTGTTCTCCACTCATGCCATGAGGCACAGAAAGGCAGTTTACCCACCCTGAGCCTGGCCGGCAGGATGCACCCCTTCCTTGTTCCCAGCATGTGCTCTAATGTTCCAGGGGAATTGCTCCTTGCAGTTTCTCCCAAGTGCTTCCTTCAAATTATGACCATCGCAGAAACTTTACTTCCCCATGAATTCTACAGTCGTTATACTCTGCTTTTAACACAAGCTCCTGTCTCCAACTGCTCATTTGTTGGGTGCAACTGCAATCAATACCCCGCAGAAATCAATGAGCTACAAAACACACCAGTCAGGATGTAAACTGGTACGTGTTGCCTGCCTACAAAAAAGGACTACAGCAAGTAAGAGAAAATTTGTATTCCAAAGATGTCTATGATGTTAGGCCTTGCCTGAAGATCCTAATTCCTCTCAAACCTTATAGACATCTAGTTGTCTAAGGCATTTGCTGAGGCTTCTCTCCTGCTCCACAGCCTTACTGCATGCTTGGTGAGATTTCGTACCTACAGCGGAGCGCTATTCCCATGGCTGGCAGAATTGCTTCTACAGCAACTGGCAATTGCTCACTCCCTCTCAGCTGAAACAGTTTTTTAAAACGTGCTTTCTTTTAAATTAAGTACCAGTCTTAAGAAATAACTGCTAATCTGGCTGATGACAAGCAACTAGGTATTTCTTATTAAGTGGGTTATTTTTCTCCCAAAAATAACATCGAATTTGTGTTCAGCAGCAATAGAGAGTCCTTTTTTTTTCTTCTGAGTGCTATTAACACATTCTTCAGTCTGAATTATCTTTGGAGACAGAAAGATGTTTTCAGCTTTGTATCCCTCTTCTATAGAGCACTCATACCAATATCAACTCACACACTGAGAAAGAGAGGGCTTGGGTAAGTAAGGCAGGTAAATAATTGCCAGGGTGCACTGGGTATGAGATTAACAGGGGTGTGCTCAGTAGATGCCTGTGACCGAGTGTACAAGATATGGTTATAGGACAGAACACTAATACAAATGTCTATCTGGATAGGACATAAAGAAGACACATGTTCAAAGCCAAGCTAGGAAGAAATGCAGTACAGCTGCTTAATAGGATAATGTTCACTACTGCTCATTACATACTCTTAGTGCAGAAATGAAAAAATAACCCTCATCTGCTCATGCTGCCCCAAAATCTACTGCCGGGCAATATGAATGTCAAACACTGCACTATAGCTTTGTCTTAGATGCTTTTGAAGTGGAAGACTTGAAGCGAAGCATCACTACATAATTTTTTTAAATCATATTGTTCAGCAACATGGTCAAAACCAGAGCAAACGTCCTGACAGATTCACTGCAAATAGCTAGGGATACATTTGATATTTAAAACATCTCTGAAGCCTAATTTTGGCAACCTCCATGACGTTGAAAGAGAAGGGTCCTTAGAAAACTAAGTACATGAATCAACCTGAACCACTACTTACGTTTCTCCCTTTGTACATCTGGCGGTATAATGAACACATGTGGAAATGGGAGGGTGGTAAGACGCCATCACGAGCATGACAAGGAATGGGGAATGAAGTAGCTTGAAGTCGCTGCCCCAAGTACTGTTTTGAGTGTTGAAAGAACTTATCTGTGTGTGCATTAGGGGAGGTACAGTAAGAACAGGCAGCGAGAGGCTTGATAAGGTTTGTCTGGAATGAATTGTTCAAATCTTTGTCCACAACATAATGTAATATACCTCATACCACCAAGCTCACAGTGCTTCCCTTTGCAGTACTTTCAACCTGTCTTCCAGCTTTTGCTGTGAAGGATTTCTCTACCACAAGATGTTGACTTGGACAGAAATATGCCAGAAGAATCTCTGCTACCATGGAAAGTATTTGTCTTTTATTGCTGCTTAGGTCCTCCATCCTGAACTGTCCAGAACTTTGTGTTGAAGATGAACAGTGATCTCCCTTCGCCCAAGTCCATTCCAGTTGTAAAAAGAACATTCCTAGGGATCCTGCTGTTACAGTTTGCACTACTGTAGTGCCGTCAAAACTCCTCTGATATGCAGAAACAATGCTGCATATCTTCTGTGTTTATTCTAGATTAATTTTTACATCTTAGCGTGTTATCACTGCCCTTCATGGAATGCTCTTATTTTTACAATCCAGAATCATGTAGTAAAACCAGACATGGATTTCATAACTTGTAAGTGGCTCCAAGTACATGAATTCACTTTAAGGTGAAAGGAAAGAGAACCTGGCTGAACACAAAATTTTCCCGTACGGAGCCAGTATTCTCACCAGCTGACTCAAAGACTGGAGGAAACGCAACAAACAGGCAGATCCAGCAAGGAAGGTCACATGGGAGATGAGATCAATTAATCCTAAAATATAATGCAGCTGCTGAATAGATCCACATCAAAATAAATTGTAATTTTGACTAGGGTAAATAACTAAAAGAAAATGCACAAAGCAAATACTTCCAAAACAATTCCTATATATTAATTGTAACACTAAAAAGAAAATGCATGTGGTCCTGCTTGGTCTGTAAATCAGCTTTAAAAGTACAAGAGACAACAAGAAAAACAAGAAAAACCTTTCTTATTCAAGATAGCCTTATTCACCACACAACATGTCACTGGGTACCTTGTACATACTCTAAATGCAGCAAATTCCAGCTTGAAAGGAAATCTTTCAGTATGACCTTAAATAAATGCAAACAACCAACACTGACTTCTGCAAATCAGTGAGGTGCAACTTTTAAGATAAGATCCTCACCTCCCCAAACACAGAGTATTCTATTTTGAACACTATGACTCAAAACATTTATGTGCAACCAGTGGTCTTCCTAGCCAGGACCACACCACCATCTATCCAGCTTGTAGAGTGGGTGGAGTTGAGACCTGAAGAGGAAAAGCCCTAACAGCTCATGGGAAGGCCTACTCTCTGCTGGAGTTCCCAGTTCCTCTGGAACACCTGGTGCAAAAGGAGCAAAGAAAATTCCCTGGGTCTGAGAAAAAGTCAAGGGAGTTGTCAGCAAGAGCTGACTTGGTACAGCTTGCTCCTGTTCCTCACTGATCTTCCCGTGTTCAGGGCATTTCTAAGCCAACAGCACAGCCAAGGGAACATAATCGGCGTCATCAATCTTTTCTCCTGGATCCAAAAACCAAGCACAAAAAGTTTTATCTGGTTCCCATACCTCCCTCTCTCTGCTGCATTTTGGGAAAGTCGTGTACTGAACCTTAAGCTCTTGCTCCCTTTTAAGCTTAGACAAACACAGGGAGTTTTTGTTTCTCTATGTATCAAATTTTTAACTTTCCAGTAAGGGGAATTTCAGAAAATAATTGTCCATACAACACTGCCAGTCCTTGTGTTAGCCTACTCTGATCCCACTCTTTAGTTATGGGTAAATGTTTCTTACAAAAACTTGATAAAGAATGTATTCAATCCAGCAGAATACTGAGCTTGGAGAAGAGAATCAAACCATATGGTTTCCATTTTTAAATTCTTCTTCACCACATCTATGCCCTAGTGCAGAAGGAAACATTGCTGAGAACATTTTGTCCGTATTTTGTTTTCTGTTGTTGGAAGACACACTGTTCTTTGACAAACTCTTTGGAATAACTCAGTTGCTTCGTGGCCATCATGCACCTAAAGGTTTCCTACCAGAACATAGCAGGTATCTACTACCAAAAGCTAGACCAATCATTTTAAGTGCTTAATTATGCATTACATAAACGTTGCAGTTATTCTTTTTATACTTTTTTTCCCCCAGTTAATGGGTATGGATAATCTAGCTTAGTATGAGTTCGGCTTTGAAATTGTTATAGATTTAGCTATTTATTCAGTTTAGTAAAGTCTCCTTTCCTAGTGTCAGATATTCAAGCACTGGGTTTAACCAATGCCACCAGATGTGCCCTGATTCAGGCATTAGACCATATTTTTCACTATATGCAAACCAGAACTTACTTGTGTACCTAAATTAAAGTGTTACTTTGATGACATGCTGTTAAATGATCATGTGGTTTTGACATAAAGCTAGTTCCTTCCTTTCTTACTAATTGTCCCTTTGACTCTCTGGTACTTCAGAAGAAAGATGGTATTTTCAAAATATCCAAGTAGTTCTCATTGTCATTTGTTATTATTTTATTTGGGAGATAAATAATAGCTCCAAATAAATTAGAATTTATTATTATAAAAGCCAACTACTGTTTTGTCTTTACAAAATTACAAAAATTACATTTTATTTATTAATGTAAAGACTACTTTTGAGACCTGTGTGCTAAAAAATAAAATAAAATAAAAAAAGATCCCCCAACTAAAAAACCCGAAATACCCTAGGCTCCACAGAACCTTGGCTTTACGGACAAATTGATATTCTCATGTACTGCTGTAAACTCTTCACTAAGATCAGCAAAGTTTTCTTCACAAGCTATATTTAATTATTCTTTTAAATTTAGTATCTTTCTGTGTTCAATAAGAATCAGTGTATGTCATCATTACCAATGCAATTACCAACATCACCACAGTGCAAACTACTATTATTTTGGTACAAATAATTTTTTCTTCACGCTCAGTAGGTTACAAGTCCAGATTTCCCTGAGAAGTAATCAAAAGCAGCAAAACCAGATGCAAGCCCAGATATTCTCTCATCTCTTACAGTTGTCTGTTCTTAGAGGAGCAGATGCTTTGCGCAATGGACATACACAATTTAGTAAATTGTGAACAAATGCCTTCTAAGTTTCTTGGACAGTATTAATTTCAACAGATAAACTGTTTTATGAATAGGTATTTCGTTTGTAGTGTACAGGCTCTACACGAATGTAAATGCTCCTTAGAGATAAAAATAATCAGGAATTCAAAATCGTAATGGACAGTGAATAAAAAAATATTTTGGAAATTATTATTTTTCAGCTATCTAATTTGTTTTTCCCAAGAGTAGTTATTTCCTGGTTCAGACAAAGATAAGCTGTGGGGACAGGGAAGACATGTTTTTAGAATCAGGAAATGTTTGCTTCCTTCTGCTCTTGCTTTGTAGAGATGTGAATAACCTCTAGCCATTCCTCAGAAGCTGACTGAAATTCAAGGGGAAAGAGTCCCGTTAGCATCCCAAAGCTATTTTTATGACATGTTCCAAAGGTTTTTCAATTTGTATGCTCCTTTTTGCACGACAAATTGATTATCTTAAAAGCAAGACCTTTCATTCAGCACAACTGAAGAAGACTTTGGGTTTTAATGTCTCTGGGCATTTCAAACATTTCAAAAATATTTCAGCTGACACTGAAGCAGCTTTCCCAATGTGGCTTTCTAGAGTCTTAATGAACAGACTTCCAACAACTGCCTGCAGAGGTCTTTTCTCTGTCAACAAAAATGTAAGGGCCTGTTTATTTAGTTTTACTTTATAAGATTAAGAATGTTGCAATATGTGAAAAAGCAGTTATTCTTCAGTCCTATGATGACACAGCCATGGAGGGAAAAAAACTAAAAATAATCTGTTAAGCATGCACATACACCCCCCACGCCGCCCCCCCAGCAAAATGATTTTGGAGTTGGAGGGGAAGGCTCTCATATTATGCCTTGTCAGGCATCAAGAAGAATTCAGCTGATGCTATTTTGAGAAAAAACACAACAGCTGGAGAATCAATTTAAAAAGAGATTTAAAAATGTAAGTATAAAAATCTTTACATTAGGGTTTTTGAGGGTTTTTTTTGTTAATTTAAAAGAAAGAAAAAGGCAAATTCCAAAGGATGAACCTGAAACTTCCATTCTAGGCTCTGACAAGTTTATCGCTATCCGTAGCCTCAGTTGCTCCACTGAGGATGTGAATTCAGATACTTGGCAGAGTTATGATTAATAATCACCTCTCTTCAGGGAGAGATTTCTGTCAAAGCCCTGAATCTTGGCCTATCCTCACTCAGCTGCAACACGATTTTTACTACTAAACATATGGCCCTTAATTTCCATTTAATCTTCCATAGGCTAACAAGAGCATACTGCTCAACGTTATAGTAGGGAGAGACAACAGCTCCAGACACTGGAAAAGGTGAGGGCAATAGCAGCTAAAGTGGCAGAGTTGACCTCTTGCCCTGCACTGGAGATCAGCTTTCATATTTCATAGACACCTAAAGATTCTCATCAACCTAATGACTCTTATGAAAGTCAGAATATGAACATGCTGGTCCTAAATTTGTTGACTGCATGGCTGTTTAAACTGGAGACACAAGACATCACATGTTGTGAAGAAAAATGGAATTTCAAGCAACAAATTGTGAAAAACTATCCTGTTCAGTGCCTCTTGCCGCCTCTGCCCCTGCAGTAACCCAACCTGACTTCTGACAAGCTGAGGTGATTTCGCATAATCTCTGAACCATCTGCTAGGCTATCTCTCAGTTCAGTAGCCTTGTTACTTTACAGTTTATAGGTTAAGCAGGATAAATAACCTATCAGAAACACAAACAGATTTGCCTCTTTGACACACTTTGAAGTGCAAGTATTGTCTAAGTAATCATAGCTTGCTTACTCCTAAACTGAAGAAAATAAAAATCAAACAAATGTCTGTTCTTTCAGAAAAGGAAATTGTTTATCATCTTTACAGTTTATGAAATCTAGAGTTCAGCAAAACTAAACTGATTTTTCCTAACTAATTTTTGCCTACACTTTTAGGAGATTTTTCTCTTTACCCATTTAAAAACACACATATGAAGTATTTTTAAATGTGTAAACTATGTAGAGTTAAGGTTTTCAAACATCTGTTTGCAGGGACACAAATGCTGGTTGACATTAAAAGTGCTGTTTCCTGCCAACAATCTATTGAGTTTGTTAACCAATGAAAGGCCACTCTGGTTTTCCTTATAAATTATGTGGCATTGTTCTTTTGAGAAAAATATTTAAATAGGAAGTGATGTGTGCAAATTAGATAGAATGGTTTAGAAACTAATTTGCTACTATTCTGCTTCTAATACAGAATATTGTAATTTATATGAAGTGCTCTTCCACTGAAAGCATAACAGAAAGTTTTACCACGAGACACAGAACAGAGGATCCTTCGCATGAAAATAGTTTGCAGTTATTCAGATAGTCACAAACAATAAATCTCATAATTATCATAAATTAACATAAATCAACTAATATATATTAAGTTGATCCAAACAAGAATTTGCCAGTAAATGCTACAACATCAGAAAAACCAAGGAGTTTGCCACTCAAAAACAAACAAACAAACAAACAAATTAAAATAATAATAATAAAAAAGAAAAGATACTTTGAATTCTTGGCTAACTCGCTTTTTAGTACTACCATCACTCTTACTTAAGAAAACACAGGATAATCTATGTTTTCTGCAGCAATTTGCATGTGCAACTACTGACAAGGCTATTCAAGTATATGGGAAGAGGTTACAGTTTCCTACTGTTACAAGATGGAAGAATAAAACCATGTTATTTTAAGAAAGCAAATGGTCTCACCCTGTTGTTTTTTTACCCTAATGCTACAGAATGGACACAAACTATGCACTGAAAAAAAAAAATCTGCATTTTACACACAACTGAAAGCCCGAAACAACATTATTTGCAAATAAATTATCAGTTTCTGTGGCTCCCAGAAAGAATATAAAAGATATGAGTGCATAGGGTTTCACATAGCCACAAAAGATGCAACTTTTTAAAAAAATAATAATTCATTTGCAAGCATAACAAAAAAGTACCAAAAAGGTTCAAATTACAAGCCTGAAATGTTGTTTCTACAGTCTAGCAATTTCTTTTATCCTTTTCTTCACACTGAGAAATGATCACTACTCAAGACAATGATTTGGGAAGATGCGAAATTAACCCAGATGAATGCTAATATGTATTTATGAGCTGAGCTCATGGCAGGTCTGCAGACGTGCATGTATTGATTTACCACTGCTTGCTGTTTTAATCTGAAAGTAAGGCAGTATTTCCACACTCAACCATAAATCTTGGCAAATTTCAGCCTCACTGATTTTGCAGAGCCTACACTAACAGCTTGAAAGAATAAAACTATGAAGACATAACAGAGCAGTTCTTGTTATTCATAACTCTTTCCTCTTCCCTCTGTTAAACAGTAGAGATCAGCTTGGGAGCATAAATGAGTCTCTCTGCCTGAAGACCTTTTATTTTTCAATTTCTCCTCCTCCATCCAAGCAAGCCAAATTCAGTCATTGTCAGCATAGGATGTATTGTCCATTATTTTGGCTATTCCTAAGCATATTTCTTTTTCTTGTGGGAGGGAATTAAGGAAAGGCAAAGGGAAAATAAAACCATTTATCTACGCTTCCCAATACTTTTTCTCTTGTTTAGTCAGAACAGCATATAAATCAAAAAGATTTTATCATCCGGCTACAGGCTTAGCTTGTGTGAGATTTCCTCCTATCTGGATAGATAGGCAGACATCTATTAATACTACAAGCCTGTATACTTGCAGAAGATTACTCTTTAATTTATTCTTGCATATCAGTTTCACTTCCGGTGAAGGTTGCTAACCAAGTCTTATACCCTCAGTTTAAATAGATGATGCTCCAAGGAAGCCAACAGTTTAGAAAACCATGACATTGGAGACTGCCATAGTACAAGGGCACTTTCAACCACATCCCATTTCCCAAGCCCTGATCCATCTGCCAACTCTGAACGACAAAAAACTGTTTCACGTATTGTGAAAATTGCATATATAAAATTACAAACATATATATGTACATGCATACATAATGCTTTTTTTCTTGCATTGAAGATGTCTTGTTGCTGGTATAATGCCTATCATTGATAACTTTTTCAAAATACATCGACGTATTTTGTATGTTTTCCTTCTGGTTTTGTAACATTAAGACAACTCAAAAGCCAAAAGAATTTCCAAGACGTGGCCTGCTGGGTTAAAGTACATTATAGACAAAGATGCCTGTTTGTCCTTACCTCTATCTTGCACTATTTTAACACTCCATCTTGGAAAGTGCTGACTGCCTCTCTCCTGTCTGGAAGGCAGAAGAGGTAAAAACCCAATACATTCAAATAAATTCCAGTTTCTCTGAACTGCATTTTACAGTGGAACTTATATGAAGTACTCATAGTAACATCCTGCTTTCAACAGCTATTCTATACTGGAATTAACACCTTGTAGTGAAGAAACTACAATAAAGTACAAACTCCTTTAATTTCTGGTAACTTAACGTCACTTGTAACAGAACAGCACTAAATGGACAAATTACTCAAAATCACTGCTTACCCTGCCAGATGCCTTGTCCCCTTAATAGCACTGGCATGTAGACTTTATCTCTATTTGAATCTGCTTCTGTAGTCTCAAGTCCCAGCTGTGCTGAATAGCAAATATCTCCATTTCAATAGGGAAAATGGTTGTACTAAAGTAGTTCTCTCCAGGGGTCAATATACTTCAGAAGGGCATTTAAGTGGCTGTATGTTATTGAGCAGAAACATTAGCTCACATATTATTGATTGTAACTGCATGGTTCTGTTGAAAAGATGCCTGCAGTAGTATTAAGTGCTGAGATAGGGACAGAGGAGTGTTATGCATTAAAAAAATACTATCCATCTGTTGCCAAATTTTAGATAGATGAGCAATCACAAGCTGTAACACAAAATCTAAAGTGCAAAGCGCAGCCTCTGTGGCTGATGTGCCAGGGTCATATTCAGTGACACTTCCTCAGTTTCACACTGCTTGGACAGTCTTTTGAATATTGATTGAAGCAAGCAGGAGGCAGAGTTTGATTTCTGCAGTTTTGCAAAGAGTATGTAATAGATACTTACATGTAAATTTTAAATATACCCTTTTCTTTAAAAACATTGTTAACCTGTTCTGATCCCATCACTGCAGCAGCCCAGCACAACTGAAGCCCTCTGCACCATCAGCCCACTGAGCCCTGAGCTGCAGCCAGGGCTGCAGTCACACACCCTGGGCACCACCGGACTGCCCTGCAGAACACACTGAGCTGGCTGAAACTCATGTGATCCCCAGACCCTCAGCTCCAGTGACTTTTGCATAATGACTATGTCAAATACCATCATGGGAAGATAAGTCCAGGGTCCCAGACTGCACTTTGGCAGTATGCCCAAGGAAGAACTTGGATCACTAGGCTTCACAGATGACAGAGGTTAATCCTGGCCTAGCAGGGAAAACTCAACCCAAAAGCATTTGTGCAAAGGGATGAGTCAGCCGGGCTCAGAGACAATTAGGATCCTCCAGTTGGCTGTGTCAACTGCAAGCCTGGATGGAATCTACATTAAGCAGAGTAAGACATATACTCAAAGTTTCTTAAAAGGAGCATCTGTGGGAGTTTCACAAACCCAGAACATCAGCAGCCACAGAAGGGACTAGTCAAAAAACACATTCTTACACAGAGTAAAGAAAAACCAATCAAACACTGCATGAGTGCAAAGTTGACAGGCAAGCCCAAAGTCAGTAAAGTTAATCCTGTATCACCACCTTTCTTGAACAGATTCAACAACATATGCCAGCAGGGAAGCTTGTATGACATGATCACAGCGTTTCTGGGCTTTAAAGACCTTTTCATTTCAGAGAGCCTGAGCTGACTATTTCTTTGCCTACAAGAGGGCAGCAGAACAAACTTTTCTCTTAGAAGTGATAAAGTACTGCAGGAAAGAAGCCATAACTTCTGAGGATGAATCTCAATGCCTTACATTTCAGACTTTAAAATAGTTAGTTTTCTGATTTTTCCAATCAATTTAACTAAACAAGATGCTTAAAACAATCCAAATAGAAACCTTAAAATACTTTACATGAATACCACTCAGAGGCAAGGAAATGCAATGGATACAATTATCACCCAGGAAAGGACTGAGAATGCAAGGAGGTAATGGCTATACCCAGCGTCAGAGAGCCACCCCCGAGTAAAGAGTTAAATAGTATCTAGGTCACTCTAAAGTCTTTCCTGCACACCCTCAGCTCACTGCATATCGGAAACGCTGTGTGGGAAGGCCAGGGAACTAAACTCACAGACCAAGTATGACTCAGACTGCAGTAATTTAATGATACTTTTATTCCCTTAAATTATCTTTGGGATTAAAAGAATCCACACCCTTAATGTGAAACCAAATCACAATGAAAGGAAGAAACCACAAATTAACAGATCTTCGAGTTAACAAAAGGTATCTAGAAACAAATTAATTATTAATGGCAAGGACCGAAACCTTTCCTTAACATACTATATGGTCAGAACAGCAGAAGTTGAAGAATTTGAGTCCCAGTCAGATGTTCTTCTGAAAGCCTAGTGAGGATGATCTCAGCAACAGGAATGTCAGAGAACTGCCTGCCAAAAAAATAAAGGAGAACTGTCATAGCTAAATGCTGACCTCTACCACTAGGGGAAAGCAACTTGAGAGAAACAGCCTCACACTTCTTCTACCACTGAAGAAGTTGAACTCAAGAGTTGTCAAATATCTTTGGCACAAGCATGAACAGAAGAAAAGTATTGGATCCTGAAGAAGGCAGAACACCAATGACCCAGATCCAAATACAAATCCAGCAAAATTCCTGAGGAAAAATTAAAATTTCTGCAAATTCTCTCCCCCTGAACAAAGCAGAAGTTTGGAACAGAGACTAGTGAGCAGAAGAAAACATTACCCTCAGAAATACTCCCTCCTGACCATAACATAAAATACTGAAAATTCACTCTTTCCTCTGCACTTTAAGCTGCCTCCCCATCTCTCACTTATGGAAAAGGACAAAACAAGGCACAGTAACTACCAGAAAATGAAGAGCAAATCTAAGATGCCCTAAAGGCACTCAGATGTCTTCTATCACAAGAACCTGATAATTTTCACAGAGAGAAACAGAAATTAATTTCCCCCTTTTCATGGCAAAAAAATTAACTAATTTTGTTGCGGTAATATAAACAGCAGTAGGTGCCCTTTTCAGAAGAGTTTTTATTAGTATATTATAATACCATTATAAAGAATTGAGCATCTGGCTTTACAGCTATATATTTAGATGTATTCTGCTCTGTTTCTAATTAAACTGCATTTTTTTATATCCCATGAGATAAAGAAACTAACAATGTTCCCAAAACCTATACCCACCACTAGGATACTTGTTCAGTAACCAGTTACCTTCGATGGTCAAGTTTTGCTACTGCTCACCTTTCAGCTACATCCAGAACAGTGAGCCTGTGCTCCTCAGATTACCACCTCGATCTCAGATGGGAAACAGTTGAGCAGTGGCAGTCAGAACTGACCCCTCTTCCTGGGAGGGCCACTCTTTTCAAAATATTTAATGACATTTGTGAAACTGCTTAATTCAGAGTGAGTGTCTTAGCCTTCAAAGAGAATTAACAAATATATAACAGATTAAAAAATAAATTAAATGGGTGGAAAAAACCTTCAGAAATTCCCATGGAACAAAGTAATATGCAATTCACTTGGGAAGAACAGAGGACTGGGAGAGATTCTTGTGTATTTTTAAAATGTCATAACTGAATGTTTGGAAGATGTTCAAAAAGAATTGATCCTAATTTACATTAAAAAAGTACATTCATGCTGAGGCCTTTGTATGATGATGGACTTTTCAGCAGCAGTCCTGGCTTAATAGTCTTTCACTGCTAGTACTATACCTCCGTTCTGAAATGTGGAAGCCCTGTAAGCTGTCACAGAGAAAAAGGAACAGAGAGCAAGACTTTCCCTCTCATTATTTGAGATCTTCACAATGCAGCACACAGACTTTTGGCAACAAATAAAAAAGCCTTAGCAATAAAAATAAGACAAAGCCTTCCATACTATTAAAAACATGTAGCTTCAAGTATGGGAAATGTAAGAGTTTGAATACAGAATCTCTGGGGAGGAGGGGGAGGAAGGGCAAATGATTTACAAAGAGTCCTTTCCAGATCAACAGTACCACAAACAGTGATGAGGGAAAGGAAATGCACACTGCTACATCAGCTCTGCTGGATACCCCACCATGCTGATACCCTCAGGCCTTGAAGGGAAAAGGTTTCTCTTCTCTCTGCCAAATGCCTTCTCCAGAACTCAGCCAAGGCATTCAGGCTTAACACAGGGGAGATTTCTGCCTGGGGTACTGCACAGCTACAGGTTGAAAAGAAGAAGAAAACACAATGCCAAAAGAACCAGACATTGCGGAGTTCATCTGGCACTCTGCACTCATGTAGCTGAAAAGCTCAGGCCTCACTCTCAAATAAAACCTCAGTCCACACTATGGAGCAGGGAGCGGTTTCAAACCCCAGTGCTGGCAACAGGAGCAGTGTGTCCCGGGTGCTCTGGGCTTTCCAGGAGCAGGCCTCTGTGAGCACACTGCACACACACAGCTTCAGTCAAGCTTGCATCGTCTCTGGGCCATGGGGAAGCATTTCTGTTTGTGAGCACAGCAGTTCCTTTGGGCTTTGATATATACACTAAATGAAATTATATACTGATCTATAAAACTGTGCCTGTCTCTGGGCTCCAAAAGCTCTTCAGCTACCCTTTCAGCAAAGTCCTTGAAACCAGAAATAAGTAGTTTGGCTCTTTTTCAGGTCTTTAGATTTATTTCTGACATTAAGGGTTTGCAAATAAAAGATTTGAGGTTTCTCATGTATTTGTACTACCCTGTATGAAGCTTTTTTCTCACAACTTTAGATCTTTTATTAACCTAACGCTTGTTTCACTATTGCATTCACTCAGACGATAAAGCCCTTATTAATGCAACAGAATAATTGTTGATACTTTGAGAAGACTTGTGAAATCTTATTAGTGACTACACATAAACCAAAAAGCAGCACTAGGATTAGAAATATTAATAATGTGTAAGACCTAAGTCCAGAACATTCTCCTAGGAAAAAATACTGATCCAGACTCTGTCTTCTAAAGATAACACGTAAAATTACACAACTGCACAGAATATGGAAAACAACCATTTAAGAAGAACACACATTTTAGGCTAATATAAATCAGTTAAGATGGCCAAAACGATCAGTTAATTAAATGTAAATATTTATAACCAAAAGTGAAGTTACTCACATTTTGGTGGACAATTTTCCTCTTCTGGTAAAATAAGAGATTAAAGTAAGAGAAGAAATGGAAATGTAAAGGGCAGGATAGGAGTACAAATCAGAACATATTTCTTCCACTAAAATTGATTCTGTTAATGATTAACTCAACTCACACAGGTTATTTCAAGTAGAATGTTTGTACTAGTAACAGTGTCAAAACAGACCCCAAATCAAAGTCTTCTTTTTCTGAGTTTTCATTGGTGTTTTTTTGCTCTATGTACATGTATCATGACATTATCAGCATTCAAATTTAAAATTTGACTTTTTTTCCCAGGTACAGCACACCTATCTACAAAGATCAGATAATTAAACGATGAAATGTTAATTCTTCTCTCAGTAACCCTTTAATTATTTAATTTTCTACATTTTTTGAATGTGAAAACAGAGTAAAATTTTAGGAGTTGTGGGAAAACAATTGAGGATCAAGGCTTAAAATTCTGTGAAGTTTTTTTAAAGATAAACACTGTTTTTTCTATTTCCTCAGTTACACGTTTCATTGGAGGTAGCAGGATCTGAATTAACTAGTTTACCTATATTTTCTACTGCTTTCATTCTGCAGGTTAAATATGAATATTTATTATGTGGGTTGCAAAGTGTTTGGGGCTGTTTTTTTGTCAACCATAAATGTAGCTTGGCAATAAAGTGGGTAAAAAAAGGTTAAAAGGCTATCAGAAGAATGACTGGCCTTATAATGTGTCAACATCAGATGGCTCATTTTTTAATTTCAAGGAGTTAACATTACAGAAATCAGAGCTAAGCAGAATGAACCTTTAGCAAACAAAGTCAAGACTTCACAAGATTTCTACAAGTTATGTGAAACCACATGAGATATTGGACGTTGGATATAGGAATCTGCTTGAAAATACTGATCCTGATTTCTATGCTGAATGGTTTCCTGAAGAAAAGGACAAGCTTGATGTAAGCACACAGAGGCCAAATCCAACTTGGGCTCTAAGCTGAGTCAATTCTGGACTGGTTTCTGACTGAGACGCCTGCCTAAGTGGTCTCTGACAGAAGGGACAGTTTTTGGCATCACAGAATGCACTAAAAAGCCTGATTAGTACTTGTTAACATTTTTTGTAGTCCACTGGAATTAAACAATCCCCTTCAAAATGTTCTTGAATTACTGGTTATTCCAATGAATAACTGCTGCTATCACTTCCCATCTGCGTCAGGTCCCTGCCATTGGGGAAGCTGGGGACTGGGACCCCGATCAAAGGCATTCCAACAGCTGCCACCAGACATTTCTTTCCTGCAGCTCTGTGGTTGCATCTCCGTACAACAAATACCGGCAGACTTGCAAATACTCACAGATTTTACAGCTCTGCACTATCAAATCAGCTTTTTGTTTTCCAAGGAGAAATCTTCAGTGGTGGTAACTTTTACCAAATCTGTTTTCCTAGTGCTTCTTTTACAAGCAGCTGCGTCTGAAACATTCCTTCCACTCTCTTCTCCTCCCTCGCCCCCACTTCCTCAAGGAAATTCCATGGGATCACCATTCCTCTGGCCCCACACTGCAACAAAACGCTCATCTCCCAGGGGAGAGGGAGCTTGTGCAATCACTGGATCCCCACATCTGCGAGTACAGGGCAAACACAGAGTTCCTTCATGCATCTGTATTTGGATTGCTTGTTTTTTAAACAATGTGCTGAGGGGAACTGCTTTTAAGTCAGGCTAAATGAAATACTGAGTTTGAGAAACCGCAATCTTTGCTTAATAACAAAATGTAAAGAGAAAATTAAAACTATATTTGTTTTAAATTAGAGACATGTCAAGAGACTATTTTTATCTGGAGGATAGGACAACTTTTTTACTTTTCTCTCAATTACAATTTCCCCGAAAATACCTATGGGCCCCTAATAACATTCTACAAGAAAGCACTATTGTAAAAAAACACCCTGGAACTTCTCAGAGAGGATTTCAGTGTAGATTCCATTTGATCATGAATGCAAAGCTGTCTGAATTTTATTGCCAGCTAATTAAAGTCCAAATATTGAGGAGAAGATAGAGAGTCTTCCTTCACATTATGCCAGGCTAGACACTTCATAACACAACTGCTGAAAGCAGTTGCTAAACAGTAAAGGAAATGACTATTTAAACCAAACTTCACATCTCCAGACCAATCACAATTCCCATGGCATACCATGCAAACGCCTCACTACTTGTTGTGGAAGTCAAGCCCTGACAAAAAGGAGCATTTCAGCCTCCATATCAGGCCTACATCTCTCTTGTGCATCTGGCAAAAGGAACATACAATAACGAATTCTATTTCTTTTCAGCTGTAGAACTGGGATACATATTTTTGACAGCAACCTCTCAGAAGATCCCCTGCTAAGACAGAAGCCAGCAGAGCCAGTTTGCACACCACAGTGGCAGGCCAATCCTCCTCTGACAGTTTGTCTGGTTGAGAAACTGGGTGCATCAGTTGGGCAGAACACAACTGAGATTAGCTAAATCTGGTCCCAGAGCTCCTGTGGGTGTTTCTCTACTGTGCTCCACACCACTGCACAGGCAACAGCACTGGCACAGTCAGTGAATACATCCAGGGAGCCCACCTTCACCATCCTTGGTGGTACATTGGCTCTGAAGAGCAAAACTGAGTGAAAACTGCAACTAAGGAAGATCTACTGCAGATAATACAAACCCCAAACCACGCCATAGTCCTTGAACAGGGAATAAAGAAAAATAGCATGCTGGTATTATACAACGGAGCTGAACAACACAAATCACATACTGCTCAACTACTAAGGAATCTATCTCCTCCTAGAACCAAATGATACACTGTAAACCTGGTGTTATTTATTCAGACATGTATGCAATAATACTATTTCAAAAATGCACACATAACTCTAAAAAAAAAAGAAATTTGCAGAGGGCTTCTTTCGACCCAAAAAAGGTAGGAATAATAGATAGGCTCCTGCTCCAATATAATCAGTATTAATACTGTTCTCAAAGGGAACAGTTTCAGAGACACTGATGTATCACATTTAATGATACGACATGAACTCATATTCCACATAATTATGAAAAAATTCACTGCAGCCAGCAAATCATGAAAGAAAAATGCAAGAAAAATGGAGAATAAGGGAAAAAGGAATGAAAATACTTTTAAAAGAAGTGAAGTTAGCTTTCAAAACTTCCATCCCACTTTCACTTAGCCACACCATCTATCTAAGGCATTGTGTTCATGTGCTGTAAGTATTTCTAAGCAGCAGTGACCTGCCCACACCACTCTCCCAATGAGTTAAATGCAAGAGATGTTCAGACTATTTTCTGAAGTCTAATGAGATATGCTGAGTAAAACTAGCAAATTTCTTGATCTTAAGCGACCACAGCGGTGCCAACTCCTTGGTACAGTAAACGTTTGAACTCAAGTTCACCTCTTTTCGGTCCTAAATGTGTTTGAAGGAGATGAGAAATGGCAACATGGGAGAGGTCACAATTACACAGCAAACAAAGAACATGGAAACATTAATATGTTAATGGATGTCACATGACAATGAAAATACGTCTTTTATTAAGAGAGGGAATTGAAACAACTTTTAAGTGATCTTGCCTCAAACCAGGGAAACACTGGAGTATATAACTAAGTAGGTTTTGGAAACAAAGCTGTATATCACATCTGGCTCATATGTTTTAACAAAACCATTAGCCTGCCAGTCATTTTAGCTATGCCTATGTTCATGATGCTGAATATTTAGCAAGGAACCCTTAAAATACTCCATCAACAAGACAGGTGATTTCAGAATGCACATATGCAAAGGCAGTCACAGCAGGGTTCTGTTTCTGTGTTCAGACCATCCTGGCACAGAGCAATGGCCTGTTGTGGTAATTCTATATTTTGTTACATTAAAGCAGCTGCTTTCCTGATTGTAATCCTATTAAAAATCCACAATATGACCCTACAGCGATAACTTAAGGGGGAAGGCCAACTAAGTGAAACTGTCCAGAGAAAAAAGCAATTTCAAAAATATCCTACAGACTACAAACAGCTTGATACAAGCAGCACAGTGTGAGAAAACAGCCTGGAAAGGAGAATACCGAAGGATGGGCTAGCCAGATGATTTATGCTGAACTGAATAGAGGAGACTTGGGTTAAGCCTCAAAGCTTGAAATCTCACCTGGGGACTGGGGATTGTCAGGAGGATGAAGGGTCTGCTGCAACATCCTCATTTAATGATGTAAATGCCACAAAAGGAGGTCTCTGAAGAAACTCAGCATTACAGAGACACAATGCTGCTGCAGGCCAGCAAGCAAATCATAAGCAAGACAGTGGAAAGTACAGGGCTTTGGAACCATGTGGCTTCAGCATAAAGGTCATCCTCAGCAAAGAACAGTGCTTAGTGAGAGTCTGGAAAGCACCTAGAAAACATGTCAAAGCAAGTTACAAACTCCTGACTGAATCTGCTAAGACCCAATCACCTAAGTCCCTAATCAGATAAGCAGGCTCAACAATTTCAGTGAATAACTGGAATGGATTTAATCTTGTATCTTCAGATCCAGATATTCAATAAGTTAAAAGAAATTACTAAGAGCCACCAAAAAAGAAAGTACAGTTAAAGCCTAAATAATATATTCAAAACCCCAGAGAACAGCTGAAGAAAGAATATCAAGTATTGATATCCACACCAGGAGAAGGTGCAATTAGGCATGGCTGAAGTTACCACTGCTTCAGCAACCCCGTCAAACCAGCTCTTCGTGGCAGAGGCTTGCTCAGTGCAGCAGATCTCACGCAATGACACTCTATGGTTGTGAAAAGAAACCACACAGCAGGGTCAGGCAGCTTCCTGCAGGCTTTCCCAAACCTCACTGGCTCCTGTCCTCTGCTCCTGTCCTTCTATTTAGCTGATTGCTCCTGTCCAGCCTCCCACAGAAAAGACAGGATCTGTGGGCCACTGCATTGATTGCTGTGCCTACTCCCAACATACCTGATGGGAAGCTCTTACGGCCACGACTGACTCACACTGTGTCCCCCCGACACTCCTCTGGCTGTTATGACATCCCTGTGACAATCAATACCTACTTTAGTCCTCCCCACACTTCTGCCTCTAGCAGAACTGATATGAAGAAATTTGTTATCTCAATGCAGAACTGGAGTAGCAGGCTGAAGTTTGAATGAACTATTCAGAAACACAGCAGCTTCATTTCCCACACAAAAGCCAGTAATACTCTCTGAAAAACAGCCGTGCTCCCAAGCCCTCACAACAAAAACATAATGTGCTCTTTTCAACTTGGAAAGGAGGAAAAAAGCTTCACCTAATAGAAAAACAGAAGGGACCAATCAGATGAAGGTGGAGACAGATTTGTAGACACGTATACTGGCAAGCTGTGCACTTGCCAGGAAAATACTTTTCCACAAAGCTGGTGAACGTTTATTCACTGTGTTTGTAAATACTGCACAGCTGTGCTACAACAGGAGAGCAAGCACAACACTTCCATAACTGATAAGAGGTTTCTCTAGTGATTCACCAAAAATAATTAAACAAAATAAAAACATGGCCACAATTAGCACTGCTGTCATGACAAGAACTAATGCAAATCCTGACTAAAGCAAATAAAAGTTGCGGTATAACAATCCCCACACAAGAATTCTGTAGATTATTCAAGCTTGTATTCTGAGGGATTCTGTCAGAAGCAAACTTTCTCTACCATAACCATCACTGAAAACAACTTTTCAGTAGAATGTGTGTGATACAAGTCCAAGATGATCAGAGGGAAAAATCTCTGTAGATGGGATGTTCCTGGTACTTGCAGTGACAATGATGTTTTTCAACCATTATTTCCTCAACCCACAGGTGATTCTCTGCCTTGTCTGATATCAGCCAAAAGATACAAAACAAGCCAGTGACCTTTTCATGTACATCCACTGAAAGCTGCTTATTGCCAGCTAGCAAGATCATTTCTACAATATGCAGAGCAGCCTTTCAATCCATTCTTAGCATCGAGCACTGAAGTGAACACCCTCTTAGGATAGCAAGACCCACTCTACATGGAGAAAAGGAGCTAAAATTACTCTGAAAGCCTCTCAGCAAAATCTTAGGCATTTGGAAAGAGCTGAAAAAAATATTCCAGGAACCTGAAGTAAACAACAGTCTCTTCACTGACTTCTGTGTGTCCAAGATTTTATTCTCCATTTATTTTGTATTATCCCAGCTTAAACAACAAACATGGTAGGTTCGCTTTCAAGAATATCTTGCCTTTTACATCCTAGAAGTTTAGGCAGATTTATAAGAAGGACACAGTTTGCATCTGAAACTTTCCATGGTCTACAAAAGTGGCTTACTGAGCTTCGGTGAGCAGGGAGAGAGCTGCCATTCCTATCTTACTGCAACATCAAGTTAGTTGCTAAGGGACTATGTTGTCCATGTCTAAAGTTTCTGGACATCTCACTTGCTTCCTCAGCAGAAATGGAGAATTTTGAGACAGAGTCTCCTTTCCTCTTAAGTAAAATGCTTAGGAGGGAAATATCTCACAGGAATAATTGCCACGACCTTCCAAGCCTGTAAATTCACATCAGAATTGATTTAATAACTTCATGGCTGAAGTTCTTACCTGTTCTTCATTTATACAATCCAAGCTATTCCAACTACAATTATATATTGAACAGCAACAACAAAATTGGAACCTTTGGCTATCCAAGAGGAAGGGGACGAGTTACAGCAAAATATTGAATGTATTTTTTTCTAGGCTGTTCGTGCATCAATGACATCTGAGACTGTGCAAACCAAAATGTCTTCAGAAAGAGATTAAGGAGCTATAGTAACCACTGCACAAATAGTAGTTAGTGGGGCGGCTCCAGTGCAAAATAACCTCACAGCTCTGTCCTAACATAGCACGAGTGCACAGGCCAAGGTTTCTTCATCAGCTCAAAAGACAAAAAGGGGAAGGAGAAATCCACTTCTGTAAAACATGCACTTACAACTAAAATGCAAGTTACAAGAGGTCATTGTCACATGGGAAGCTATAAAAATATTTAATTTATCAACAAGTCTTTTCACTGATTGATTATCTATTCTCTTCTCTGCAAAACACAAGGATTTCATTTGCTGTTGGAAAAATGAGCAAATATAATTTTTTTTCTTTAAAGACCTGAGAGCAAGCTGTTTTTATTATAATACTAAGATGACTTATATGTGACTGCTACCCTGAAAGTCCAGGGGTTTTTTTAAATAAAAATAGAAAATCTCTTCTATAAATTAGGTATCAGATTTTTTGCAATATTCAAAACCAAAGGTACTTCATATAAGCTTGAATCCAAAATTTACAGATTTTCCTAGCTATTTTTCTTAATTGTGTTGCGCTCTATTTTCGTATACTCCTAGTTACTTATCTGCTAAATGGAACATAAAATTTTTTTTAGAATTTCAGACAGTAGCATTACATACAAATCTTAATAATTCTTCATCCAAGATAGATTTATTTGGAGTTTTCTCACAGGTAGTATTGAAAATTTAGCTGAGTACTTTTGATTTCAAAATAATCCAGACAGGGCACTAAGAATTTCAGAAGTACTAAGACACTTTAAAAATTCAGTAAAACATTTAAGGCAGGTGATTTTACGCAGTGTATAAACAATCCAACTGCACAGTCTTTTGACATATAACACATATTCGAAAGTAAGAGGCATCTGCTGCTGTAAAAATCAAAAAAACAAAACAAATAACTCTCATAAGCAAAAAAATCTTATGCTAACAACGCTGCCTGAAAACCTTCTGCTACGCCAAGTCTACCCAGAACTTCAGCCACTAGAGAAGGTTCTTATGTGGATCAACTATTTCTAATCATAAAAATAACTGTGCAGTAAAGTACAGCCATAAATTAGTCTGAAACTAGGTTAACCTTCAAATGCACGTTGTAGTTTACAGCGATTCAGAACAATTACTCGAGTTCATATCAACGGATTATCTTGGTAGTGAACAGAGGAGATCCTCTATGCAGGCTCTCAATAGCAAGTTTCACATTTAGGTATTAATTTTATCTGTCATTTCAACAGCACTATGGGTAATCACAGTTTTTACAAAAGCAGTGGGTTGCTTCATTTCACCACTGTATTCCCACTTTGTTTGCATCTCCAAAGTGTCAAACAATCTTTTCCTTCTGATTGCCAACGAAGTTGAAACCTGCCACCATATCACAGCGTGGAGGTGTTTGTTTATGGGTCTGGTTTTCTTCCCTCATAATCCACACACTCATCCTGTATACCCATGATAAGATTTTAAGGTATGACATCATAATTTACATTTAAACGTAGTACTTACGGTTGGCATAATTTTACCAGGTCCTGATCAGTGGTGTTTGGAGGCAGTGCTCTGATGTAAAGGTTAGTTTTACTTAATTGATCCCATCCTGAGTTGCTGCTGCTACTACTGTTGTTATTACTGCTGGTGGTGCTGGGACTAGGAGGAGCCATTGGGTGGGCTGGTACAATGGACTGCTGCAAAGGAAAAAGGACGTTAGAGTAGTGTACAGGTAGCAATCACAGCATGCACATCAGCTCAGTCTACAGCAGCCTGGTTACCATTTGGAGCGCTGTGTTCAATCTGTTCCTAATTACCCACGGATTTTAAATACAACAGCGTTCACGCCACATTTGGGACAGGATTCACAGGCACATTCTAATATACCCAACCACCATTCGATGCATGCTCAATGCATGACGCAGGGCCAAATCATATATAACCTCCACTGAATATCACTCGTAGGATTTTATCACTCTTCATTGTGTCATCTGTTGTGAAAATGAAATAGGAGATATTGCTCCTCTAGGTGCCAGCAGGTACAAAGTTTATATCTCCGTGACTATTTCATGTGTCAAACTGTGGCAGACACAAAGACCGTGCTCTTTCCTTAATCTATCCAAAAATACAAAAATAATTAGAAGCCTCTTTTCTCTGTCTTCCGGATTTTAGTATTTCACACTATACTGCTATTGATTTTTTTAAAGATAGAGAAGGAGCACTGATAGCTTAAGGACCAGACTTTAAATGAATGGTGTGCCTTGGCAGAACTTTCATACTGCCAACTATCTCTATACTTGTGGATGACTTCCCAATTGTCAAGAAAAAAGCTCTATATATAATGATAAAAAATTCAAGTTTCAAAAGGAGAAAAGCACATAAGCACTTCTACCTACTCCCCAAGGTATCTAATGCTATCGCTCTTAAAACAAAAATATCCTAGAGGAAATCTGCAGTAGGGAAATCATTTGCATTAACAAAAGTACAACAGGGCGCTGTACAAAAAGTACTATGAACATGTCTGTGGTATTGTAAGAGAGGATACTTCAGAAAATATTCTAGAGAACTGAAGTTGCCTGTAAACATCTTGTGACTACACTGTTTTCACTGACAAACTGGCTGCATGTGGCCCCTTTCCTGCAAAAGCCTGAGCTTCCACCAGAAGCTCACAGCAAAGAACTGGCCTGTTAATGCAGAGGAACGGCACAGTAGGGGGAAAAAAATAAAATGGAATAAAGTGAGATGTCAATGCAGACTCACTTGTTCCCACCCTAGTGCCACCCTCTTCTTTGCATTAGTACAAACAGTTGTATAGCCACAAACCGAACCAAAAAATTATCTTCCCTGATCTGGTACACCACATGTGGCTTTGCACTATGCAAAAGCTCTGGCTGTCACAAGACAGGAAACAGGAATGGGAAGGCAGAGAGGAAAGGATTAGAGTTCACCACTGTTTAAAGCACCCATGAAACTACACACAAGAAAATACACAAGAAAAGCAAAACTATTTCAGAGATAACCTCAGGAAATTGGAATGAAAGTGTGATTGGGAGAAAAGTACAAAGGCATGCCTTATATCAGATACTTTATGGTAATTATGTGTTTCTCTAGGAAGGTTTTGAAATCTTCCAATTTGGCATGTTGCAAAGTTCATTATGCAGCTATAATGGCCTGGAACAGCCAACTGCAAGACTTGCTATGAAATCAACATTGATAAGTAGTAACATTGTTGCTGCCTAATTTAATTGAACTGAAAATTACATAAAAGAATGAAATACATTCCTGATCATTTAACATTTCAAAACTGAATATCAGTATTTCATTGACATAGGGTTAGAGTTTTCTTTTTCTGTTTTGGTTGTTTTTAATAAAGATTTTTAGAAACATCAAATCTCTTTCAAAATATTTATATTTGGAATTGAAGCACTGATCTAGAATTTCTTCCAGGGAAAAAGATTAAATGCTCCCTTCCAAGTTTGCAATGGAAACATTGACGGATTTTAACAATAGCAGCACAAGTCAGTCTGTCAGACCACTCTGCTTCCAGTAACGCCAGGCAATTATTTTTAGGGTTACAAGCAATGCAGAATGACAGAGCAACTAGTTTCAAAACATTTTCACGACAGAACAAACTTAGTCTGGCACAGTGATATTCTCTTCAAAAAGCCTTCAGTGAAGTTCTCAAAATGCAAACAGTGATCAAATGCACAACTGTTCTGTTCACGGTTTCGAAATGCGCACGTAGAGTTGCCAGAAAACTCAACATACACGTACCTGTCTTCATCTAAACTGGTAATTACAATTGAAGGCTAAGAGACTCTATTAAGTTTTTCAGGATCTTTGATTTGGTTTTGCTTTTATTTCTTGCATTGTTTTTCCCTTAAAATCTTTGTTTTTCTATGTTATGAAGAACTGGACTTTTGTAAAATCTTGTCACCAGCTGGCCAAAGGCAGGAGAGGAAAATGTGTGTCTGTGTGTAGAGAGAGCAGGAATCCTAACTCTGTCTGTAAAACACAAGCACTCCACTCTGAGAAATTTAAACATCTATTTCAACATGAAGATGTTCTAGTGCTAGTGGTCCCATTCAAACATGACGGGAATGTAAATGGGACTATAGTTGTCTTCCTAAGTTTACAGACAGAAGGTTTTTACTGCTTCCACAGAGACTCATACCTTTACAAGCCTTAAAGGCTTTACAAAACACATGTGCTGGGTGTCCTGCAGCTCTCAAAGCCTGCAACCCAATGACAGCCAGCCAGCCACTAAAGGGATGGTGACATCTTAAAGCCATACAACTAAAACACGTTTTTTACATTAAAACTTTAATTTTAAAATCTGAATCACTCTTTCCGCTCTGTTCCTCATCGACGACTACTTGTAAAAACTAAATTATAGAGGTCCCTCTGTTGTTCAAAGGGGCCTTTTTTTTCCAGTTGCTCTTGCTGCAAAGGGCTGGTTGGCAGTGCAGCCTCGACGCCATGACCACGCTGGCGGAGCCTCCTACGCTGATGGCGCAGGCCAGAAGAGTTTGTCTGCTGGCATAGTTGCATCATCTCCCCAGACAACATCAGTTAAGCCAATAAAAGCACTCTTCTGCCTGCACAGCTGCATCCACACCTGGGCTTTGGCCAACATATTGATGTCAGTGAGGATGTATGACTTTTTTCCACACCGCTGGCTGATACACAGTGCTTTGCTGGCAAGACATTCTGCAGTGGAGACCTGGCCAAAGTTTGGGGGTGTTTGTTTAGAAACAGCTTTCACAAACCTTAACTGAGAGTTTTGTCTAAAACCTGAAATCAAATTTGAAAAGTGTTGGTTTACAAACTGTAGTTTCTGCTGCAAATCCATATCAAAAGCGGTTCTTAAGTTTTTACTACATGGACCTCACAACAATTCGCAATAGTGCAACATACACAAAAATACAATTATTAATTTTTCTTTCTAATCATTGCATCTTAAATTAAAACATGGAATTCAAGGATAGGAGGAATGAATGTAAGCAACAGGCCATTGTTTCTTGTGACAATCTCCCGTTCACAGGAGATTGTCACACTGTTTTGCCATTCCCTCCTTAGTTTTCACTCCAAAAGGTAATTAGCGATCGTTCTTTTTACATAGCAGTTTCCTTCCTCTTTCCTTCCTTCCTTCTTCAACAAACATCTAAGCAAAAAAGGCCAGTGACAGAATAATCAGCCAATCTGCTCTATGATCTCCCAATCCCATTCTGGAGCCGGCTGTGAGGAGCTCCCAACATCCCTGCCTGATCTCTGAGGGACCTTCCTTCCAACCCTCCACAGCCCCACCACAGCAATGGGAAAACCACAGGTACTTATTAGGAAAATGAAAAGCTCAGTGACTGAACAGTTCCCATGAAGTGCCTTAAAACAAGGAGAGCTGTCTGCCTGTGTTTTCTTCTCAATATAAACCCCAAATGGGAATAATCGCAAGTACTGAAAAACAGCTGGAGAATATACTCATTTATATGAGCCATTCCTGTCTTTCTTATAAACCATTCTATGCCTAAGGACTGCAAAAGAGTCAGAGCAGGATTTTGTCTACCAAGGAACAGAAGAATCTCTTTGCTGTCAACTGAAAAAAAAAGACACCAAACCAAAATGGAATAACCCCAAGAAATTCCTTTGACCTGAGAGATACTGATCCCTGCTGCTTTCAGACTACAGAAGTCCAACAGAACTTCAACGAGCAGAAGATAATTTGGACAATGACTGTCCCAAGGCAGAGTATGATCACTACAGTAGCAATCCATTTAAGTCTCTGACTTTGCGCAATAAAAGCACGCATATGAAGTTATATAACACGCTAGCATTTAATTATGAGTTTAATCACTCAGCTAAAATTCCTAATGGGAAAAGTACCACGACTTTTAACAACGGAGTTAGTTCTCATACATCTACTCTACATTCAAACCATAAATTGCAGCATACAATAACTATCAGATTTAGCCAGAACTGCTACTTGGATCATCTCATAGTATCAAAATCTCATCAGCAGTGTTTCCCTAGCTTTGTTCAGGTGACTAAGCTACAAGCATCTGCTTACCCTGCCTGACTTTGCCTAACCTCACTGATTTTGAAAGCAGCGCCTTCAGTAACTGGCACTGATATAAAAATTACCATGCATCTTTTTGGATGTGTGCAACAGTGAGAAAAAGTATTAAATCTGGATTTATTTTTTGTTAAAGTGGGGGTTGCTTGTTTAATGTATTTATTAACCTACCTAACACTTTAGGTTAGAGAGAGCTTTACATGTACAATGAAAGCAAGGGCTCAGGAGAACAGAAGATGCCATACCTAGTGAAGCAAGATACTGCAACACTTTGTGCGCAGCTTAGGAAATAGGAAGTCGTTTGGAATTAAATCATGTCCCTAGCAGACAGAACAACTCCAAGTGTTTAACAGAAATAAGTGTTCATGGATGAAAACAATTGCTTTATTGCCTTTAAAAAAGGAAGCATTAAACCTTGATCACTTATTCTAAGCCAGCAAAGTAATGGCTGCAGCGGAGATGCCATTTTGAGTGTCCTGCACTATTCTGTTTCATGTTTTTCCTCATCATGTCTGAAACATTATGGCAAGCAAAACTGAATTTCTGGAGGCCTTTCCAAGTTCAATTCTCAGTGGACATGAGTCAACTAGTAGAAACCGAAAGCTCTGCTGCTGCTTTATTCACATCTCCTGCCTTAGGGTAGGTTCTCCAACTGTTGTTCTTCAGTCTGTAAGCGCTTGTCACAGGAAGATTCAGCAACCAAATCTAAGCAATTTCAGCATACCACCAGTATAAAGAGTATCTCAGAAGCTCCAGACTCCTCTTGAAAATCTCCTCAGGCAGGAAAAACCTTGATACCTGCCCCCTTTTTCTCTTTTAAAGCACCAACCTTCACTTCTCTTTGCACGGATAAAAAATATTATCTCATAGTGACACTGTAAGAGTCAACAGGACTATTCCAGCAAGGGCTGGTTTCCCGCACAAGGCAGAAACTATGGATATCATGTTTTGTGATCAAACAGAGCTATTTGCATACCCAGGATCCAAGCTTATTCCATCTTCCTTTAGATGGTGATGACGGGTGTTAGTGCTTCAGCCACATGGAGCACAAACAACTACTGGGAAGATGCAGGACCTTGAGGACGGAGGCTGGCATCAGGCAAAGACTCTGCCTGTTACAAAACATCACAGGCAGCCCAGGAGCACCTGGAGATCCAGCCCTGTGTTTCTCCCAAAAACCTCTCTAAGTATTCCATATCTTGGTATGAAAGAACTGTGCCAAAAATACTACAGTTGGAATTACAGCAATGATGGCCTGCAATAAATAGGATGAAAATTAAGTATTCAAGGAAAAAAAAAATATCACACTGATATTCACTGAACTGAACCCTTGCCTTAATACATAAGTTTTAAGAGGAGTTTTGCAAGATAAAAATATAGGGTTGTATCTCTTTTCTTGGCTGTGTGTTACAGCCAAGTCCTATGAAAACTATTTTTCTAAATACAGGTAACAGTCTTTTCCATACTAAAAGTAAACAAAAGGAAACAAAACCATAGGTGGATAATTATCATGCATCTATTAAGATAATAATAAAAAAGTTATTTTCACTCTCATTTGTTTTTAGTTAATATTCTCTTTCTTCTTCATTGTATTTTAACTAATTTGAACCAATTTGCCAGTAAGAAAAATGTTTCCGGCAAAATCCAGGGAAGCAGTTAATGCATTTTTTTCTGAGCCATTTAAAGAAGCCCTTCCTTGAAATACAGAAATGCACGAATGAGTAGGTACTTCTCACAGCTTCCTTTTTAAAAGCTCTTGAAGAGTGGCTCTATCAGCAATGAAACAAGACGAAGTCTGGCATAAACCCCTAGTCATGGCTCAGATGCTCCTAACAATTCCACCTCTAGACTCTTCTGATTATAACCCAAGCACTCTCTCCCCACTGAGCTATTTTGCTTGCTTTCCTCAGATCTTACAGTAACATAGCAGGACTGAACTTGTTCTCACCAGAAAGCAACAATTACTAAAACCAGAAAGTACCCAAGTAAACCATTCCAGCTTGTTATAAAATGTCACGTCTTCATATTTTTACAGGAAATGGAACCAATATTATTTAAATTACACATATTAAAGCTTACTGCAACAGCAATATTCTGTTCCTAATGAAAGAAAGCTCAAAATCTATCTATATCCTTTTTATGAAGACACTTGAAAAAGTGTGAGCATAATCCCAGCCACATTGAAGTATATGACAAAACGCACACTGATGCTTCTGAACAGATTTTTTCTCCACGAATAGGGTGTGGAGAATTTTTCATTGTTTTTACTTAAAAAAAAAAAAAAAGCTTTCTGACTTGGAGTTGGCAGGTGAGATGATAACAACAGAACAAGAAATGAGTGCAAGAAGCTGGTTCAGGTAGCTCTTCTAGAGTCTCAGTGATAAATGAAAATGCTTCAGTTCCCAGGAACTCGCCTACTCCACTGACCTTATCCCCTGACATGGATTTTTAGGTGTTCCACTGACTGATTCTTCTAGTTCAGAGACAAATAAAAGGTGCAGAATACACAAACCTAGCCACACCACAGCACAAAAGCTATCCCAAAGGAGAGCAAGGGGAGTGATGAACTGGGCTACATCCTGTTCCTTTCTGGACGTAATGAACCCTCCCTTTCCCCTTCCACCTGCTCATCGTGAATCACAGCGTCCGTCTTCCCTGTCAGTTTTATACCTGGATTTCCTGGACAATCCCCTGAAACAATACCTTGGTACCAAGCCCTAGCCATGACAGAATTACTGACACATATAAAGCAAAATATTTGAGATTTTTTTTCTGAAATATGAACAAGCTGCAGCAATCCAACAGCTAGGCCCCATTAAAAGAATCTAAAGAGAAAGTCAAGATGCTGAAGTACCTGAAGAAAGACAGCATGGTACTAAAATCTACCAGACAGACAAAAAAGCATGTACATGTTTTTGTGGTTAGCCCTTCACTGAGCAATAGACACAAAAGAATTCACTGCCAGCTTCCTTCTTGATTGTAATACATACACAGGCCTATGCTCTTCACTGAAACCAGCCAAAGCTTTTGCTCAGGCTCCAGAAAGCACAGGGTACTGAGTATCTAGACTATGTTGAAGTTTTTGTTCCAGCCTAAGGATTCAAAGTACAATTAAAAGAAAACACATCCATTTTCAGAGAGGTGTAACTTGCATGCTAATGGTTGATGCAAGCAGCTGAAAGATAGCAGTCTAACACATGACACTGAATCCAAATAATAAAAAATTCCTCCCTTGCATTATGCGTCCCTTGGTACATGTTAATAGCAGGGTATAAAATCCTACTGTGTTCTCCCCAACAGGAAACATTCAAGATATCCTTGGTAGGAGAAATGCTTCACCTGAAACAGCAATTAACTTAGAAACTCCTGGGTCATGCAGCAGTTCAGATTAGATCACAGATGGTCACATCAGAGCTTGCAAATCACATACAGCTCACAAGCAGTTCAGTGGCAGCTCAGAGGACAGTACTCACGGAATCTAAGTAAAAAATTATTCAATAAGCTTTTCATAAGCATTAAAAGGTTCATAGTGGTCCCTTCTCATTGTATATAGGGCTCTGCTTTAGCATTAATTAAACAGGAAACTCCTACTCACTACCTCCATTTAAAAATTCTTCAGATGTCAGCGTACTAAGATCTGAAAATAAATCATATGTATTATCCTCTGACTGCACTTACAGTGTAATGGGAAGAAGTGGGACTTAAATATATGGAAAATGAGAGACATGGCTTTATCCTGAATATTTTTTGGCTGCCTTGTAGGAAAATACAAGAGAGCAGGTAACCATTTCTCAAAGTAAATCCCACAAAACTAAGCTCTGGCAGTGAGACTCCTGCACCACATAAGGCAGTAACTTCTGTTCAGAGGACAGACTCTCATTAGAAGAATGCTAATCTCCAGCTCTACTGCTATTTGTTCAACTTTTTTGTCATTATCTGTTGTGAACTTTTACCTCCAGTGCCAACAAACAGGGCCATGGGGACAATATTCAATGTGACAAAAACATGCTGCTTTCAAGAACTCCTATTTGTGATGTTTAAAATGCGTCTATTTTTATGGGTGTAGGTAGTTACATTGCTAACTTCATAAAGCAGTAAATATGCCATCTCTTAACTATTATGGATGCCATCCATCACTGTATTTTGGAGGTTAATCCTGCTAAGTCTGCATATCTCATAAAGCTGGTTAAAAAGTAGCAGAGTATAGATACAGACACTTTGGCTTATTCAAGAACTGCCTCAGTATCTGTATTACAAAAACTGACAGTACAGAAAAGAAAAAAAAAAAAAGTTAAGTATGTTTGGCCAGTCTTTAGTTCTTTAAAATAACAGAGAAGGAATGCCTTTTTTTTTTTTTTTTTAAGTTTAAAACTCTGCACAGAGGTTTCTGAAGTACTATTTACTCTTCTTCCATATTGTATTAGACTTTAGATTTCTGATTAATCCTTGCAAGTATATTCTCTTACTTTAAAAGTGTCACAGATTTCATGATGCACACAGGAGAATTTTGCAGCTTTTTATTTCAGCTTTTTAAAAATTATTCTTTCACTTCTTTTTAATTTCTTTTTTTATTATTTTCCAAACTGTTGGCTTTTCCCCCAGAAACTACAATGTCACCATTCTGCTCATCTGGCTATCCTATCCACCCTCCTTCCATAGACAGCAATTAGAGGATGGCACCACATTGAGGATGCATGTCAAAAGAAGCATCTGCTTTTCTGGCAAACTCCACACTGTTGGTGGCATTGGAATTATTGCTATACTGTTTGTCACAGGGTTAGACCACAGATGGCTCTTTTGGCTGACATGGGATCTGCTATGTCACTTTCTGTTTATTCAAGTTAAATAAATTGAAGAACTTGTGCCCGACCGTGCATGAGGGAGTCAATTCCTATCAAAATCCCTTTGTCTATAATTGCTGATTCCTTATGGGCAACATACTGCACCCAGCATAGCAGCAGCATTGTTACTGTGAATCCCTCTGTTCTATTTTAAAGAAGAGAACGGATGTTCTTCCTGGTAAGGCCATTACACAAGTATTTCATAGGTAGCCCAGCCTATTCCTGCTGCCTTTTGACAACACCGGTGGAACAGCTGAGGCAGCTGGCTCTGGCCCTTTCTTCTGCATTCCAAAATCCTAATCTCTCTGAGAGACCACACCAGCATCTCCAGTTGTCAGAAAGGTGGCACATCAGACAGAAAAAGGGTAGAAAAAGCCAGTTTTGTAAGACTTCATCATCAAGACTGAATCTGGATGTCCCCATGAAAAGGCTCTTCGAGCGGCACAATTTATGCTTCAAAGTACAGATCACTTTAGATACTTTATCCTTCCTACTCACTTTGCAAATGTTTTTCCTTTTCTAAGTGTCTCCAGGCCCAACTAATGTCATCAGCAAAGAACAAGCTGGTGTACATACACTGCCTGAGTGCAACACAAAGGTTACCGCACTTCTGATACCAAGAAGGTCCAATTCTGCTGCTCAGCAGCTTGTTACGTGCCTATGTCAAGTTACAGTCGTACCAATCTCAACAGAGAGCAGCAGCATCTTGCATCACTTTCCATGGGAAAAAACAACTCCTCCATGAGCTGCAGAATGGGAAATTATACTCAGAGCATCACAGTCCTTCCTAGTTACTCCACTGCAATTGTTTCCATAGTCTTTCACAGTATTTGCCACGGAAGTGAGGTCAGCATGACCTGTGCTGGACTGAAAGTTCCATTCATCTTTTTGCTACTCACTTCAGAAATTTCAAGAAGTGCCCTTACGGTTTTAATATTCTGCAATATGATAAAATGCAGCAGATAGAACTCATTATAATCAACACATTGAAACAGGTCATGCACAGCATTGCTGGTAAAGGATTAAAGCAAGTCTCAGATATAACCAGGAAAGCACATCCCGAATTCAAGAAATACTAACACTGTTAAATTCATCAGGATTTCATACCCCACTGCCTTTTACACACTGCAGTCAAAAAGAAGGGAAGTACAAGATAATTCTACAATTATTTCAGCAAAGGTTGAAGTGACTATCAACTAAATTTCGTGTAGGAGTTTATGCTAATTTGTCATGGTATTTTGACATTCAAGGAGTCCACGTTTGAGACTATGTTGCTGCAAGTGGTGTATGTATACATGCACATTATCTATATATTTGTTATTTAAATATTTATTACTATTTCTATTTATTTATATATATATGGTCTGACATTGAACTTGTAATTTGCTATGGGAGAGTGACCACACCTCCATAACTGTGATTCTCCTCCAAGGCAAAAGCACCAAATTGAACAGAAGCAGCCAAGTGTTATTAAATTAGCAATACAGTTTCAAAACAAGAGCAAGATCAGTAGAAACTTTTTAAACCATCAGACTCATTACGTAAGGAGTTGTCAGTTTTCTGCACTTGCACATACCGGCCTAGTTTCACCGTCACCCAGTGGTTCTGCATTCATGCGCACAAGCTGAAAATCTATCCAGAAGTTTTATAAATTTCAACATTGTATAGAACTGACAGACTAGAAGACAGCAGTGTATAATGTTGGCAAACTTCTCAACATAGGGCTTTTCTACGGAGCACCAGGGAGCAAACTCTGCTGGGTCTGCATGCTGCAACACGTACACCAACTTCATTTGGATTGTAATGAGACTGCGTGTAGCATGTATGAGAGTGCAAACGACATTCCCAAAGTCTTCTAAATTATTCCCAACACTCTACGTGGTTTCCTAGACCAAAACGTAGAAGCTCAAATTTCATTAGAAAAGAACTGGAGTTTAACTTCATTGCTTCTAAAACATTTGCCTCCTGCATCATTTCCTATCTGGGAGGGGAGCATGGCCTCAGTACGGGCACCTGGCTGCAGTGCCTGCAGCGAGGGTGTGACATGGCAGCAAGACTTACAAAAAATTTTCATTAATTCAACTGTATCAGTGCAGTTACGCACACAATGACACCTCCAGGACAGACAAGGTCTTAATTGTGCTCTCATGGAAGGCAATGAACACTGCAGTGCTGTAAGCTTGCCGCATACCCAGCAAAAGTGACTTAAAGTAAAAGCTGAAAAAAGCTGTGCGCAGGCAGTACCAAGGACAACTGATTCCAAATTTTTGGGGCCAGTGGACACCACGCTACTTTTGACCTTTCTCAGAGATGATCCTGCACCTTTAGACTGCCATACTAAAGCCCACCGCATACAGCCTTTTTGGCTCACTACAAATGTTCACTACAGCATATCCAGCACAGCTGACATTAGAAGTCCATTTTCTCCAGATGTATGATGTAATACACAGTCACACACAGCATACCCCGTGCTCTTCAGGAAAAAAGGAGTGGTCTGCCGTGCCCAGAACAATTTGTACAACTTTGTCCTATGTAGCACATAGAGATTTACACACATGCACAGGCACCACAGGACAAATTACAATCAGTTTAGCGTGACAAAAGCAGCTATGTTTAGCTCTTGGGAAAGATGGAAACAAGAACAGCTCATCCAGCCAGTGAATGATTCAGACAGATACTTAACACTAGCTTTCCTGCAGCTGCTATGACTACAGAAAATGCTGCTAAGATGGTACAGACAACTCAAGACATCCCTAGGAAACACCAGCAGCTGAAAGTGTGGCAACAGCAAGAAATATACATAGTTTCTCTCATTTGTTACCCCTTTGCCCTTTGAAAGTATGTGTGTGTGTGTGCGTGTGAGTGTGTGTGTGTGTGTTCAAGTATATACACATAAAGCAGTTTTACATACAGTCCTAGATCTGCGTATCCCATATATTCAAATCTTGAATTAAATCACAGGCTGTTTGAACACTGTGGATTAAAACATTATCACCTAATTTTTCTTTCTTCTGCAAGCCTTTACGCGCGGCTATCTTGAAACAATCTGCTACAAAGAAGACTAGGGAAATGTTGACATTTGGACAATTTTATCCTGGAAAAGATAAGAAAGTAATAATTTTTGCCTTTAGCTATCTCCAAAATCCTAACCTGCAGTTGTAGCAACTTTTAGCTTCCTAAAAGTTAGAGGGAAGCACTTTCTTCTCACATTTCCCATCAGTACATCTTTTGCATCTCACAGTGCTCAGTGGCTATGCTCTCCAATACATTTTCTCTCTCCTGACAGAAAATTTTTATGTACAAGAGTAAAAAAGGAGCATTGCTTCATTTCTTGAAGGAGAATTTTAGATGTTACAGTAGTACACAAATCACTTGCTTCATTACCAGAATGCTTAATGGAGCGATCACTTTTTCAGCATAATTTCAGGGAACTGGGACTAGGATACTCTGGAACACAATGCTTAGTATAGTACAAATACTATTTAATCCCATTCAACCTGGATCAAGCAGGGCTTGTTAGCATTTGCTCAGCATCAGTCTCAACATATCCAGGCTATTTCTAGCAAAACCATTCTGTTGTTTAATGAAAGCCAGTTTGGGCAGCATGTCTACATCCGTGGCCTAGAGAAGCTGATTTCAGGTCTCTTTAAAGTACAAAGTTGCTGAACATTCATTTAAGACAATCTCTGGGTGAACTCTTCTGAATTTTAAGCCCTAGCAAATAGGAGCACAACACATTTAAATTAGAAGTAGTAGCAGTAGTAAGAGAATCTGACCAATTAGAAAATCTAATCCTCCTTATGCAAACTTATGAAAAATGTAAATATTTTCCTAAATGCAAGCGATCAAGGGCGCACATTCATACATTTCATACATTAAGGCAATTCACTACACTACTGTGAACACGACAGATCTGGGGACTTGATGAAACATCGCGGGGAGTTTACTAAAATCAGCATAGCAAAATCCAGCACATAAGCCTACTTTTATAGATAGCAGTCTGCTTCTCCTTGCAAATAAGGAAACCAGTATTCCTTCAGTAGGATGAAATTCTCTAAGTTGTAAAGGTAGGCCTTTAACTAAAATTGAAGATTCATCCACAGAAACAAGAGCAAGGTTTCCAAGGGCAGGTAGCTTCTGGTGGAGCTCCCCAGCAGGTGTCTAGCTGCACATTAGGAATGATTTGTCTGCACTGACCTTTGATGGCCTGAACATAGCACCAGGTCAACCAAGAACAGTGTGGAAAGCTGAAATCTTTCGAACATTACTGATCAGGTGTTTTAACACAGAAATTCGACTCCTGAAAAAGTTGTCAAGTAGAAACAGCACTTTCTGAAATATCTAGGATGTACAGATAATGAAGAGGAAAAGGGTGGTATAGGGAAGTCAAAAAGCTTTAAGACGGGTGGTTAGATCTGCTGGTCTGATAAAATGGTTTTGGTGCATTACCAAATAAAGAACAAAGATGGCCTTGCTGGTCCTGCTGGCAGCTCAGCTTTCAAGCCAGCCTTTCCCTCAGTTTGGCTAAAAAAACCAAATGCAACAGAGGCAATTGTGGACCCACAAATCAAGACAGCAGTTCAAGGAATAGCTTAGGCTGGCATTACTTCAAAAAGCAGCATCCTTGCCCCTACGGCTGTTCACTTTCCCTCCTGGTGTCTCTCCCCCTCGCTCATCAAAAGGACAAGGAGAATATAAAGAAAAAGAATATTAAAAAAGGAAGTTCAGACTGCTTCATTTACCAACGGTGCTGACTCATCAAAGTGGTAACAAAACAGCATTAGGCTGTCAAACAATCTGGACCTAAACCAACACTAGTTCTTCATACACAAAGCAAGACAACTGCAGCAAACACACGTGGTACCTCTGGCTGAATCTTACAAGTAAGAAAACAAGCAGCATGCACAAACCTGTCTGCTAAAAGTAAGTGAAATCCTATGTACATACCACATGCAGCAATGCTGCTCTGGCCTTAGGGTCAGATTTTCCTTACAGCCTTATCTGAAACAAACCCAAGTCAGTCTTTTCTCATTCTTTAAAGGATGATGTTTTGGTAGATGCTTACCACTTATTAGATCCAGTACTTTCTGACTGCTGACTTTTTACAAATGACAATCTTGTCCAAAATCCTTGTGCATGCAATTAAAAAAACTCCCCATGTTACAACTTTATTTATCATTTCCTGTTGTTCTTGATAGCTGTAATTTATGTTGAATCATACAAACAGAAGAGCTGTTCTAAGTCACTTTCACAGCCCTCATCAATTTTCCTCACATACTGCCTTCTAATTTAAAAGTTCACTCTTGGTTTGAACCAAGAGACAAAACTTTTTTTTTCTTTTGCAAACTACTGTTTTAACTCATGCAGCTACTTTTTAACTCAGATTTTGAATTCTGACAGAAAAGTGGTTTTAAGTGGTTAAGAACATCATTCAGATGTCTGAAAGTCAAGCCACACAATATGACATATTTTAAAATTAAAATGTTCGTTACTTCACAGTGTATGACAATGAACAATTCCTTTTACACTCAGAACGTTAGTTCTGAAGTTCAGTTACAAAGATTTAGCAGCTGTATGCTAAGCGGATGCAGGATGCCATTCCTTGATGCATCCAAATAGCTGCTGGGGTGAATGTCTGACTGCACAACAAATCATTGTCAACTCAAATGAAAAACACAACAATTAGATAACACCTAGGAAAGCTTCCAGATGTACTACTAATACAACATTAATAATATATGAGAAATTCAACTGCCAAGGAGAACTGGTCATGGCAGTGCAGGTAAGAGTCTGACTCAGACGTGTGAGAGGCTACAGCTACAATCAGAGATGATCCAAGGAGCGCTCACAGCGGCCACAAAGTGTTTGGAAGCCCCTACAGTCAGCAGGCCATGCATCAGCACAGCTGGCACAACAGCTGCAGCACCTGTGGGAGACAGCCTCCACCTCTGGGTGGTGAAGGGACACATGGCTTGAACCATGTCTGGCTTCATATACAGACAGAGATGACAAACACTAGTCAGGAATAAACCGGTTCGTTTGGGCACAGAGCCCAACTCAGCCACAATTTCAATAGTCATGCTCTCATCCTTGCTACAAGAATTCAGCTGAGGAATCATACCTCTGAATGCACCAGAAAGTTATAGATGAAGGAAATACTTCTAATAAGTACACTTGGAATTTATAATTAACTTTAAAACACTGCAGTGAAAGGTAATCTGCCCAGCCAATGGCACATTGGCTTATTTTAGCATTTTAAGATAATTACTTGCCCCTGCTTACTGCACAACCCCAGTGCTTAGCAACTGCTTTCAGGTTTATCTTACACTATGGACAATTTCAAGGAATCACATTTTTAATAAGTACATCCAGCTGCACTTTTCCTAGCAGCAATTCTACCTTTGCAGCTTATCCATCTGCACAACAGTTGGATGTTTAACACCAATAATCTTGTACACCAGCACTGGTTCACTATAAAAGTTACCGTAAATTGAAGTGGAATGACCGCGTATTGCATTTCCTTAAAAACAAACAAAGAAACATCTCAATTTTGAATTATGCTATTAAATTGGATTTGAAAATTTAAATGGGACAACAGAATACTGCAATAAGGACTTCCCAGTTAAAAAAAAAAAAAA